>JAQFVV010012396.1:20015427-20615427 GCA_028023455.1 Epiperipatus broadwayi
TATATACATTTAAATAAATGATTGTTTTGTGTAAGAAATAAGATCTAGATGAATAAAATAATTAATTTTTGTACTACACAAATTAAAATGCACTATTTATTTAAAGGGAATATATATTATTTAAAATGAAACTTAATTTGAAGCCTAAATCAAATAAAAAATCTGTATAATTGGGTGTGAGTTTGTGAGATTTATCAGGTTATCAAAATATTTTTGTATCAAAGTGAAATATATAAACTGGTACAAAAGATTTCTGGATTTTATACTTCAGTTAGAATAATTTTGTTTTGCTGACTTACTGCAGTCAAACATAACCTGTTCAACTTGTTTTGTTCAGATATTTAATTTTGATACGATTAAACTCATGTAAATTTACTTAATCCAAAATTATTTAGTAGAGTAAACTGAATTTAATATTTTATTAAAAGTATAATAAATCATCTTAGTTTTGATTTTATTAACATGTTCTAACTTCAAAGATTTTTCACTCTGATTACTATACGTATTTTAATGAATCTAAAAATGCAATACAGAATTGTAAAAAAGTTAATACAGTTTTATATTTAAATTATTGTATTTATGATAAAAAAAAAAAAGTTCTGAGAGCAAAATATAAAATACCCAAAGCATGCAACAATATATTTAAAAACAAAATCTGTTTTTCCAAATGTTTGTTTTAATGAAATGTTTGTAGTAATCTGTATGCAAGCTTTGGACAGTAATAAAACTTGATAAGCAAAATTTTTTAACATTTCATGTCTTATATGGTGAAATGCAAATAATCAATGAAGAATTTATAGTTGTTGTTTTTTTTTAAAAAAAGGTACTTTTGAAAATAAATATGTGTAATATAATTTTAATAAGAAACTTACTTTTGAGATAAATTCTTTGCAAATCCTTTTGTTTTAAATGTCATAAGAAGAAATCAACATCACAGCAATTGATCATTTAATTTTTTTTATATTGTCATTTATAATATCAAATAAAATGTTTAATTTCATAAAAAAAAAAAAATCAACTGTAAAATAAGCAAAGTTTATGCAAATAATATAATTATTAAAATTAGTTGATGCTGACAAAAAAAACAATAAATTCAGTATGATAAAACAAGATTTTTAAACCATTTCTTTATTTAATATTTTTTCAAACAAGGAAATTTGCCTTATTAGTGGAGTGTATAAGGATTAAAAAGACATCAGGACCTATTGTGGTGAAGGTGGACTTTGCAGCAGCATTTGACTTTGTGGTGCCTGCAAAATTATTCTCAATTTTGGAGTGCTATGGGGTACCCAAAGTCTACATCAGAGTCATAGCAAATCTGCTGCTAAATAGATCAATATATACATCATTGGATGGCTCTTTGGCCCCAGGGTTTAAACCACATCTATCAATATGGGGTCACTCTTAGTACCTTGTCTTTCATAGCCTATGTAAACCCTCTATTAACAGCTATTGAGAAACATCTTCCTGGGGTATTTGTCCCAGTGCTAGGGAAGGAAGTTCATCACATATCATATGTTGATGACATTACAGCCTTCCTCCCCTCGCATAAATACTTGCCCAAACTATATAAACTGCTGGATGAATACACTGAGAGATATGGGCTAAGAATAAACTGAGAAATTGGGCGACATCAATTTCTTCAAGATTCTCGGAGAAACCTCAAAGCTTTCTTGGAATTCCCATGGTGCTGTCCAGGTTGGCTATGAGAAGAGCACTGCAAAACAGAATTCTAGAAAAAATCAAAAAGGTTGCAAGTATTCTCTCAAGGATCTACTTATTACTCCCAGATAAGGCAGCACTGATTAACATGTTGGTGTTTCCATGAATTAATTACTTCATGCTACTTCTTAAACCAAACAGGTCCTTTCAGAATGCAATAAACTCAGTCTGCACTGGCATCTTGTGGAAGAGGATAACAGTATAAACATCAATTTATCCAAAATGCAGAGACTGAAAGACCTGAATGGACTCGGGTTGCATGATCTCAACACCTTCTTCATCCAAAAATCCCTATCAATGTTTAAGGCAATGAATCTAAGATTGCCAGTGGACTCAGTATAGGCTGAGATTGAAGTAAGTGGGCCATGAAGCTGCTAGCATATACCAACAAATTCTTCAAAGTTACGACATTAATTATTGACAACACTAATACTTACTGGCAAGTTTACAAATACATGCATGCAAACATTACTGAATTAACTACTGAGCTTGATTTATCTATCAAATTACTAATCAGGAAACTAAAATTTTGCTACTTGGAAGCCAAACATATTGACTTTATCATAAAATTTAATTTGAAAGCCTTGCCAACCAATCATTTTTTGGTAAATCATAGAAATTTCTTTAAAATAGAACCACTATGTAGCTTATATAAAATTGCGGATGAAACTATTAAACATATTTTTACTGCTTGCTCATTTTTGAGTCCTGCTAGACAAAATATCATAACCAGAGTACTGCCAGCTAACATGAAAATTCTAAGAATCAGGGATGCTATAAAGAGTGGTGTCTTTGCTGCAATTATAATGGGAATGTTCCTGCTTCATGCCATGTTGTTAATGAGAAATTACTTCATTTTTAAACAAGGAAGTAAAGAACCATGGGAGGTGTGTAAAAAATTTATTTGAAGGACTATATTTAGGGATCGCTTATTAATGTCGGAAAAGCTCTTCAGGAACACTTGGGGGCAACTTAGGCCACTGGATGAAGAGTCAATCCTCAGGCATTCTAATTAAAAATTAATTCAAGATTAAAAAATGTTTCAGTTAGATGGAAAATGACAAATGATTTCTGTCAATCAAAATATTGACTGCACAATGATCACTGGCTAAGTCACTAAATGAAGATCCAGTTGTTCTGAGATAAAACTAATACACAATAATTATAGACTAAGTTTGTATGTATATACTTCAACAAAAATCAATAAATTAAAAATTAACTGTGATAAAACACAGCTGCTGAAGCTTTAAGCATAAAATTATAACAATAAAGCTGAGCGCTTTCGGGGGACTTAAGCCTCCATAATCATAGCTCAATACAAAATAAATACAAAATATGAACACTTATTCACAAGCAAAATGCATATCTCAAATAAGATGTGAACTAAATCTAAATCCCAATGCTATTAATAGAAAGGATTCTTGTTTTAATATTTCTAAAATATGGATGTTATAATATTTATTTATTTATATTGTATTTTATTTATTTATTTAGATTTAGTTTACATCTTATTTGAGATACGCATTTTGCTTGTGAATAAGTGTTTATATTTTGTATTTATTTTGTATTGAGCTATGATTATGGAGGCTTAAGTCCCCTGAAAGCACTCAGCTTTATTGTTATAATTTTATGTTTAAAGCTTCAGTAACTGTGCTTTATCACAGTTAATTTTTAATTTAGACTAAATTTGAACGATGAGCTTCTTGCTCTGATCTTGAAATTAATTTGTCACAATAATAACTAATGTATCAAACGGGTATATTTTCTAATTTGGAAAATTATTTACTAGTGATTGTTATAATATGTGTAACAAATCCAAACAAATGTATACCAACAAGATTTATATTGTAATTGTAGTGTATTTTCCTTAATAAAAAAAAAAAAGTGACCAAAATTATGCATTGTTATTTTATTTTGTGTACTTTTTTTTTTTGCCATATGTTTTCAAAATATAGTATTAAAAACAATTATTTTTTTATTACTTATTGAAAGCTTTATTATAAATATTACATAAATCAAAGTTTTGAATCGTATGTACATACATTACAATTTGTAAAATATTATGTATAAAATATAACAATTTAAAATTAAATATTTGAATTCTAATATTTTTCATTAATTTAGATATCATGTCTTTGAAAATCTACAATAGAAAATGTCTATTTTTTTTTTTTTAAATGTACAATATAAATAAAAAAAACTTACTTTCATTTCAAAAAAAGTAAAAATAAACACAAATATATACCAATTAAAAATTGGATAATAACTGGATTTGCACATTTTCTCTTCCAATGCACATAAGCAAAGCCAGAAAGAGCCCAGGGAAAATTTAATATCTTGTTAATTAAAACTGCCATCTACATAAAATTTCACAAACTAATATTTTAATGCTATCCGCACATGCTGAAATTAAAAAAACACAGGTTTACATTGGATATTGATGAACAATATCAATGCAAATATAATGCATTGCAAACAAAATAAGTTAGTGTCATAAATGACACAAATATCCAATGAAACTTAAACTGTTAATGTAAATAAAATAAATCAATGTAATGATCATAGCTTAATTCAAATTGTTTATCATCCTTTTAAAAAAAAAAATTCTTCATCTAATGTAGGGCTATATCTATATAACATTTGTGATTAAGACTCATAACATTGTACAATGAATATTTTAAAATACTCTCTAACCTAGCATAAAGCAATAATTAACAAAAAACAGCAACCATTTATTCTTGTGCTTCATTTATTAATATATAAGCTTACCTAAAATACTTTAATTAGAAAAAATGAATATTTAAATCAATCATGCAATATATTTAAATATATTTCACAATTGATTAATTTATGACTGCTTTATTCCTGTTAAATATTGACTTATGCTGGATTAGAGAGTTTTTATAAATATTTATTGCATGGTGTTATGTGTCTTAATCTTAAATGTCATATATATATTAAAGCAGTGGAGACATTCTATTATATATATAATATTAACATTTTAAATCTTTATATTTGCATAAATGTTTTGTTTTTAAAAATAAATGAAAGATAATAATTTTTAAGTTTTTCAAGTAAACTAGGAATGTTTTCAGGTGTTTAGTTCATGGGCAACCTAAGTTTCCATTTAATTATATGTCAATAGATAAGTAGCTACCTTTAGATAAAGGGAGAAAAATATAAAATTTTAATCAACAGAGGTACTGTTCTTTGTCAAAATATGGAGGAAGTGCTGCTGCTTGCAGAGAACTAATTAGAACAACAAATTACTTATATACCACAATTATGCATATAAATATATATTCTGGCTTTAAAACCAATTAGTATGCAATCACAAGTTTGATATGTCTTATTGGTCTACAGTTACTTGTAAAAAATGTAACTATTTAACCCCTACTCTATCATATAATAAATAGAGATTATTTCCTTAATATATATATATATATATATATCTCAGTGTGAAATTTTTTGACTGCGTTATAACTTATGACATTATGGACTGCAATTTAAAAATGCTGTGAACTAAAGTGATTGGTATATATATATATATATATATATATATCATCATTCATCATCATTATCAACCATTATCAATCCACTGCAGGATGAAGGTCTCTCCAAGTTTAATCCATCTTCTCCGATCTTTAGCTTCTCTTCTCCACATCACCCCTACACATTTTCTTATTTCATCCATCCATCTTACATGTGGTCTCCTTCTGGGTCTTTTACAATCTCTTGGAATCCAGTTTAAAATTTCAATTGTCCATCTATTATCATCTCTTCTAGCAATATGTCCAGCCCAACTCCACTTCAATCTTTTAATTTTTTCAATGAGGTCAGTAACACCTGTTTGTTCTCTTACCCATACATTGCGTTTTCGATCTCTTCTTGTTACTCCCAACATACATCTCTCCATACTTCTTTGAGTGGTCTGAAGTCTCTGTATTGATCTTCTATTAAGTGTCCAAGTCTCAGATCCATAAGTAAGAACTGGTAAAACACATTTGTTAAAAACCTTTCTTTTCAAACACATAGGCATATTTCCTTTTAATATCAAGTTATTTCTACCAAAAGCACTCCAACCAAGTTTAATTCTATGATTAATTTCCTCTATTATGTTTCCATCTGTATTAATAATCTGACCAAGGTATTTGTAACTCTTAACTTCTTCTAATTCATCATAATCAATCTTTATTTTCATATTTTGAGCAAATCGATTAAACATTACTTTAGTCTTTTTAACATTTATCTTTAGTCCTACTTTCCTACTTTCATCTGATAACTCCTGCAACATTTCCTGCAGCTCGGAAGCATTATTTGCAAAAACAACTACATCATCTGAAATCTAAATGACTTAAATAATCTCCATTTACTTTCACTCCTTTAGTTTCCCATTTTAATCCACAAAATACTTCTTGCAGCACTGCTGTAAAAAGTTTTGGAGATATGGAGTCACCTTGTCTTACACCTTTCTCAATGTTGACTTTCCCAGTATCATTATGTAATCTAATTGTTGCTGTTGCATTTTTATAAATATTCTTTAAAATATGACAATATCCTGGATCTATACCTTGATGATCCAATGCTTTAATCAGACTGAAGAAATGTTTATAGAATCAAATGCCTTTTCATAATCTACAAATCCAAAACATAATGACAACTCATATTCATTTGTCCTTTCTATAACTTCTCTCAATACTTGAATATGATCTACTGTACTAAAACCACTTTTAAATCCAGCTTGTTCTCTTGGTTGGTAAAAATCCAAGGTTCTCTGTAGACGAGTTGTAATTATCTTGGTAAAAATTTTATATAAAACTGATAAAAGGCTGATAGGTCTGTAATTTCTAATATCTTCTTTATCACCTTTTTTAAATATTAATATTATTACTGCATTCTTCCAATCATCTGGTACATCTTTATCATTTAGACATTTGGTATATAACTTTGCTAATATTTTTTCTGTTTCTTCACCTGCTTCTTTTAATATATCAATTATAATTCCATCATTACCTGGAGCCTTTCCTTTTTTCATACATTTAATTGCATTTCTCACTTCTTCATTTAAAATTCTGGGCAATTCGGAAGATGTAATAGATATAGGAGGTACTTGTTCTTTATTACTATATAATTCTTGATAAAAATCTTCTACCAATTTCATAATGTCATCCCTCTTTTTAGTAATAATTCCATCTTTTTTCCTTATTGCAGATATAAATTTCCTACCAATACCAAAATGTTGTTTTACATTCTTAAGACTTTTATTTTCTTCTACAGCTTTTCTTGCTAGTTCACAGTTATACTTTCTTATATCATTTTCAACTCTTTTCTGCACCATTTTACAAAATTCGAGATATTCAATTCTTTTTAATGCATCATTCTTGCATATCTTCATATTCCTTCTTTTCTTCATAAGTTCTCTAGTCTCAGTAGAAATTTTATTAGTCAATTGCTGCTTTTTTCTACCAGCTATCTTTGTTCCAGTTTTTAAAAGTGTATCAGTTATTTTCATATTAATTTCATTCAAATCTGAATCATGTTCAAAATCTACTAATACTTGAAACCGATTTGTAAGTTCTAATTTAAATTCATTAGAATGTTTCTGAAGATTAGGAATATCAACTGTAAATATAGTTTTCCTTAATAATTTTTGTCTCTCCAGTTTTACATTAACATGTATCTTACCCCTTACTAATTGATGATCACTTCCTGTGTTAAATTTATTAAGAACATTACAATCTTTAAATATGTATTTCCTGTTAGTCAAAATATAATCCAATTCTGCTGTACCTTCATTTGGATGCTTCCATGTCCATTTCCTTCTAACATTTTTCTCAAAAAAAGAATTCATAATATAAAGTTTTTCCTTCTCTGCAAACTCCACAAGTCTATGTCCTCTCTCATTTCTATTACCATAACCAAAATTACCTACAACACTTTCATCTTTCATTTGTTTACCAATTCTAGCATTAAAATCTCCCATAACAATTTTAAAATGTTATTTACTCTGATCAAAAGCCTTTTGTACATCCATATAAAAATCTTCTACTACTTCATCACTGTGAGAACTTGTTGGGGCATAAACCTGAATTATTTGCATTTGATATCTGCTATTAAGTTGTATAACTAATCTTGCCACTCTGTCTGATACACCATCAATCTCCACAATATTGTTCTTCCACTTTTTATTTATAATGAATCCTACTCCACTTGTATTTCCAATATTTGTGCCTTTATAATAGAGCATATGTCCACTTTTTAAATCAATTGTCTCTTCACCTTTTCTTCTAACTTCACAAAGTCCAATAATATCCCATTTAATATAAGAGAGTTCTTCTTCTAATTCTTGCAATCTTCCTTCACTTAAAAGTGATCTGAAGTTGTAAGTACCTAAATAAAAAGTCATCATCAAATGGCAGCCTGGGTCCACCTCCAGGATATTCTTAGCACCCTCTGCCTTCGGCCACCAACCGCTGCCTTGGTTGGTGACTTTACAGCCTCCTGGGATTAAGGGCCATGCTTTATTTTTGTCTGTCATAATTGTATAATTGGGAAAAATCTTTATCATTTACACAAACATTCATTCTGCCTTATCAGGCACTGAGAAGAAAGACCATGGTGTTTCTTGATCTTAAACTCAGAGGTAAAAAGCCAATAAACTCACCATGCTGGCTAATGCGTGTTGGTGAGCAGCCCATCCATGTTCATATACTATATGAATAAACATATAGTAATAACAGCTGCAACGACAAGAACGTATGGAGTGGACATTAGGAATTTGCCCTGCTCGGTTCCTTTAAGGCCTCCAAGAGGAATCAAAGGGTCTCCTTTCAGTTAATAGCAAACTCCTTTCTGCAGCCATATATATATATATATATATATATATATATATATATATGCATAGACTGAAAAATACTGCTATAATACTTTAAAATTTTTATACACAAAAATGCTTAAATTCCAATGATTAGATATAACATCTTATCAAAATCAAGGAATAACAATCAATAATTCTGTTACAAGATTGTTTAAAGAAATTATATAATGATAAACATAAAAAAAGCTAAAACATCTTTTAAATAGCCCATTTCACAGCAAAGGTTTTTCCAATAGTTTCCATATGAGATAGTGTGGATAGTGAAAGGGCTTGAAAGTCTGAGTTCAAATCCCCTATATTTACAATTAGGTTCCAGGTTTAAGAGTACCTGGTATTTCAAATCTTACCTATTAAGCCTGGATTCTGCCCATCCTCTTCTATGTATTTAAATGGATGCTGTCTTATACATGAGGGGTCAGAATGACTTCAGGTCAATATGGACATGACAACAATATTGGCATCAGCATGGGATTTGGGAATTCTATCATCAGATTTTCAATGGTATGGATGGCTAAAGAGTTGGAGGTTGGAGTAGACTAAAGTCTGTCCATTAAAATATAAGGATTTGCTATCTTAATATAGACTGAGCACTGATTATATATATGTTTTGGGAGATGGTAATTTGGACAAAATGATGGGTTTTGGTTTAGCAGAAGTATGTATATTGGTGATTATTTATGTTTATGCATGTGTGTCAGTAGTATGAAATAGTGTGGATGTTGAAAGGACTTCAAAGTCTGAGTTCAAATCCCCTATATTTATAAAGGAACAGTAAAGAAAAAAGCAATACTTTTCAGCCTTGTCAATTGTTAGCTATTGAGGTTTATAAAGCAGTTATCCATAGCTTCTTTTTTACCTAATCAAAAATTATTAGATATCTATCAATTGACATGTACTGGGTAAGTTGGTTATCTGATTAAAAATAAAAAAATAAAAATGTATTTTTAAAAATTACAACTTCGCTTAGCATGTATTTAAATCAAGTTTGTAGGCATAGACAAGGGTGCTATCATTCTAATACTGAACTCTTTAAAATTGTATAATAAAAAATAATTAAAGATCATTCTATATATATATAGGCATCAAACTGCAACATCTATTTAAACAAAAGATTAGAAAAACTTAAATTAATTGTAATAAACCATATCAAAAAAAAAAAAAAAAGATAAAAACCTATAATTTAATAAATGAATATTCATTATATATTCCATGTTGAAAAATAATGTGCATTGTATGAATTCAACAAAAGAATTTTAGTTAAACTTTAATTTATTAAGTTGAATTATTCAATAACATGCAAAAGTTACTATTTTATTAGTAAAATTTTTTCTAAATCAAACTTCCATAAAGAAGAATGAAAGTACAACTAAAAATGTATACAACTAAACAAAAATTTACAAATCTATTCATCTAAATTTAAAAACAAGCATTAGCAAACTGGTGATGATATTAAAACATGAAGACATTAGCAATCTCTGACCATGTGACCTGAGAGGTTATAATATTACAAAATAACAGACATTTTGAATTAAAATATCTCTGTAACTATCAGGAGACTTTCAGGTGAATAGTAATTCAGGATTCCTTTTTTTTTTATGGGGGAAAAAAAGATATATTTTTGATGGTGACTCTGGAGACAATAATGATGATAAGAAAGAAAAAGGCAAAAATATGAATAATTTTTTTCTTTAGAATACAATCACTGCAAGGTTGTGAGGCCAATAAAGATTCATTAGAAATACACATGAGATATATAAATTGTAAAAATAAAATTGAATAATATAAAAAGATTATTTTAAAGAATATTAATGCAAGAAGACTAGTATGAATATATTTTTATTAAAATATATAACTGTTCTTTAGAAAGGTTAAATAAACTTTTTGCATATATATACAGTACTATTATCATCATCAACCATTAGCAGTCCAGTGCAGGGTAAAGGTCTCTCCAAGTTCAATCTATCTTCACTGATCTCTAGCCTCTCTTCTCAACATCACTACTGCCCACTTTCTTATTTCATCAATCTATCTCATGTGATCTCTGTCTGGTTTTGCCATTTTGTATACAGTACTATATATAAAAATAGAACTAACCCTCATCCAAACAATAAAAATCAGTATAAACCTATTTCAATATGTAGTACCTAAAGTCAATATAAAAGCTTTTTCTATTGGTAGCAATTATTTACTATCAAATATCTATAAATCCACTAAACAGTATTTTATTTTTATTTTAATAAAAAAAAAATACTGTCCTGCTAATAATTAGTAAACAAATATTTTAAAACGAACATCTTAAAAAATGAAAGGTTAAAAGATGAGATTATAAATACCTATATAAAAAAAATTACAGATATATTTGAACTTTATTAAATTTAGTTTATATCCAAGATGAAATGAAATATAAAATTTTCTTACTTAACAATGATTAATAATTATTTATGTATTTATAGAAAAAATTATTTTTTATGACTTATTGATAAATATACACTTATAAAATAAATTTATGTAATATAAATTCAGAGCTGTATTGGATTTTTTATTTTCTATGCTCTATGCAAACCAAATAATTACCTTTCACATCTACCTCCACACCCCCATCCCACCTCCACCAAAAAAAAAAAAAAACCATCAACTGAAAAACTTCTAAATATATTAAATATATGAAACCTGTAATAAGTTTTAAATGAATTAAAAATTGTTGAAATAATTTTACATCAATGTAAAAGTGTAACATTGTATTCCCCAAATGTTTAGCTCTCATTGATATTTGCTTTCTTATGTTAACTCTATTATTAAAGCTCTGCATACTATTGAATATGGTAAATTTAGAAAGTAATTGTTCAAAAAAAATAAAAAATGTATTTCACAAAAAAGACAGCACTATATAAGCTATAAACAGATTATGATTATTTTTATTAAAAATTGAAAGATTAACTTTGTGGAGATTGTTAATATATCAAAATAACAAGATTGGGTACCATATTTACTATTTCTTTTCTGATAACATTACATAGGTCTTTGCTATGAATATAAGAATACTTTTAAACAGATCAAACAGATGGAATATTTTAGAAAAACAAAAGTATAATAGACAAATCTGATATAAAGGCAGAAACTAAAAGAAAAAAAGATTTGTCATTGGAGGAAAAAAACTATATGTCATTTTTAAAATTAATAACTCAAAAAACAGGACATATTAAAATTAAAGCACAGTAAAAATAAATTATAGAATAAATAATAGAAAATATGGATTTTTAAAAAATATGCTTAAGATATTTAAGAAAAAAAAGATTATCAATTAGGGAGATATAAGATAGATTTTAATGCAATGAAAGAAATAAAAAAATGATGCATTTAAAAGTGGAAATTTTGGCTCCATCCACCTGGCCACTTTCATAAATTTTATCATATGGAAGATTAGATGTAAGGTATTATTTGATAGAGAGTTGGCCGGTCCTATTGAAGACATTTTCTTAAAGTTATTATATAAAGCTAAAGAAAGTGATCTAAGAACATGCCTGCCTAGTCTTGCTGAGCAAACATGGAGTCAATTAAATATTTAGCAATGGCCATGTATATTATTTATTCATGACACTTAAACTTTACAAGCCATGGGATTTATATGCCAAATTAGATCACCCCTGATAAGTAACATAACATAAATTTTACTTTTAATCCTGTACTCATCATCTAATTTAATAACTAATTAGTCTTTAATGTGTCAGACATGATTGTAAACATGAATTCTATATTACAATATATATTTTACTTTTTGTGCAAATAAAGATTATTTTGAAAAAAAAAAAATGTTAAGAAAACAATAAAAAAGAATTATTGATTTATCATGTATATTCATAGTCTATATATTTGTAGATGTACTTTAATAGCCTCCATTCCACAACATATTCTTGAAAAATATAAAAGATATCCTAAAAAACAAACTTCTTCTATTAGTTAATAAATTAATTAAAGTAATTCATTTAAAAGAAATAAAAGATCTTACAGTTAGTGCATCTACCTAGCCAGATCCATAACTTGGGGTTCAAGTCTAGAGTGAATAAATCCTAACAAAAATTTCAAATCGCAAGCAAATATAACTATTTTTCAGATAGCCAGTCTATTGCCAACATAACTTCTTCTATTAGTTAATAAATGACTATTTAGTTATTATTAGTTAGAGGATAAGGATTATAGATTAATATGGTTTTTTCAGATGAGTATCAATATGTTAACTATGAAAAGAAATAATATGATTTCAATACAATACCTACAATGCTTACATTGGTGGCACTAGTTTAGTGAAGTGGAATGCAAAGTGATTATACAGAATGTGGATTCTTGTTTTCATGCTAGGTTTGGAAAAAGATAAGGGGGATTTAGATATAAAGGCCATGGAGTTGACAAAGATTATGTTGTGGAAATGGGATGGAGCAGGATAGAGAATATGTGGAAAATTAGGGTGGGAAATGGAAAGAGAAGGTAAGGTGGCTAACAGGTTTGTCTGAGCATAGTGGCTGAGAGATTCCTGACTTTGAAAAAAAAGAAGCCATAGTGCATCACATCACATCAAATTACTGCCAAGTAAGCTAGGCAACCACATAATTTTTTTATTTTACTAATAAAAATTGTACCTAGTTATATATTTGTTGGTGTAAATAATAGAGCATGTCATTCATAATATATATATATATATAGGGAGAAAAAGAGAAAAGTGCATCGAATGTTGTATAAACACCAATTTAAAAATAAAAAAACTAAATTATTATTTTTTAATGGAAACAAATTTTTTTGTTTAAACTCTAAAAAACTATTTATGCTAATAAGCTGATTTTGGAAGCAGTATATTGTTATTCTCCAGCGACTTATGTCAAGATACTTATCAGGCAGTATGCAGTAGATGCTTAGGCATGCTGAGAAAGACTGAAATGACAAAATTCCTGCCAGTCAATGAAAATCCTTTTTTTGTTGTTGTTATTGTTAAAAAATGCAATTCATAACTGCCAAGGCATGTCTCATAAAGTATAATATTGACGATAATTACCGGAATAGCAAATATTAGGTTATTACTATTTTAAAACAAAATATGTATTTTTAAAAACACATAAGCACTTTAAAAATTCAACAAGTATATTCAAAATAAAATAAAAGCATTTAGAAAGAAATTGTAATTGTATAAAAAAAATATAAGTGAAGAAAAATGAGAGAATATAGAACCTTTCCAATAGTTAAGGTTGATTGTTTGATTAATACAATGTTTATATACCCCCTCCTCCATTAAATGAAATTTATCCCGGTCATTAAATAATCAGTCAAAATTTAGAAATAAAGTAATCTCATGATAACAGGTAGTAAAATATTTTAACAATGACTATCGTATATTAAAAAATTATATAACTCGTTGCTAAAATCCCTTTTCTATAAACATTAAGAATGTAATTTCTTATTAGATATAAACACATATCCTCTTAGTGTTTTCCTGAAGGTTTGTGATGATGGTGTTCTAACTGTATTTTTATATTGGACTATTTCCATCATCTAATATGTAAGTTGAATGTCTTTAGAAAAGTTTATTTTTTATTTAAATATTCCAAATACATTCAACTGTTAGTAATATCACAACAAACAGGTGAGTATATGCACCAACTATTAGTAATATCATAGCAAACAGGTCAATATATATACCTACTGTCACTGGTCAGGCCAGCAACATCCGAAGAAGAGGGGAGAAAAATACCTCTCGAAACGTTGTGCATATACTAACCTATTTGCTGTGACTGTTTGCTGTGATATTACTAACAGTTGGTGCATATACTAACCTGTTTGCTGTGATATTACTAACAGTTGAATGTATTTGGAATATTTAAATAAAAAATAAACTTTTCTAAAGACATTCAACTCACTATTAGATGATGGAAATAGCCCAATATAAAATAAAGGTATCCTCTTAGATGCATAAATTTAATTCTTATTTAGTTCAGTAAACAATGCTATAGCATTAAATAAAATCACTGAATAAAAAAAGAAGCATATTCAAATAATATATTATTTTTTTGATGACACAAAGTATGAAAATTTCAAAATGATAATTAATATGTTTATTATAAATAATTTCTTTTACATATTCTATTGCACTGCAGACTTCATCATGAAGAATGAACATTACATGTATATATTAATTAGATTAACAACTCAATGCTGGTTTATTGAGCATGGGGGGTGAACATGATGCAACAAAAACAGACAATAAATAGTCAGCTGCCGTGTGTTGTCTGTGGCAGTAATGGAATGATGAATTCAAAGTCAATGGATTGCAGCCCAATTATGTAATGTCTGATACTCAAACATCATATGAACTCCTGAATAATGAACCATTTAACGATTTAATGAAAGGCTCTCTTTTTTTCTGAGATTTCAAACATTACAAAAATTTTTAGAGAAAGATTACATGAGAGTGAATGGCTGGCTAGAATAATACTGTTTCTTGGGGTGATTGAAAAAAAACCTAAATTTACAGAATTCATTTTATACTATTTTTATGTATGCAAATAAAATGTAGGTATATTAGACCTCTAATAGATAACCAAAAAACAATATAGTCCTCTATAATATTCTTATTCGGTATATACATACACACTTGTAATGCAATTTAATCTTTAAATGCATATATTAGAATATCAACAAAATTAATTAACACAAAAATAGAATGATACAACTGTGAAAAAGATAGCGATGTAATAAACTAAAAGGCAGAGAAAGCAAATCACAAAAACAATCAAAGGCTGAGTATAAGAGAAGAAAATGGCTGACTGAAAAATGATTCATAACAGGCATGCACATAAAATGTTTAAATTTTTAATTTTTTTAAAAAAAACATGAATAGTATGTCTGCTGATATGGAAAAATTATTGTAATAAGATTTCTTTTTTAAATAAATTACTCTCCTCTACTAGCTTAGAACTTTTTGATTCACATTTAGTCTATATGTAAAAATTATATGAGGTATATTATAGATAATTCTTATATTATGAATATTCTTTATCTCTACCACCATTATGGAGAAATTCAAAAATATTCTAATTGTAAAAAGGGATAGTACTTATTTAGATCTATGCAACTGGTTTAATATTCAAAGTTTAATTGCATAAAATGCTTGGATGTTGCAAAAAATGACTGTATTATCTTATTGTAATCCCAATTTTAATCTAAAATAACCATCTTTATTTCTAGCAAGTATTTTAAATGATTTCAAACAATTTTGCACCTAGATTATAACAGAAATGTTATATTAAATAAGTTATACAAACTTGATGGCTCATCTACCAAAACTTGAATTACTGTTTCTATTTTCTATAAATTTTCAATTAATCTTCTGCTATCAACTTTTGTCACTAGTGACAATAGTGAGAGTTAATTAGTTTATAATAAAAGTATTTAATGTATTTTTATTATTGACCATAGTACATTGCAGTATGTTAAGATAATCCTATTATAAAACAGATTTATTTGTTCATTCTAATAAGATAGAACTTATTTTTTTATTTATCCATTTCTATTAATTATTATTATATAATGTTTTTTTTTTTTTTTATAAATTTTAGAAATCAAGTTCAAATGGATAAAACCAATATTATATATATATCATTAAAAAACAGTCAACATAGATAATCTCAATATCAATAACAATCAACAATTTCAAACTATTGTCAAGGCAACCTCCTTTTAACAATAAAAGTGGAATACCACCTTTATTAATGGTTCAATATACTATATAAACACTAAAGATTGCAACTTGACTGCAGAGATTGAAATTATTAATATGAAGATGTTTAAATAAATAATAGTCAATTATAACATTACAAACGGCAATTATAAATTTCAAATTGCACCCAAAGTATTACTAAAATAAGGCTAAATAGATTTGTATATATATATATACTCCAAAAATAGATAATCAAAAAGTTGCACTAGGTACCTTAGAATTGGAACTGTATTAAATTGTTTTGTTTAATTATTGTTATATTTTTTATATTAAGCTTATGATAATTTACTTATAAATATTATATATTCATATTATTTATTCTTATTAAAAAAGAGTGAACAATTCTATCTACATTGCAACCTACTAAAACATTTAAGACAGATTAAAATGTTTATGAAATGCATATATGCACAATATGTATATGCTATAGGAGTTCCACCAGAGGATATATAATTTTTATTAAAATTGAAATTATAATCATAAGTCTTTTAGTAACTATGATATTGCATGAAATGAAATATATGGGGAAAAAGTTATATATCATTGTATGAAATTTGATAGATGATTTTAAGATAGAAATTATTTTACCACTTCTATTTTTATTGTATTTTTTAAATCTAGTTTTCTTTTAATTCATTTATACTTTTTTTACATGAGAACATTTTGTCACACCACAATCTTTCTAATGCTATGTCTCACCATGTGTAATATAAATGTTATGTTTTTCCCACAGGTTCCAATTAATTGCATTATGAACATGGGGCTATATTTATTAATACAAAAAATTTATTTAAATATAATTATAAAAAATTCATTTATTATCACTAAAATAGAAATATATAATTAATTCACTTTTTTAAAAATTAATGCATATATAATACTAGTTCAATAAAATAAATATATAATGATATAGACAATTATTAATTTTTTTTCCAATTTATCTCAATGATTCATAAATGAATATTTGTATTGCAAAATTTTTTCAATCTTTTATGTTTATTAATAAAGAAGTATTTTCCTTTTTCCTAAAGCCATAGAAATTCATATCATTTTATGGTTTCGATATTTATTGATCTTGCTTTCAAACTACCATAATTTCTTATAACACCATTCTAAATTTTTATCTATTTATTTTTTCTCATCTTTATTTTTATCTCTATACATATAAATTTTACCAAACAATTGTAATGAGGTTTCCCTAAAGTAAATGACAATAGATTTTTTATGCTTAATAAATTTAAGATTACTCTTATTAAACCACTAAACATCACATAATCACCATTTCTTATGCTTGCTCATAACTATTATTAAAACAGACAAAAATTAAAACCAAGAGATCTCATTTGCAAAATAAAAACAAAAAACAAATTGAAATATGTAACAGAACAAACATTCATTGTATAATAAATAAATAACAGTTCTCTATTCCAGTAGCAACCTACTATAATCAGTGAATTTAAATCTCCACTCTTGGACATCTTTTTGCTTTCTATCTTTATTAATGGGTCAAAGAATTCAAATTTGGAAAGAATGCAGTTTTGCATCCAGAAACCACATTTAATTCCATTTTATTTATCAAATTAAAAACCAAAAATTCAAATCAATCTAAGGTTTTTGAATCCAAGTCAATCTGTGTAAATAATTATAGACTTGAATCTAGTTCAAATCTTAAGTTCTTAAATAATTCAAGCCTATAGTAAATGGCAATAGAATAAAATACTGTTCTTATCATATTGTGCGAGTTTTAAGGTTATTGTTTAATAAATATTTATAGTGGAAGATAAAAGTAAAATATGAAAATGAAATTACCCATAGTCTTACTACTTAAAGAAAAAAAAAGAATTTTGTTTAGTAAATAAAAGTAAATCTGTCAAATGTATCATAGTCAAAATTAAAATCATCCTCACTAGAGAATTAAAACATATTACAAGAAAAATAATTAATCACCATCATCAACCATTATCAATCCACTGCAGGATAAAAGTCTCTCAAAGTTCAATTCATTTTCTTTAATCCTTAGCTACTCTTCTCCACATCACCCCTGAACACTTTCTTATTTCATCCATCCATCTCACATGTGGTCTCTTTCTGGGTCTTTTACAATCTCTTAGAATCCAGTTTAAGATATCAATTGTCCATATATTATCATCTCTTTTAGCAATATGTCCATCCCAACTCTACTTCAGTCTTTTAATTTTTTTAATGAGGTCAGTAACACCTGTTTGTTCTCTCATCCATATATTCCATTTTCGATCACTTCTTGTTACTCCTAACATGCATCTCTCCATACTTCTTTGAGTGGTCTGAAGTCTCTGCATTACTCTTTTATTAAGTGTTCAAGTCTCAGATCCATAAGTAATAACTGGTAAAACACATTTATTAAAAACCTTTCTTTATAAACACATAAGCATATTTCCTTTTAGTATCAAGTTGTTTCTACCAAAAGCACTTTAACCAAGTTTAATTCTATCATTAATTTCATCCATTATGTTTCCATCTATATTAAACATCTGACCAAGGTATTTTTAGCTGTTGACTTCTTCTAATTCATCATAATCAATCTTTATTTTCATATTTTGAGAAAATCCATTGAACATTACTTGAGTGTTTTTACCATTTACCTTTAGTTCTACTTTCATCTCATAACTCCTGCAACATTTCCTGTAGCTCTAAAGCATTATTTGAAAAAAAACAAACAACTACATCATCTGAAAAATCTAAATGACTTAAATAATCTCCATTTACTTTCACTCCTTTAGCTTCCCATTTTAATCCACAAAATACTTCTTGCAGCACTGCTGTAAAAAGTTTTATGAGATATGGAGTCACTCTGTCTTACAGCCTTCTCAATGTTGACTTTCCTAGTATCATTATGTAATCTAATTGTTGCTGTTGCATTTTTGTAAATATTTTTTTAAAATATGACAATATCCTGGATCTATAACTTGATGATTCAATGCTTTAATCACTGAAGAAATGTTTATAGAATCAAATGCCTTTTCATAATCTACAAATCCAAAGCATAATGGTAACTCATATTCATTTGTCCTTTCTATAACTTCTCTCAATATATAGATATGATCTAATGTACTAAAAGCAGCTTGTTCTCTTGGTTAGTGGAAATTCAATATTCTCTGTAGACGAGTTATAATTATCTTGGTAAAAATTTTGTATAAAACTGATAAAAGGTTGATAGGTCTGTAATTTCTAATATCTTTTTTATCACCTTTTTAAAATATTAATATTAATACTACATTCTTCTAATAATCTGGAACATTTTTATCATTTAGACATTTGGTATATAACTTTGCTTAAAATTTTTTTATTTCTTCACCTGCTTCTTTTAATATATCAATTATAATTCCATCATTACCCGAAGCCTTTCCTTTCTTCATAAATTTAATTGCATGTCTCACTTCATTTAAAAGTCTGGACAATTCCAAAGATATAATAGATAGAGGAAGTACTTGTTCATTATTACTATATAATTCTTGATAGAAGTCGTCTACCCATTTCGTGATGTTATCTCTCTTTTTAGTAATAATACCATCTTTTTTTTCTTATTGCAGATATAAATTTCCTATGAATATCAAATTGTTGTTTTACACTCTTGAGACTTTTATTCTCTTCTACAGATGCTAAATATATAAAATAAGTTAAATATATTACATACTGCTTGGCTTATAGAAATTAAAATAGCAATATATAAACTTAAGTATTTTATTCCTTAAAAATACTCACACATGGTAGATCTTAGTAAAAAGATTAGAACTTGTTGTTTGATGAGGTCTTTAGTAATTAGTGCAATTGCAAAAATTTGAAGGATAAAAAATAATGGCCTAAAATTTTTTTACAGATTTGAGAATAGTATAGAAAATAAGATGATGACCTGCAAGAGCATACAAGTGAAAATCAAAAATGAGAATTATGGGAATGAAAAGTGAATAGGAAGAAACTTTCACATTTCTTACTGATCTACAAATTACATGAATAATTATTTTTTAAACAATGACTAAAATGATCTAGTTTACTTGAAAGAGTTATATATTCTAAAGATACAGAAACTGTATAATTTGAATGTTCATTATTCTTAATTATCGCTTGATATGATTCAATTAATATCTTAAATGGAAAAGTTACAACCATTGATTGATATCAAATTAATTCCTAAGAAAGCTGCCTACAATTGTTGATCAACATTTGGATCATAGCTTATTGATGTGTTTGTGCTTATTAAAGTGTTATTGGTCTGCTTATTTCCCTCATTGATTTTAATATTTTTATAATTCTCAGAATACAAACATTTAACTGAGCTGATTAGTAAAACAGATCATTCTTTCTTTTTTTATAGTACTAATCCTTTTTGTCTTCATAGGATTTATTTTATTGTAATATAAGCTTATGGAAAATAGATTCAATAAACATCGCTCCAAAACAATAGCATCACAAACTTAGAAACAGAGTAGATCTTCTACGTCTATATGACATTGCAAGCTGTTCTTAAATAAATATAAAGTAATAATAATTATAAATTTTATTATTTACTGGATATACATTTACAATACATTTTGTATATGATGTTAAAAAAAATATTTTAACAACTATACCACAATTTTTAATAAATAAAATTAATAAAACTTTGCTTATTAATGTTTTTTTAATTCCAGATAAAATTCATAACAGTTTACTAATAATAATAAAACCTTAACATTTTTTCTTCCACTTCTTTGTGTTATGATTTCCATGGCTTTAAAATAACATTTACATAATCTTTACAATAAAGCCAAAGAAAATTGTATTTTAAGAATTTAGTGATAAGTCCCTTTTCACTTTTGTTTCTACTTTGAAGCTGGAAATAAAATTCCCAATGCAACAGTAGGATAATTATTTCTTATTGTCAAAAAAGAATCACACATTCCTGTCATTTCCACATTTTAATTTAATTACTGTTCTGAGAAGAAACATTTATTATAGTGATAAGTTTTTAAAAAACCGAACTTTACTTTGTTTTAACTTATTACAAGAAATTTCACTGCATTATAATTTAATGTAGCAACCATTTCAGATCTATATGCTTCTAAATATATGTAATTTTTTATTTAATCTGTTGAGTGCATCTCATATATAATTATTTAGCTAAATAGGAAATTATATTATTCAAATATTGTAGCTCTGATGAAGACTGCTGGGCAGTCGAAACTGTAAGAAAAATAAAGAAGTTTTTAAGAAAATTTGTTTGCATTGAAGTATATATGAAAGAACTGTTATAAGCAATATATATATAAATAAGAAATTAACTTTCAAAATGAGTTGACATACTATAATTATACTTATTAGGAACATAACCATATCATCTTGAAAAATCCTTATATTACAAGTAATAAAAGTTGTTTTTTAATTAATTTCTTAAAAATACATAGAAGAAGAAAAATAAATTAAAAAGCAGAAATATTTTAGTAAAATTTATACTTAACTCCCTCACATATCAAACGAAATATATAATTAATAACTAATTCAAAGACAAATGAGATTGAAAGATATTTATTTGCCAATGCCATATCCCCATGATAAGAAAAATTGCTTTGTTGTACTTTAATTTTTAATATCAATGCATTACGAGTCTTATGGTATAGCAAAAGTATATCCATTTGCCATGCCTACAACCTAGATTTGAATCATAATTGGGAGAAACTGTAAAATAGTTTTTTGCTTAAGATTTTTTTTCAGATAACTGAACCATAATCAACCTATCTAGCCATCCAATATTGGTCAGGAATTGGGTACCTAATTAATCATAACTAGAGATCAAAACAAAAATTGAAAAATGCTTAGGCTCTCCCTACTCACATCTGGAAAACTGGTATTTCTTTACGAGTGGTGTTGCAGACATTAATCTCCCACAGTCTATTTAAAAATTTATCTATTAATACATTTAAAGTTGATAGGCTAAAATAAATTGTGTTGAAATGTGATAAGCAGAACTAAACATTAGCATATAAATCACATTATCACTTGGCCACATTACTCTATTACCAAGGTAATCAACACACTTTCAGGCAGAATTTAACATATATACAAATATACTCGTATATATAATAAATAACTCAGATTATAAGAAACCGAACAAGAAATAACTATAATCTGAATTATTTATTATTTAAGATATTAAAACTGACTTTTCATTTCATGTTTAGAGGTTCTTATTGTCTTTGAACCTCTAAGTATTTAAACAGTGATTTTTATAATTTATTCTATAAATATATATAATCAATAGATTGAATTCACTCCCTCATTTAAAACTATGTAAATAAACTAAGCATATAGAACAAATGCTAAGATGCTAAGAGACAGGTGTTATCTATCTGTTGAGAGTTTACTTATGTTATATACTTATTGAAAGCTTCAGTTATTTTCCGTTCAGTTAAATACGAATATATAGAAACAAAAACCATTAAAGAGACATAAAAAAAAAAAAGAAGAGAAATAATACATAGTTGTAATATAAAGATTATTCAACTGGGAACAATGTTTTATGTAATTAATACATAAAATTATCTTATTGAAACATGATCATATTAATTCGAATTAACTCTTAATGAAGACATTCAAAGAACGCATGCTTATCTGTCCTTGTTAGTAGTTTTTCTTTACGTGCATCCAAACAAAAGATTTGTAATGTTTAACTTTAATAAACTTTGATGCGGTAAACAAAAAAAAAAAAATCAAGTCTACTTGTATACATATATTAACCAAACATATTTATGAATCACACACGCACACACAAAAGTCAAAGTAAAGAAAATTGTAAATAGAAAAATTTAATAGTGAAATTGAGAAAATGAGATTTAATTAGATACAATTTTGAACCAACTATGCATAAAATTTTACATTTTTATCAGCTAATATTGTAAAGTTTATTACTGTCACAAGATCTACATTTACTGCAGAATGGGAATTATAGTTTCTTTCTCCAACAGAAAGCTTGGATGATTTACTTGATAAAAGATATGTAGAGAGATTAATAAAGCAAAAAAAAAAAAAATTTACAGGAAGGGCTTACTTCCTAAACTGTATCACTAGTGTAAAGGAATGAAGGATAATGTCTCTCTTGGGTTTGGATCTCTAGGGATAATAAACTCAGATTGTGTTTCAATCTAGTATACTTTTCCTAATGACTTCATTTATTTAACATTGACAATAAAGGGATAATGTCAAGTCAAATAAGTATTTATTGATTTTAATTTTTTATACCGTTAATATTATTTTAATTACCAAAATGTATTCAAACAATAATTAAAACTATTAGAAAACTATTAAATTGTATCAAAATTTTAAAATATTAACATTATTTAATAATTTCTTTTAGGTTTAAATTATTATTTTCCTTCAATTTTTAATAAGCTTTAGAGAGAAATGTAAATTAATATTCTTCAAAAATGCATATAAAATCAATTTTATAACAATACCCAAAATTATCTCTTTTCAGTCTTTTAAATAAAGAATGAATAATGGTAATATTACCACTTAGTACCAAGAAAACATAAGATTAACTATTTAAATGTATAGGTCAACCAAAGTACAAATGTGTCTTTTTTTTTAGCATTTCATTATAAACCTGTTACTGTCCTACATGATTTGATTTGTTAGAGTAACAGACTCTATAGCTAGATGTATATAAATTACAGTCCATCTCTGACACTTTTAGTAGTCAAATTTCATATGAATTCTCAAGCAACAAACCATGCAATTATTTTTTTTTTTACTTTTATATGTGTGACCAACACTGATCAAATATAAGCCTATGACCTTAATTTCTGTTATCAAGGGATCTGTGTAAACCAAAAAACTTAATTCCAAGTAAAGAATCTTATTGACATAGGTGATTTTGTTTATTTAAACCAGTTAGGGTAGCTAAAGCAAATATATAACAGAAGAATTAAAAAAAACCTTCAACTTTCCAATACTTTTTTATCAATGTGACTTTGTTTGTTTAGACAGACAGTTACAAAGCATGGGTTGTGAATTCAAAAATAAAAACAAAAAAACATGCCATAAAAGGCAAACAAAAGCTTATTCTGGAAATAGCAAAAAGAAATTAAAAAATAAAAAGAATTCAATCTAATTCATTGTAAAAAATAAAATAAAAGAACATAGTAAAGTGACTAGGTTATAATAATTCTTGAATAGATATCAAAAAAATAAAAAAAGTATTATTAAAGAAGAAATGTTTTAAATAGAATGATGAGATCAAAAATTCTGCTACATTATTGTAAAAAGGTGCTGAATTCACAGGAGATCTCTATTCACCTATGGTAGCATACCATTAAGATAAAATAAACAGATAACTTATACTTCAGAAAATTTATTCTTAAACTGAAGTAATAATATATATGTACATATGAAAAATATAATATTAACAAAAATAACTATTCCATACTGTAACACTTTGGGGATAATTACAGAGCGAGTTTACATTTCTTCACTATCTACTATTATTTACAATTCATTAACAATTTGCACTTAATTAGTATTGTCACTAATACATTAACAAGGTTTTTTTTTTTCATATGTCATAGCACCGGCCAGGATGCGAACCCATAACTGTCTGCAACCAACTACTTGCTTGCAAGGTGACTGCGATGACCTCTCGGCTAAGAACACTTGACAACAAGCCTTCTTTTAGTCCATTTATATTATATTGTATGCATGCATTTTCCTCTCCTTTATGAGAGAAGCTATTAATTTACAAGAGTGATTTGTTCCTTTCAATGGCCACTGCTGTGCAAATTCTCATAAAACTTTGAGAGAGAGAGTTTCTTGTTATATCTCTCATTTGTATACCAATTATTCATACTTTTAATTACACATTTCTACAGTGAATTATTTTTGGGAAATAAACAATCTAAATTGCTGGCACTAATTACACAAATAAAATTAGTATTTTATCTACAATAATATCAGCACTAGTCAGTGCATCTCCCCTCTTTCTAGAAAATAATCCCTGGATCTGTCCAAAGATCTTCTAATTCTCTAACTTCTTGGAGTAGAATTACTTTGACCTTCATTTCAATCTGCTTTTTCCAAAAATAACAACTGCTTATCCAGACACCTCATCAGCAATAGCAACATTTCGTCTTTGGTGGAAAGAGTTATAACCTCATTTAAGTCCTTACTTAAATTTTCTAATTTAGGATTGGCTATCATTGGATTGTTAACAGCTACAATTGTCATATCACTAAATCTCTTGTATAAATGATTAATATGACTTCTTATACACACTCCATGCCCAAATTTAAGGACATGTATAACTTTAAATACAATTTCAATGATAATACCTGAAGTTCATGTCTTTATAGTATTTTAAACCCAAACAATATCATTTATATCAATTTTTTTAAAATTAGAATTATGCATTTCATCATTGGTACTCCTTCTCTATGATCTATATATTGGCAAAAGTTTTAATAATGCACACTGCATTTTATCCCAAACAGTAATTTAGCAGGTAATTTATTTTTTGAAACATATAAAATGTTGATAAGACATAATTTCTACTAGAGCATTTTTTAAATCAATTATCTTAATTTTCTTCAAGGTTATTTTCAAACTCTGTACTGCCTTTTCAGCAAGTGTGTTTGGAGAAGGATGATTGTTGGGGTAAGTATATATCATATCCTTCTGTGCCTCACATAGTTGTCATATCTTTTAGAAGTAAATGCTATCCCATTATCCAATACTGAAGTCTTGAGATAACTATGGGTAGCAAAAATTTCTTGTAATGCCTCTGTGGTATTCTCTGTATTTGCAGATTTTACTAGTTTAAATTCACTCCAAATTGAATAAGAATTCACAACTACAACAATTTGGTATCCATTTATTGATTGGTCCAGCATAATCCATGTGAACATACCACCATGATTTCTTTGCTTCTAACCATGGCTTGAATACTTTCTTTGAAATATTTGTGGTAGATTTACAATCAGAACACTTCTTTACTTTTTGCTTTATATCATTATTTATTCTAGGTCACCACATGTAAGAACAAGCAAGAGTCTTCATCCTTATCATTCCTGGGTGTCCTTTATACAGCAAATCAATTCCCTATATATGTCCCTCTGTAGGTATCAACACTGTCAATATTTAAGATACATTCATTACATATTGACATATTATAACATGTATTCCAAATTGCAACAACTACAAAACTTTGACATTTTTCTGGCCATCCTTTTTGAATCCACTTAATCAGCTTCCTATATTCATGATCATTAGAAATCCACTTCACATTTTTTTCCTGTTTAAATTCTCTATGCTATTTACCACATCTTGCAAATTTACTTCCATGAATTCCTATGCAATACCTTCTTTAACAGGCAACTGCAACAATGCATTGGCATGCATAATCTCTTTTCCTGGTTTATAGATCAGCTCCCAGTCATAAGCTGCTAATAACTTTATCCATCGTATAAGTCTTTGGCTCATGTAATCAAGCATATTTTTATCTTTCCCGAGATTCCCAGAGATGACTGATGGTCAGTTAGTGCAAAATGAAAATTTATAATAAATCTTTAAGTATTAAAGAGATCTTTATTCTGTAATGGATTTTAATGGCTATGATATTCTATATTGTCATAATTATAATTATTAATATATTATTTACTACTTAGTTGATGTATGTGCAAAATATAACTAAAACAGTTTTAAATAATCCATTGAACACTGAGGTCATATTCCTCTTCAGACTAAACAACTTTGGATAGTTAAGTACTTTGCTATGCACTATTGGAAATAAAATAAAATCTTGCTCAAAAATTCTCAGTTATTAAATATTTTCCAAGTTTCAAATGAATTTGAATGTTATGGGCATTCCAGGAAGATGTCTCTATTTTCTAAGATGTATATGTACTATTACCAACAAAACGCATTTCCTAAATGATTTATAAAATTTTATGCAATGTCCCCTTGTGCAATCATGGATGTATAGATCGACAAAAATCCCCCAACACATATATTTATATGTCAGGGCAAAACAAAATAATGAATATTAATACAACTAACATGAAGACAATTTCACTGGGAAAAAAATGAATAATAAATGATAATACAAATAATAAAAAAGAATCACATCTCATTTACATAAAGTGCATTCATTTAGTGTGCAACTTTTTAACTGTGAAATAAAACAGTATTATGATTCTGGCAGTGATCTGCTGAAAACATGGCTCAGTGCAATATGGATTTTTGCAATGAGTTTATAATAATATATACTACTAAAAACTAAATTAGTAAATATAAAACTAAATACATGTACTTAAGTCTTCCTTAAAATACACAAAAGTCTTTGATTACAAAAAGCCAGAAAACTCACAGTAGCCACGTTTCTTTAAATTGTGATTGTATAGCCATCTACTAAGATACTTAGCTTTTTTTTTTAAATAATGAAATCACATAGTTATGAATACTGATGTTTTAATCAAAAAAAACTAAAGAGATCAGTATAATTGAATAGGCAACAATGTCAATGTATTTTAATTTTGCATCCATATTTATGATGGATTTAGTCCTTTGTGATCCATTCCAAAATAATTTTTAAGATTTTTGGAACAACTAAAAACTTGATCTTTTTTGTGTGAAAGTTATTAAGATTCATGATTATTTTTACACAATAATTGTGTAATTATTATTAAAAATCAAAAAGAACATATGATTACACTTTTATTTCATATATATATATATATGATTTATTTTTAAAAATATAAATTAATAAATTCTAGCATAATGAAAACAAAGAAAACAACAGAGATCCAATCAACATCCTTTATGAAACTGATCTTAAACATTATTAGTGATATGATGATTTTTTGAAATATTTTAAAAATTATAAATAACTTTTCATATTTTAACAGAATTTGACAGATTTATCAGAAATTAACAATTGATTTATTTATGTTTTAAAAATGAATTTCAATTTAAAAAAAATTGTTCATTTTCTGAAATCACTCTTTTTCTGTGAACTAATAAAAGCATCTTTTATTCTCATTATAAATTTTTCATTTGTAAATATATATTTCCACCTAAACAAATCTAATTTATTGAATTCTGATATGGAATAATGGTTTAATACTAAAATCAAATGCTGAAAAATTACAAAGGGCTAATGTCAACAATACTAGACTAAAAATAATTAAAAAATCATGTGATTCACCCCTAAGGTAATTCTCAAATGCAAACAAACAAAAAAGCTCATATTCTTATAAATCTATTTTCTTACCTACTTTTCCAACTAATATATTATTCACTCTTAAGTTTTAAAGTTTTCATTAAATTTATAGCTTCAGAATTAAACTTTTTAATAAGAAGTTTCTTTAATTCTTTTCTTATATATAAACATATATATTGTTTGCATATGTATGTATATACACACAATATATATATATGAAATTTTATTTCTTATTTAGCACTTTAAGCTAATAAAAATGAGAGAGTAAGTTCTTAAAATATATAAACCCACTCAATGAAAGATTGACTATTATTATTATTACTATTACTTATGCAAATATTATAATCATTCCTATCATTATCATATTATTTTTTGAAACTTACTATGTAGTTCTAAACACTGAGATGGTAGTAATAGCAAAATTCCACTAGAAATGTATTCTTTACCTGATAATCTTAATCAGTCTTCATTTAATACATATATGATCTCATTCAAAATGAAAGTGATACATTTTAACATTAGTCTTTGTAATCGTTAAATATAATTATTTTTGATTGCCTTTATTCAATGTCTAATATATTATTAATAATAGTACTACAGAGCTATGCACTATTCAATGTCTAAAAACTTTGGAGAAGCAATAATATTTCCAATATAAAATTTATGATATATTGTTGTTATAAAACAACCGCACATCAAATATTCATTGAAAAGAGATTAGATGGAAATTTGAAATACACTTTGAATTATAAGCATTATTTAAGGTTATTTCACCTTGTATTATCTAAATTGGAGTTTGATTTTACTTAACAAATGGGTTCATTTTACTGTTATTAATATTAATTTGAAAAATATATTTAAAAAAGTTCTTTTAGAACACCTAAAGTTAGATGTCATGCAAAAACTAGACAATACTACAATTTCTAAAATTCCAAAGCATATTTCAACTTTTAATATCTTCAATCTACTTTGCAATCATATTTACTTAAAATTGTAATCATGATCTACACATCTAGAATTGATGAAAATACATTAAGAGAAACTGTTTCAATTGTTAAAAATATATGACAAATATTATTCTAAATTAAAATAATGTACTAATAATAAGAATTTATATGCAAAAGTATTTATAGAAAAATAAGGTTTCATGTGATTCTACTAGTTAATATTAATAGTAACTCACAGATATGATGCAAAATGAATTATCTGATAGATGAAGTCATATGTTTCTGCATGTAGACCAGAGATCATATTACTATATATATCACCCAACTTCATAGCTATTCAAATAATCACTAGTCACCACATTTCCAGTTACATTTCTCATTTTCATCACTAATCTGAATTACATCATAAGAATAAAGATGGAAGCTAAATAGAAAATACAATTCAAAATTTCTCAAATTAATCAACAGTCAGAAACTAGATTGGAATTTGACTAAATGTCCATTGCTTATTTATGTTCATGTTGCTATCTCTAGACAAGATTAATAGAATAGATTACTATTGTTAATGCATATAATTATACATAATAGCATTAAATAACTATACAAGCAATGTTTGGATTCATATCATTTAATAAATGAATACTCACATAAAAATCAATACTTCAATAATTTTTCTATTATATATTTTTATATCAATCAAAAACTAAAAAGAATTACATTATTATATTCTTACTAATCAGTTTAGAAACAAAGTTGTTATTACAATTAGTCTTGGTTTAATCTCTTAATAATATTTCTGTTAACATTTCCTAATGATTTACATTAAATGGTGATAAATTTTTCAAGAATTTTGCATTTAAACATTTTTTCTTGTAGATAACTAAGAAGAAAGATTTTTCTTGAGATTTGTGGAAAAACAATTGATTTGTGAATGTTTCACTATATTAATAATAATATTTTATACATCATATATTACCAGCATTATTGAATAATAATTAAAATAAATGAATAAATCTTCATTTGGAAGGTCATGTGACATATGGGTACCAGAAATGTGAGAGATAAAATTCAAACCAGGGATTTTTAGTTCTTTTTTATTATTTTACAATTATGCAAAATTGTGCATGGCAGTAAACACAAGATGCTAAATAATTTTTTGTTGTAGTTTGTTAAAAAAATAGAGAGATAAAAACACTAGTGATAAATACTCGTAAAAGCATTGGAAGATAAATTAGAAGACATATATATTAACATATATATATTTATTGTTTACATTGCAATTGAGGATGCTGATCTAATATTGATAGACTCAGCCATAATAAAAACTGACCATAACAACATTTGATAGTTATCTTGTATTTCTATATTGGACTATTTCAATCATCTGAGTATTGAATGTCTTTAGAAAAATTGAACTTTATTTAAATATTCCAAATACATTATAGCACATCAAACAGGTTAGTATGTGCACAACATTTCAAGAGGTATTATTTCCCCCTCTTCTTCAGGTGTTGCTGGCCTGACCAATAACAGTACTAGCATGGGATTCGAATCTGGACCCTTAGATATTGAGTATTGAATTTTGAGGTAATGCTCTAACCAACTGAGCCATCTTGCCAAAGGCAACAGTCAGTAGAAATTTCATATACTTATCTATGAGGTTCCTCCTGATTTCTCCACTTCTGTTGATTTTTTTACTTTCTCTTTACTTATAATTATTAAAACCATGTGCCATTAAATGTTTACTAGCAAATGACTAGGAAAATAAAAAAATAACTCAAATATTTTGATAATCAATTATTATCATGGCTTAACCTATCAGTTTGATTAGTCTAGTAGATTTCAATATATATATATGTATCCATGTTTTCAATAGCTTTTCCAACTTAATAGCTTATTAACTTGTTTACTTTAACATTTTAACATTTAGAACTAAATTTGAGTATGTTCTAAGATTTAAAACATCATAAAATGATAAAACTTAAAAAAAAAAAAATTCAAAAAGTAAAAAAAAAAACCAAAGAAATTGCCTTTGAAAATAAATCTTAATATATATATATTAAAAAAATTAGATGAATTTCTTTGTTGAAATAATAGATTTAAAAAATAAAGCAATTTAGTTTTTTTATTTTTATATCCGAAAAATTAAAAAAAAAACATTTAATTTTAACATTACTTTTAAAGCTTTATTTTCAAATTTTTTCCTTGAATATATTAATGATTAATATTCTAAAAAAAATCAATAATATAATAATTTAAGTATGTAGTATATAACTTACATATAATAAAACACTTCCATTCTTCATAAACAAAATTTTCTACTGTTTAATTAAAAACAGAATACGAACATGACCCTATTTTAATGTCTTACATTTGTACATTCTTACTTCAAAGATAGATTAAGTAACTTTAAAGTTCTATGATCAAGCAATACTGATCATCATTATTAGAGATTTGTATTTATTTGCTACCTTCTTAATATAAATTAGTCCCAAGTCTTAACTTTAAAGCAACTATATAAAACTGTAATAAGCCCAAAGTAAAGAGTTTCAGAAAGGAAATCATAAGGGACTTGAACTCCAACTTTCAAGCTCCCTACATCTATCCAATCTATCTTATGCAACTGATACACATGACCACATACATGTGAAATCAGTTGGATATACTTTTTTTAAAGAAAACAATAGATAATTGCCAAGAATGAAAAAATATCTATAATAAATATATTTGACTTTCAATGTATTTTAAGAATAAAAAAAGTCTTTGAAAATGTTCCCAAACTATTTTAATAATATATAAACTTTTTTCACAAGCAGTGGTTTCTGAATCCTATGTTATATCACATCATCATTATATTTTATTTTTATTTAATAATGAATAATTTAAAAGGAAATTAAAAATTATATATTGACAAAAGTTTTAAGCTATTATTATTATTTTTTAATATAATACTACAAAACAGTATATTATATGCAAAAAACTAGACCAACTAGCTTCTATGAAGGAATTTAAACATATATCTGAGTATGTATATTAGTGCTTGTGTGTGATATCTGAAAAAAAGAAGAGTAAAAAAATATTTAAGTGACAGGAAAAAATTGTGATAACTAAGTAAATAAAATTATTTAAAACATACTTAGAGTAAGAGATTGCATTTACATATCAAAATTATAAATATATCACTATTTAGGAAATGGCCTGTGACATAGTGGTTAGACAATTATCTATGACACTCATGATCTGGGATTACAATTTGAGCAAAATTTGGATAATTTTTCAGTTCACCAACCCATTCATAATTACATATTTATAGTTAGAGGTTAAAAAAAAAAAAATTGTAAACCATCATTAATCAATATTTGAAAATCTGAAAAATACTGTATTTTATTTCACTGTTTCTCTATAGAAAAAAGTAAGAAATGACTTTATCCTACAATGAGCTGCATTAAAGCTGTTTTCCTCTTTATCTGTTCAAATCTCAAGTATTATCCCTAAAAGTTTTCATTAAATATTTTTACATTTGTCTTATTACATTACTTTAAACAAATAAGTGATTTAATTCCTTGGTTAGATTGTCTTTTTTATGTAAAAGTTTTATGCATCAATGACAAACAAGCATATCTACATTGTTCATTATTTTTAAAAATTAAAAAAAAAGAGGTAATATTGAGTTTTAAAGTCTTTGGATGAAAGAAACTTTAGAGGATATTTAAAAGAGTGATATTTGGGATCTCAATGTTAAGATTAAAAATAGATAGTTTTTTTTTTAAAAAAAAAATATTTATTTAAGAAGTTTTATATTATCATATATGTCAGGGGTGTCCAATAAGTTGATTACGATCCATTTTTGGTTGATTGCGAGGGCAATCTGGGAAGAGCTGTTGGGTAACAAGTGAAACAAATTAATTCAAGATTTTCAAGCTTTTTTGTTATTTTTGTTTTTGTTCTAATTTTTTTAAAATTCTAGATAGGTGAAGTCCACTAAGCCATATCATTATTGAAAATAATATTTTTAATCTTGATTTAATGTAGCTAATTTGAATTAATAAATATTGTTAATAATTACTCATGTTGCTTTATTTCCCTGGACACGAGTTTTTGGCCAGTTAAATATTTATTTTTTTACTAGATATATATATATAAAAATAGTGTATATTTCACACCTCCCTTTACTTAGACTACACCTATGACAACAAGTCGATCACAACACATTTTAAAAATAAAAAGTAGATCTTATGAACACAAAAGTTGGCCACCCCTGATATATGTGTTCATTTATAATGAAGATAGATCAAATGTTACAAAGTATTGTAATTACCAATTATTTTGTAAAAATAATAATAATAATATGAATTGGTGGCCTGTGTGATTTATTGTAGTAGTGGAATGATAGATTCATGGATGTCAGCTCCAGCTCTTTACAAATCCAAAAATATATGTTTCTTAATTTAATTTGATAGTTTTTTTTCCCACTTAATCAATTCAGGTATATTAAAAATTATTTACTAATGAACTGGTTCAACTATCTATCATTAGATTAATGTCAAAATCCATCTGATTCATTAGTCTGATTTATCATCATAAATCCTACTTTCCTCTTTATAATTATTGACTTTGCTTTTCTTTCCTTTTTTCATTCTAATATTTTTTTTTTCCTTTTTTAAAAATTATATTAATAATATTATAACTGATTACATTTTTGGTCATTTTCATCCAACTTTTTTTTTTCATTTTTTCCCAAACTCATATCTCTGTCTATTCAAAACTTTTAATAATTAAAAAAAATTCTCATTCTATAATGTTTACATTTTGTTGTATTTTTTTTTTCATGAATTCATATTTGTGAACTATAAGTCTTTAATATAAATAGCAGACTGTTCATATATTTAATTAGAAATGGCATAATAATCTAAATACATAGAAATCTTTTTAAATAAATGATTTTTTTTTAAAGCAGTGAAAATATACCAATGATTTCTTCATCACTAATTGATGAAAAATGAATATGTTGTTATAAATATATTTGTGATTATGCGAGAAATTAATTTTCCGTCATTAGAAAAATGTTTTTAATGAAAACATAGAACAATTTTGATTGTTTATAAAGAATATTAGAAAACATTTAAATTTATAAATAAATTTAATATTAAACACTTTTTTAAAAAAAAAAAACAAGTTGTATACTTGATTAATTATCAAATCTTTTGATAAAATGTAATTTTTCAAGACCTGTTTTTAACAATTTCAATATGAAATGTCTCTTGATACAAATACATATAAAACTTTTAAATAAATAAGTAAATTGATTGATATATGTAAATTCTATTATGAAATTAAGCACTCTGCTTCTGAATTAGTTCAATGCAGTATGATGCATTGATTTTTTTTTTTTTCAAATCAATGCGATGAGACTTGTGAATAGGTCTTATGAGTATCACAAAGTTAGGATTCTTTAACTCAGTTCTCACAGAGCATATAGATTTGCATTATTCCCACCCAAGGTATTATAAACTTAAATTTTATATATAGTAAAAAAAAATAGACAATGAATCAAAATTCTTTACATATATATAAATGGATTGAATTTGTTATTTTTAACATAATAGTGGCAAATAATTTTAAGATATGCTTTAAAATTAATATATTTATTTTATAATAAGATGACAATTATAATGCCAGAACATTACAAAAATTAAAAAGTTATATTTTTTTTTAATCTAAACAACAGAGAGACAAAATGTTTATTTTATATATATAGAAAAATATTACTAAGGAAATAAAAATGATTATTTTAAAAAACTTATAGGTATATTTATTACTGCTAATATTTACATGACTTAATATGTACAGAATAAAGTATAAATAAAAAAAGGACCTATGGAGTTTGAATTCATGGTTTTATATTACTTTACGATTAGATCATTATCCATTCTATTAATTAGTTAATTCTAATATAGGTGTGAATATTCTTCACTGACAATAAAAACACTATTTGATTATAACCTCAATCCAAATGCGCTACATGACTGTTGTAATAATGGCAAACACTGAAGCCTAAGATCCATAGATTGAACCCAGGTCAGTTACTTTTGGCAAATGAATTTTTTTATAATCTCCCAAACCAAAAAGCAAAAACAACATTCATCTATAATTTATTACCAAATTAACTTACTAAAAAATGAACACAAGACAAAAGTAAACAATTATATCAACTCAATAATAAGAAAAGACACTTGTTTTGCCATTTCCAGAAAATGGATAATATAGGAGATAGGTTTGCATACATTTGCATATAATGATATTAATAATCTAAAGAGGCTATGATTATGGAGTAACAAAACTCTGAAAGTGCTAAGCCTGCAGAAATTATGATATAGAAAGCCTACAGAAATTATTATATAGGAAAGTTTCACCACAATGCATCAGCACATTATAAATTATTACATTGTTTACAAATAATAACAAGAATGATTAAATATCATTATTGTTTGGTTATTCATAAAAAGTTTGAGTGCTGGAGTTGACATATTCTGGAATCATGATCCATAAAACTTAAGCTTCAGAGGCTATCACTCTGCTCTGTCCTAAATTACAGAGTCTTACAAATCTTCATAGACAGTTAAAATAGTTGCTCTCACATGGAGTAAACACAAATATATTTTTTACAAATCACAGAATCATTATTATCAATTAAGAAAATGAGTAATGTTCTAGTTAACAGAAGAATTTATTACCATGCTCACAGTTTGGATTCAAACTTATGAAGATGCAGACTTCATTTATATTACTGTATTCTGGCTAAATACAGTATAGTGCAATACTGCAATGTGTAAACTTATACTTGTAGCTAATATAGTACTTTCACTCTAAATAAGATTAAAACATATATAATTATATAAAAAAATAATTTGCTTAAAATCAAAAGTTCTAAGTTGTTTTAGAAGCATGACAATTTGATTATTTTATATTGTATTTATCATCACTATTATGTTATTTTTAAAATAAAAATCATGGGATTTAAAATATTAATTGACTCTCAGCATCCAATATCTGTTTGATATCCATTACTACAAACTTTTCATAGTAAACTGGTACTCTAGTAAAATTATCTTTCAATACTGAGTGATTGGTAGTCAAGTGTTGGTAGCTGAGAGGTCAGCACAGCAGCCTTGCAAGCAAGCAGTTGCCGCGGCCAATGCTTTGACATATGAAAAAAAAAATACTGATTGATGGTAGTTCATTTTATTATTCAGTAAAGTACTATAAAGTATTTCTTCTAACATAAATTTGTATTTGATATAAATTGTATTAACTATTTCATAACTAGGGCTTTAAGTCAGTGCAAATTTTGCTTTGAAATAATCAATTAATAAAATTTTCCAGATTATAGATTATAAGAAATTTACTTTCACAGTTATTTCCTTTAATATTTACAACTTTAATTTTTGAATAAACATTAAAAAAAAAAAAAGTAAATCATTATATAAAAAAATGATTCACTTTTGATAACAATGACTCAAAACCCTAAGAATTTATACCGATAAAAGATGCACTTCATCGAGAGATATTCTTGTATCACTAACAAACTTAGATACATAAAAATATATGGTAAGAACTGATATTATAAAATTATTTTCTCAAAATTACAAGAAACTGACAAAAATTCTGAAACCAGTAAATCGTAGGAGAAAATGCATCCATATATTTACAATACAATTAATATATGTAACTAAATCAAGAATTTGTATAGTGAAAAAAAAATCTAAAAGCTTATAAAATATTTAATGATTACTATTTACTCCAGTAAAAATATGTATATTATAAATTCAGAAATGAAGAAACAGAAATTACTTATTTGATCTTTAAATTAATTTAAAGTTAAAATATGTGTGGTATTTATGTGGAAAGTTGTGATTTTGCCAGCCAGAAGTTATCTTTTTCAACATTAAAAGTTTATACTGCCATTAAATGTTTAAAGTAATAGATGCTTAGAGTAATAAAGAATATGTTTTTTATAATTATCCAAAGTCTTATTTAACTAGATTTTAGTTTTAAAAAAGTAAATACACATACTATATATACATTTATATAGAAATTACTGCATAAAACATCCGATTTGGATTTGCAGTAACAATTAAACAAAAAAGTTATAATGTGTGTGTGTGCGTGCAAATAATACGTAATAAAGCCCTTGAAAAAGTTAATAAGCATAGGAAAATTATTTAATTATGATGTGACTTTAATGTAAATTAAAAATATATATATATTAGAAAAAAATCTCATTATAAATATTATTCAAATTAAAATACCATCTAACAATTCATTCTTATATAATGAACGTAATTTTTATTTTCGAATTACAAAATTATGCTGTAGAAGCATTTTATTTTATGAAATTGTATGCTTCTGTCCTTTTAAATAAGTTTAATGTATTCATTTTTATTCTTATTGCAAACCTGAAATAGTTGGCGGAGAAGAGAGGATGGGATAAAGGTTTTGAATCATCTTATTACAAGAACTTTAATAAAACATAAAAATATTTATCATTAATAAAATTATGTTTGTGTTTAGATATAATGTGAATTTTTTCTTATATAATCAAATTGCTGAAGAGATAGAGTAATTATGAACCATCAAAGAGACAAACTGAACACAATAGTTTCATTATTAATTCATATATATATTATCTTTCCTCAGACGGGAATTTATTCGGAAACCATTAGTTCTCAAATTTACCATTTTTGCTACTGGGCTACACTGTTTAGGGTATAAACAATGATTATGCATACTCGCAATTTACTATATTTACATTTATACAAAGCACATTTTTAATAATACAAGCAATAACACGTCTTATTAAATAGTCAGTTTAATTCATGAAACGCCCTGGTAGCAGATATATATGTAATAAAATGTAGCCACAGTTAGTTAGCTCGTACTTTAAAATATCAGTTCAGTTTTCTTAGACTTGCAATGTGTTTATACATGCATTATGTAGAATGTGTGCTTCAATTTGATGATAAATTAATTTTATAATCTGAAAAATATATATTGAATTTAATCGTGTTATATTTAATTTCAACATTGTCACATTTTTTCCAGATCATCAACTTGAAGTTCATCAAAAGCTCCATCTTCACTGTTTTGGTAAGTGGCACTAACAAATCAGAGGGAGAAATATCTGTCTGATATTAAGTTTTTATCTCGTTCCTTGTTAATCTTCCTAACACCCCCATTTTAAAAATGTAATAGTTCATTATGCAACCTATTTTAGCAGGTGTAGTGAAAGTGTAGAATGCAAAGGTAAAACCCATATTTGTTCGGACAATAAAAAAGAAGCAAACCTTATCCATTCCACAAATCAACTTAATTTTTAGCTCTTTGTTACGAGTATTCAGCATGTAGCAAATATTCAGTAAGGGGGAGGTAAAGAGTAAGTATTACTCATAGATGAGTCCTTCGTACCCCCTGCTCTTATTTCCGGTTAAGTGTGGATGCTCTTGTTTTCCCTGTCCCTCCTTCAAATCTTCAAACACATTGCCACGAGCATTCAGGGAGCTAATCATAGAGAAATAACAATTAAAACATTTCAGTCAATAGGAGCACCCACAGAAATGCCAGATTTTATGGGAAAATTTATTTTGTAATGTTAGCTTTACCAAACCATTGTAAGAAAAGAGATCACATAGAGCAGGCTTTTTACACAGCCAATACATTTTACATCGCTATTGATTATTTCACATACGATCTAATAAGTTTCAGTTTACTATGACATCTAAGTTTTGTATTTGTATTAAACATTTGATTAAAAATTTTACTAAGTTCATTCATAAACAAAAGTACAGATCTCTTCACGAAGAAATTAAATTAATAATAAATTAATTAATTAAAAACTTATCAAAGGCTTGTCCCGAAAAATTATAAATACTAGAATATCATTGTTAAAAACAGGTAATTTAGCTCTTAAATTTACTCAACATAATTTTAATACAAAATAAGCAATACAATTCGAACAAAATATATATATATTTATTTAAAATTATAATATATATCATCGGTAACTTCTTCAAAGCTATTGAGAGGCCTTTTAAAAATTTCTAACTTTAAATGATTGCTCCCTTCTGTCATACCAGTATCTAGATTAACAAATATTGACAAGCCGTTAAATCATCAAACTTTTCATGCATGTTATTTGATTAGGTAGACACGGAATAAGATGAAAGATGGTCCCTATTTTTTCTTGCAATCATGGTGTTAAAGTCAGGTAAAAATTTTGCTACCATAAAAAAGAGAGCTAGGAAAATACAAACATTACTCTGTTATATTACTTTTAAAGTGCTTTTATGATATAAATATTTTTTGTCCACTCGCACAAAAATAGCGACTGGAATATTATAGTATTTTAAATAGAATCTTATAGTAAAATATGTTACTATTACGATTTTATCATTAAATTAAATATCAGTTCACTATTGTTTTGTTTTTTACAGTTTAATGTTAGCTCAACTTGTATTAATTGAGCTTTTGGGAAACTATAAATTAAGTTAAACCAGTTAATTGATCCTTACTATTATCCAATATGATTAGAAAGAAGGAGGGGATACGGGCTGACAATTAAAATGAATACATCATTTAATTAATGTTAATAATAATTTTATTAAAAAATATACTTGTATAAAATAAATAAATAAAAATTAGTACTCACTAATGTCCAGAGCTTGACCATCACTGGTCAGAAGAATAGTCCAGCAGTAAATAATAAGATAATGAAATAGAGACATCATCTCATTAAAAATAGTAATCAGTATATTATTCCGTTATTGTAGTCATTCTTTTTTAGTCCTATTACTTAGTCCAGGATTGCTTAAATCCATTCCTTCATTTCCTAAAAAGAAAAAAAAAAGATAATTAATAAATAAATACGTATATATAATTACTTTTGCATTTAATTACATACTGAATTGCATAGCATGTATATATTTCATATCCGAAAATGATCAAATGTCTTCTTTCTACCCACCTACATAAATTAGCACTGCTAACTAAATAATGTACCAAACAACGTTAGCTCTAGGATACTCCTCGCAAAAGACAATCGATGTATGCATATCAGGATTTAAATTCATATGCATAAATACTGAACATTATATTCATAAATCTGCCTTCAAATTCTCGGTACATATAATCACACATATACAGAAATGTGTAATAGCGAAAACATTTTTAGTGTTTTATAAGAAAAACAAAACAAGTAAAGATAAAAAAATCATAAATCAATCTCATTTTAAACATCAAATTCAGAAATAAAATAATCTTCAGCGATCGTATTTAATGTGGATAAATATAATTTGTGATTAATGATAATATATTCAAAATTAAATCCTTCGGTGAATTAAGCTGTAAATGCTGAAGATTTAAGTATATGGGTAAAATAAAAACTAATTACAATTTACCAACTATCTTATTATTCTTAAGATAGCTACGTAGGCAGGTAAATAGATATAGAGATAAAGATGTGGGCTGAATGTCGATAAACATATATATATAGGAAAAATCTAACAAATTATAAACATCTGAATTTTGTTGAGATTAAGTGGCTCGTTGGGTAAAATATTGATTGCATTATAATGTCAAACTAAATAATATAGTACATTTCCGACCTTCTTTGTGGCAATCAATTTAAGTTCATAAAAAATAAATTAAAAAAAAACAAAAACACATTACCATGCATTAACCTGGACCATCTCCTAGTTATCTTCTAGTTAGTGTGGGAAGGAGGCTTGGATACTCAATGCATCACCGAATCTATACACGTTGAACACGATTTTTGGCGGAGATTGCAGCCCAACAAACCAATATGTATGATATTCAGACATGTTGCAAATTAAAGCCAATAAAATATTAAGCAAATTATTTGCTTTTGAAAGCTTTAAAATACTTTATCCATCATTTAATCATTAAGAGTTTCATTGAAATACTTTCTCTGCTGAAATAGCTGCTTTTCCAGTCTTGAGTTAAAATCCTCGTTTCTACAAGTCCCTGCGCTTCCCTCTATCAATATGCTGCGCTGTAAACGCCATACACTGCTGCGCTCTATCCACAAACTGCGAAAACAATGCCCGGAGTTTATCAATACCTTCCGTTATTAGTAAGTTGGATTTTCACAATCTTGATTTATTTATTTTTAAAATTCAAAAGAATTTACTCCACGTAAAATGGTATGAATTATTTTATTTAATAGTTACATTATATGCATATTTCGATAGAATCCTCACTTTTTACTTTTAAGAATCGTTGCTAAAAAATATCCAAAGTGTGTTACCGTAATTGTATAGAAAAATTTCCTGGGCAACCAGGTGACGGAACTCCTTGGGAAAAGATGGCAACTTTAATTTACCCTGGCTTTATAAATTTTGAAATACATTCAAATCAAATAAGAGTTTTAAAAAAACACACAAATACACACTTTCAATTCTAATTTTATTTATTTATTTATTTTTTTAATGCCTAGCAGTACGTAGTCCTCTACGAATAACTGCAGTGCAACAAGAGATAACTAAGTCTTAGGAATCCTACACTCGTGATGGAACGTTCCATTCAAACAGAAAAGGGAAATAAGGTTTAGCAACCGGCAACCCTAGTTAAATATAGTGGAATATATTTTGTGAACAGGGTTAAAGCTAGTTACGGAACCAAAAACAGATATAATTTGTTTTTCTGTATTTTTCTTTAAAAATTAAAAAGGTTCAATTAATATGATTTTAATTATCTTTTATTTTTGGAAACTCAATTAATTGATTCTAGATTTAAAAGGTATGCATAATAAAGAGATTATTAATTTAAACGGCCTCAAAATCATATTTTGAATATTAAATGAATCCCTGGGTGTAAGTGTTATTTGAAATGTTACACATTTGAAATTAAAGCCTTTTATTTATTTATTTGCAAAGATTTTGCAAAACAATTTATTTCACCTGCCTTCCACCTAGTCTCCTCTGAACTGCCCCCAGCGTTCTCTTTGATCAGTGAAATACAACAACAGCGGTTGAATTGGACTCCTTGATCCATTCTTAAATGAGCTAGTTTTGACCAGTAGCAGCCATAATGCTAAATGAGTCCCTTTGATCACCCAGGTGAGAATAAAGCATTGGCCACTTCAAGGTATTAATGAACACCTTCCATAGGAAGGGAAAAAAGAACTTACCTCTTTGCTAGTAAGGCAGGGACGAACAAGTTACCTGTTTGCTGCCGACTTTATTAACTGATAATTTTGCATGATCTGCTCAGTTTTTTTTTTAAAAAAAACTGAACAGAAGCTTATTAAAGAAAGATGTGTGATAAATCTCTTTAAACTAGATTTGTATGCGCGCGTAACACGAGTCAGAGAATTTTCTATTCTTTTTCAAAAACCTTATTTCAAAGATATTAATATATGTGCATGTATATTTGCAAAACAATATTACAAATAATACGCTCTTGTATTCGCACAGACATTTATAGATATTCGTTAGTAAAGACATTGCATAATTACAAGCATTATATTTTATATTTTTTTAAAAATATATAAAATATAATGCTTGTAATTATGCAATGTCTTTACTAACGAATATTCAAAAGTTATCACGGCAATGACATTTAATGTTTAGCTGTATTTGAAATTTATTTTTGAGTACAGTTTAATATGTTGAATAAATATGTACGCACTTAGTAATGCGAATTTATCAAAAATGATATATTATAATAATAATCATAAACGACCTACATAAGCGTACTTATGTCTATACATATATATATATATATTATTAAGAGAATTTAAAAAGGCTGAAATAAAGTTGGGCTGAACATATTGCTAAAAAAGTTGACGATAGACAGATACTTTGAAATTAAAACTGGATTTCAAAAAACTAAAAAAAAAAAAAAAGCAAGAATACATGTGAGAAAAATGGGTGGAAAAAAGAAGTTTGCAATAGTGATGTGGAAAAGAAAAAATATGTATTGGAGAAACTGGAATAAACTTGGAAAAACCTTTACAGTGAATCAGTAATCATATAAAATATTATTGTTATTGTTGATGATACGTTCACATTTACATAAATCATATGAAAGCAGCCTATATTTACGCAAAAAATCTTCAATCTATTATTAAGACAATCTAATGGATGACTCCATCTTTCACTATGAACTAAGATGTTAACATGGACAATAAAATTAATACTTAAATATGAAAATCAAGCAGATAATTAATTTTGTTATGGGATTTAATATATATGCATTTTCAATTTTATTGTACCCTTGAAAAGTTTAACCTTTTGGAAAGGGAATAAAAAAAAAAGTGGTATGTATAGTAGTCTGGACCTAGATTAAACAGAAAGTGATATAGTAAGTAGATAGATTGGTTAGTATTAAATCACTTTAAAAATAAAATTATAACAAATAACAACATGCATAAAACAAAGTTTGTGATAATTAAAACTAGAAATAATTAAAATCTGTTCTGTTGATTTTGTGGCTCACTTGCTCTTTGTAACAACAGGACCCTAGATTGCCTACTTTGGATAAAGAACATTATGATGCATCTCATAATTATTTATGGTCTATGTACCCTAGTGCAATGGTAAAGTAGTAGATTTAAGAGCTAAAGATTAATAAAACAAATTTCAGCCAAATAAAATAAAATTTAAAAAATCTCAATTTGATCAATTGTCAATTCAAACATCACAAACAACTAGATATATAATTATTTATTTCTTATTAATTAGATGCAAAGTTAGTATATTTATTATAAAAATAAATTTATGTGTTTTTTTTTTTCAATAGCCATGTTATATTTAATAATAATTAGTAAACTGCAATGGATACAATATGGTTTTGTTACACTTCAACTACAATTGACAATTCATACCACTCTTAAGATATGTATTTAATAGGTAGATAGATAGAGAGACAGACAGACAGATAGACATAGACAGACAGACAGACAGACATATAGATAGATAGATAGATAGATAGATAGATAGATAGATAGATAGATAGATAGATAGATAGATAGATAGATAGATAGATAGATAGATAGATAGATAGATAGATAGATAGGGAGGTAGGTAGGTAGGTAGATAGATGGATGGATGGATGATGGGTGGATGCATGCATGGATGGACAGACAGAGATAGATAGATAGACAGACAGACAGACAGACAGACAGACAGATAGATAGATAGATAGATAGATAGATAGATAGATAGATAGATAGATAGATCATTTCAAATTTGATTTTTTATATAAACATTATTTACAAAAAATGTTGAATTATTTGTATAATTTTTTTTTAAAAAAATAGCCAGAAAATGAAATAAAATTACTTTTGTTTAACTGGATTCAGTTGATATTTTTTTTATAATTAGCTGAGTGTTTTTTTAAAATCAATGATTTTAATGTAATAAATTTGCTACTTATTATTGTTGCTATTAGTTACAACAAGTTATATTTCTTTTTAAAAATAGCAAAAAAAAGGTGTCATTTGAAAAGTGTGAAAAAAAATTTCAGCCAAATCTAGACCACAAGTGGTATGAATTATTACTAGAACAGAAATGGGGGATATAAAATTAAAACTATGTAATCTAAAGTAAATCTTATTTGATTTTTACAAAATAGACACATCCTTAAAAATATACTGAGAGGGGTGTCTATTTAATTTTAAAAATAATGTAAAATTAAGGTCATTGAAAATTGTTAGTGGTGCCACATAATTATTATAGCCATTGCAGATTATGTACATTACAAATCTTATTATGATTCAATATCAAACATTTCCAGTATGATATTAGTGCAGCTCTAAATACAACTTTCTCCTCACCAAATATTTTAACATGGAAAGATAAGTTATCACCAATTATAATCATGACTTTTAAATCACTACATCTATTCATCAACTAAGGAGCAAATTTTTTTTCTACCTTCTGTAAATAATTCAAAGATAGTGTAAGAAAAAGTATCTAGGAAGGATATCATTGTCTATAAATTATTTATATCTCATTAAGCATTAAAATCAACAATAATATAAAAACTATATTAAAATGATTTACCAAGTTAATAATAAGGCTTTTTTTTTTAATAAAGTAAAAAAACAGTTCAGTCAGTATTTCAGTTAACAAGAATTTTACCAAATTAAGTTGCAATTATCATATCAAATGGCATTGGTTACAAAGTACCATGTGGATAATTAATAGAATTTAATAGTACTGAATGCTATGTGATATATTTTATCAATATATGCAGACATTTTTAATATGTATATATTAGACTACATAAGTACAGGTCTATGATACATATTAGAAATTTAAAAATTATATAGTGTAAGCATTAAAACATCAACAAAATTCATTAATAAGAAAATAAGTAAATATATATGTGTTGACATACATATTTAAAAGAAACTTCTTGTTTTTCTTACTTGAGAATCTTTAATATATAATAAAAATAAATTAACAGTATAAAGAAACATTTTTTAAATAGCATTTGTATCAAATAAGAACTGGATCAAATTTAAAGAGTTTGAAATTCAACATATATTATTGAAAATATATATATATATATATATTAATATGTTTTGAAAAATAATATATACACATGAACTAGAACATTCATATTATATGTCTTTTCATGCACAAAATGCACTTTCAATTACCAATAATAATTCCAGAAGATAATCTATACACTTATCAACAAGATAATATCAATATAGCAAGAGATAGGAAAATAACTGATGTAAAAACTTACATCAATACCTGGGCAATGCTGCAAGTAAATTTGAGACTATATCATGACACATCTTCCTCCAAAAACAGCAACAAAAAAATCTAAATTGTTTCTAATTTCTTTGAAATGCATAATAAGATGACATTGTTACTTATAATTATAGTGTAAATAATGATCTGTGTAAGCCATCTGTAGGCATTTTCAATACTTGTAATTTGAATTGCACTGTTTCAACTAAGCTTCACTCACTGTTTCTGTATTGCCATAGGTGGTCCAAATAGAAGGCTATAATATTTTTTAATCTTTTTGTGATGGAAATTGATGAAATGCAAAATGTACAACATTTGTCCTAGTGTTGTTACATTATTATCTGTAATTTCAAGCATTCATTTACATGCAATGATATGGGAATTGATTTTTGCATGGCAGCATATAACAGTTGTAATGAAGTAAAAAATTTATTTTTATTTTTTTATTTTTTTCAAACTGTAGGTTTTGATGCAATGGCTATGATGCAATGAATGTTTCTTTCCTAATATTAATAATTATTAGTTAGATACTTAAGTTATAATTGAGCACTATCTATGGAGAAAATTATGAATTACTATCAACATTGCTATTAAACTTCTATTATGGTTGACTATTAAAAAGTTCAAATAGAATAACTGCAAACCTTGTGGGTTAATACCATTTATATATAAAAATGAGATGAAGGAGAATTTTTTTACATAGGTTATAGTTGAAGTGATTAATCGGTTTGTATTAATAATAATCAAATAGAATGGTTAAAGTGATTTAAAAAAATTGTTACATGAACCGGTAGTTATTCCTAATTCTCAACTGTCAATGGCAAATTTAGGTTCACACATGTGTTAAAATAGCATTAGGTTCCTGGTCAACATCAAATATTAATAAATTTCAATACATTAGTTTGGCAGCTTTTCCATATTCCAGAGGGGAAAAAAATCATATCATTTTTGTGTTTTTTCAACCCATTCACTTAATGCTGATTACAATGTTATTGGAAGAGATTGTTTTTCATTTGTTTATCACTGGTGTAGCTGGCACATCGTTTTTATGTTTTCATTAATTTTGTTACCCATAAACATAATGGAAGGTTTAGACATAATAAAGAAACAATTTAATGGATAGATAGTCTGCAAAGAAAATTTAATTTCAATTAATGATGTTCCAGATATGGAAATAAGTTTATGAGAATGTGCTCACAGGAATTCCAATTTAGGTGGTCAAGGATTCCAACATTGCAATTGCACAGGCGAATGTGATTCACATTGTTGCAAATGTAAAAAATCAAAAATTCTTTGTAATTTTAAATACCACAAAACCTTTTCCTGAAAAAAATAGTTTTGCAATGTTATTTTATATATACATAGTTTGTAATTGTTTCCATATGTTTTATTACATTTACCAGATTCCTACTAATAATTATTAATAATTACGTGGTCAATGTGATTTATATGTATTATTTATAATTTTGACTAAAGGACCCTGATAATTATTAATAATTACTAGGTCAATGTGATTTTTATATATTTTTATCACTTTTTGACCAAAAGTCTCGATAATTATTAATAATAGCCAGATATTATTATATTAACTGTAACATATATACATAATTATTTTTATTTAATTACAAACATGTTAAGGCCTTTATATATAATAAATTATTTATTCTGCCAAACTGCAGCCATTTCCCCTCATAATTATATATTTGATTTTATAACAATTTTTGGCAGGCATATGTCTGTTAATTTTAGCACATGTGTGAAGAATAGTTGCTACCACAAAATTACACACACACACACACACACACACACATATATATATATATATGTAAGTACATGAAAGCAGACCACACTAAAACAGTACCAACATCAATAACAATCAACAATATCAATCTATTGTCAAGGTAACCTCCTTTGTACAATAAGGGTGGATAGCTTTATCTATTGTCTAATATATTTATATAGACACTAAAGATTTTAACTTACCTAAAGAGAGTGAGATTATTAATTCATAGAAGTTTAAATGAACCTCATTAAACAGGCAACCTGTTTTGAAAGTAAATAATCAATTATAACTTTCAAACTACACTGAAACTATACATTACTTAAATAATAAAGCTAATAGTACTCAAACCTAGATAGATTTATAAATAAATGTAAGCATGAGTTTCAAGATAAAATGGATTTCCATCAAAAAGTAATATGATATTTAAAATTTACAAAGCTGAAGTAATAAAACAATACAAATTGGAGTTCTTGAAAATGTACCTGCAATTCAATATATTTCCAAATTGTTTTAGAATACCACTCACAAGTCTTTACATCAAAGAGATAGAATTTTATACAAAATACAGGAAGTATTGCTTGGAAAAATAATGCAGAATCGCAAAAGATCGATGAAGCAAAAACACATAGGAAAATACAAATGGATATTAAGAGGTTTCAAAAGTATTGCCCTGAAAATAAGGAGAAAATATGATAGAAAATTACATTTTCTAGCAAAAAAACAAGGTATTAATTTAAAGACTGAAAACAAAGAAAACTGGATTAATCTATCAACATGTCAGGTGCCAGAAACAATTAGTAAGATGTTAGAACGTGGATCAAAGTTTGTAGGTGGAAGGTAGAGAAATCTGGAAATGGAAATCATCATGGATGCAGAAACTAAATAGTACCAAATAAATTTAAAAATAATCCATGATTTCAAAATGTAAAATTAACATGGGAATATTTTAATAACAACAATAATATATATATAAAAGAGAATAAGAGAAATCAGAGAGTAGTATTAAATAAAAAAGAATATATTTGTAAAATGAACTTACATATAAATAGCCTGAAAATTACTGAAATAAAATACATATAATTTGAAAAATATAAAAAACAAATTTATCTCATTAACATTGAAAAAATATTGTAATAAAACATATATGAGATCAGATGACTTAAAAATGCATCCAACTGTCTCCATTTCTCCGAGATATTTGCCAATATGAAATTACATAAAGAAAATTATCCACTAGATTAATAATCAATTTTGGGGGCATATATTTTGACAAAGTAGTAAAAACAATAGTTCTTTGGTTTATGGAAGATATAGATTTTGAGGATAATGTAATAAAATCATCATATGAATGTGTAGAGAAAATTAAATATATAAATGTACAACCAGGACATATGATAGCATTCTTGGATATCAAGGATCTCTATGGTTCTTTATTGCCCACCCAGTCTATAGATATAGTAAATAAACTGTTGATGGAAATAGAATATAATCCTAATAGAAAAGACTTTATTATAGATCTATTAAGCTGAATTGACTGGGACATTATAGCCTTGACCAATGGCAAGTATTATAAGATGAAACATAGTTGGCCAATGGGACTATCAATTAATGACCTTGTATATAATATCATATTGACAAAATTTGAAAACACTGTCATCCCAAAACATTTGGAATCTGATAATAATACAATGTATATGAGATATATGGATGACATATTTAATTGTTCAGCAAAAATATAAATTAAAAACATATAGTGATTTGCAACAAGCTTCAGCAATACACTGAACCATTGAAGAGAAGAATGAATTTGAAGATATTAAGTTCCTAAATCTGTACATTCATAAAAATAAAAAAAAACTTGGATTATAATATGATTATAAAACCCTTAAGGATCAGACATGGTATTCCCCCAAATTCACAAACCCCAAAAACACATAAATTGGCAGGCCTAAAAAGCTTTTTATACAGAAATAGTAAATTATATAAACAAGAGGCCAACTGCAAAAATAATATTGATGTGTATATTAAATTTCTTGTAAACTTAGGATATAATTATTATAAATTAATCAGAACTATTGAAAGATTTTATATTAAAATATAATCCACAACCTGGACAAATGAATTCCAAAAAATGAATCAGTTTACCATACATCCCCAAATTATCTCAAAGATTAAAAAAAATATGCACTAACACATGCAACATGAGGTTAAGATCCCTTCCATCTCTGAATATGTTATTAAATAATGTTAAAGATAAATTGCCTTTAGAGTTGGCCCAACAGGTAGTTTATAAAACTGAATGCAGTGACCCTTGTGCAAGGGTATATATTATAGAGAATAATGAGTGAATATATTTACTACAGCTGCTCAGCATAGATATTTATGCAACAGGACAAAAAAGAACAATGATTATAGATTGATATTTTTGGAAAACCAACATGAATCCTGCCATATGTTTAACTTGATGACCACTAAAATAGTTTGTGTGGAAAAAGAAGATAAAAAATGTAAAATTAAGGAGTTCTGGATCATTGCAAAAGACCCTTACATAATAAATAAAAAAGAATCATATGGAACATTGGAATAAATTTGCATAAAGCACAATATATTTAAATATTAGACTGATTCAATTGAAGAAGACTGCTATAAATACGGCAAGAATTGTCAAAAGCATGCTAAGCAAATAATAAAACATTTTTTTAAAACTATAGTATCTTTTCTGAATAAATGTTTAAAACATTTATATAAATATTACAATAAGCTCAAGAAAAGAGAAAAATAAAAAAAATTATAGTTAGAGATATAAATTAAACATACTCTTCTAGATATTTTTCAACTATGCTAATCAAACAAAAAATTAAAAACTGACATTGCAAACTGAAATCAGTAAAAATATATAAATTCCTGCTATAATGCCAATACATGTTGTAAAAAAAGAAATAAAGAAAGTTTGAGACATATATATATATATATATATATATATATATATATATATATATATATATATATATATATATATATATATATATATATATAATCCAAGCTATCTATTATTTATATAATGGTACAAAAAAGTTATTAAATATTTTATGTAACATATAGATGCTGAACTCAATTCTTATTTGATGATTAAGATAAGGTGATGATTAAACCATATATTCTCATTTTGTAAAGTTAACATTCAAGAACTCTCAAAAACATAGGTATATTTTCTGATTATCATCAAATTTACAACCTTCTATAGAGGGTTTAACCAATAATCATATCATCTAGTAACTTCCTTATAATCAGGATATACTTAATAGGTTTCTGGACATTCCATTACTGAAAAATACATATGATGAAGTAATATCCTTATGTCATCATATCCTAATTTTTAATCATTAACATTTCATTATATTCTTAGCCCAGAGCATAAGGATGTTCAGGAACACAAACAAATTATTCAATTACATGATGGGAATGAAATAAATCTTAAATACTAATAGCATAAACATTATGACTAATTTATTAAAACAGTTTATTTAATTAAAAATTATTCATGGGTTTTATGCACACAGATATATAATATAACCTAAAAAACAGTAAAAGAAAAAACTAATTAATAAGGGACTGCAATTAATATGCCATATCTTGCTAATATTCATAATTCTTTATACATTAACTTTATTAATATATACATATTTGAATTCAGACTTTCATGCTTCCTACAGCTATCCACTCCATCTTTTACAACCAATGCACATGACCACATATATGTGAAAAAAATAAATCCCTTCTAATTACATTAAGTTCTGTATAGACAATACTTGTATTTAAATATTACATACATATATAAACAATATGTAATACACAAATAAGCAAGTGTCTTACTGTAATTATTACTTGATCATTTTTATATTCTATATATATATTTCATAGTAATTCAAAGGAGACTAGCATTTGAATACAATTACAGACTTTTTTTTATGTGTTGAAGCATCGGCTGGAAGCGAATCTGCAACAACTGCTTGTAAGGCAGCTGTGCTGATCACTCAACCACCAATGCTTGACTACAATTACAGACTTTGAATAACAATGAGAAACAAGCAAAAAAAAAAAACAACAACTTAAAATATAAATTTCAGTATATCAAATCAATACATATTTATAATCTACTAGATAATATAATTAAATGAACAATAAAAAAGAAAATCTTTAAAAATAATGACTTTCGGATTAAATACATTTATATTTATATACATCAAAAGTCTTGCAATGGATTTAATAATTGGTAAGTTTATGGTCCAGTTATCTTTTTTTTTTGTCTTTGGCATAACATTCCCTAAATATATCTTTAAATTATTCTTTAGATTTTTTTAGTCTTAGAATTAATCTCAAAACTTTGAACCTTTGAATTCATTCAATGATATAATGCTTCATTTTAATTAGATACAGTTGCTTTTAAGCAATATGGAACAAATTTCCATCAAGACATTAAATTAGGCAAAAATTGCTTTTTACATCATCATCATCTTTAGAATATTAACTAAGAGGCATGTTGTGGGAGCATTTCACTGATAAGAAATACATTTTGGGCACAATGTTGAAAGCCGTCTTCATAAAGAAGTTTTTTCATCATGAAAGTAAAATCAATAAGTAGATACTAATATTAACTGGAGGATAAATAAAGGTCACAGTTTAATCTGGATAGAGCAGATTCTCTTTTCAAAATTAATGTTTGTAATAGAACGTATCCTTCTTTACTGGTGATGTCAATACTTTTATAATCAGTCCACGGTTTACCTTTACCTATTATAATAATTATGAATATGTAAAAAGCCAATATATTTTTTTTAAAAAAAGGTTTCAGATATGAAATAAAACATTTATGCCTTTTATTTTTTCATTCTAATATATATATATATATATATATATATATATATATATATATATATATATATATATATATATATATATATATATATATATATATAAATGATAAAAAAAGACTTTGCATGATTTAAAGAAGTAGTGGTAGATTAGTGCTCAAGATCGATGAATTCCACTCAATTTTGTCACTTCCTATACTCATACTTCAGGTGTTTTTTTATATGGACTATCAAACAATATACCTTTTGATTATTATCATGGTTAAAACATGAAAAATCATATTAGGTCTATTGGATATTAAATGAATCAATATTGCAACAAGTAGAAGAATGCATGACTGGATAATATTAGTTTCTCTAACAGAAAAATAAATTTAGAAAAATACAGTTATGTTTGCCTATTTCATTTTATTCGTATTCTGAATTAAATTATTGTCTAAAAGATATATGACAAGCGAGATACTGATATGTAATAGGCTATGGATGTCAGAGATTCTTTTAAAAGTTCAGATATTAAATATTAAAAATACTTTATTAACATCAAATGTACTTTCCAATTGACTTCTACTTAACTTTTAATAAAAACTGTATAATATTAATGTTTAAGATATATCTAAGGCAATATTCTGAAAGATGTAACTACCCCCCCCCCCGAAAGATTATTATTCAGAAGTGTATGTGATGTTTGACCATTGCAAATTCCGGTTGAATATATCTTGATATATATATTTCATGTGTCATAGCATCGACCATGAAGAGAACCTGCAACCCAGGACAACTGCTTGTAAGGCAGCTGTGCTGACCACTCGGCCACCAACGCTTGACATCTTGATATATTTTGATCTTCCATATATCACTTTATCACAGCATGCATAAGGTTTTATGAGAAGGGATTTTTTTTAAAAAAAAAAAAAAATTAATTATAAACACAGTTAGAACATATGATAGTAATTTAGCTATGGAATAATCTTTGATTGCAAAAAAATGTTCACTCAATGGCAGTCATTCTATAAAGCATATAATATATAACGATCAAAATAGTCAAAAGTTTTTGCAGACATCTTGTGCTCTTAAGTTTGTCAATTTTAACTCTGAAGTATGCTTTACGTAATTTATATATATACGCAATATGATTTTTTTATTTTTCTTCTAAATTATAAACAAAAAATTGTGAGCAGACTAGCCGGTCAAAAAATAAAAAATTAAAATATGCAATGAGTATAATTTTCTATTTTAAAATCTAAAAATTATAATTACTAAAGAACTTAATAAAATGTATGAACTTGGCATAGCCAGTAAAGTTACATTTTGAAACAAAAATGTATTCTATGCGAGAATTCTTTAAAAGTGTTGATTGAGTGGGGATGGAAGTAAAAATAAATTACAAAATAACTAAGACACTTTAATTTGTGTTGTAGTATTATTTTTTTATCAAAAGAAAATTTAAATTTAACTACGATTTGAAAAAATCGGCAAATTTATATTAAAGTCTGGTTTTCTGAAAAATTCAAAAATTATAGTAACACGTTATACCCCACCCCTCGTGCAGTGGTAGAATGGCCAGTTCTGGGGCTCAAGATCTATGGGTTATCGCCCAGCTCTGTCACTTCTCAAGCTGAATTTTTTATGAACTCGCAAGCATTCGATTATTATTAGAATGTTTTAAAAATGTATGCCTTTCCCCCCTCTTTTTCAAATATTTATTTATTATCTATACCTTAATTTATTATTTTTTTAATATTTTTCAGATTCCATTTATTATTTGCTCTTGAATGTTCTTAGAATATATATTATTATTAAGCATGTATCTATTTTTTTAGACAATTTGTTTGTACATGCATATAATCAAAATTACCCCAAATCCAAAACTCAACCAGACTTGCAAAGAAAATAAAATCTAAAACATTACCAATGATTTCATTGCTACAAGAAGACTTCTCTAGTGTAAAGAACTACAAATTAACAATATATTTATATTAAACATTACCCACAATTTCATTTACTTCCCATCCACTCTTAATATTAAAAGAACTGTTAAATAAATTACTTGCTTCAGAATTATAAATTTTTAATAATAAAGATTCTTTAATTCTTCTTTTTATTTCATTTCTCTCAAAGAATTCAACCTTAGCTTCATCAAAATTAATAGTGTGACCTGTATCTTTTTCATGGACATACAGAGCAGAACTATGATATTTATTTCTAACCCTACTTTTATGTACCTTTATTCTTTTATTTAATTTCTAATTATTCTGACCTATATATACATTTTTATAAAAACAAGGAATAGTATACATTACTTCAGGGATAGTTTTTCTATCAAAAATTTATTTTGCATTATTTAATAAATTATTCAAAATAATACCCCCTTTCCAAGTATTTTTTATTTCCAAACAAATTATACAATTTTATAAGAAGACAATAAAATCATATTTTTCTTTAACCTTTACATCATTACAAATATTACTATTAAATAAAATACTTTTAAAAAATTTATTAGAGTAGCTAATACTTAAATAATCTTTATAATGAGTAAATTGTAAAGATTTCACAAGCATCATTCATTCAAGCATAATAAATGTAATTTAAAGTGATTGCTTAACATCTTCATGCTCTCATTTCCATATGCTTAAGATTTGTCCATACATAAATGTTTGGGTCGAAAGGATGAATGGTTCATTCCATCTTTTCTAAAAAACTATATCTTGTGTCTGGAAAAGTGAGAGTATTTATTTATAATTTATCTTTAAAGTGCATGTGCATTGGCATAATCGCTAATATCACTATTAAATAATCTTTATAAAATTGACCTTTCTGAAACAAAGCTTCCCCACCATAATTATTTAATCTCTTATTTCTATAACAATTTTTTGAAGCAGCTACTTTATGAGATACAGACTGATAGTTATCAGATTTAATTGTAGATCTTAATTCTTTACTTTTAACATAATGATTACATATTAAACAATTAGTCTTTACATTTCTAATCACCAATAAATGTAAAAAAAATTAATTTAACAAAATCTAACTCTCTTTTTTCTACCATATATTTTATAGAAGGATAAAAACAATTAAACTCACCACCTCCTTCAATATATCATTCTCAACTACAAACAAACAAACATCCATATATGTAACAAATAACTTTAAATATAAACAATTCTTTTTAATAATTTTCTCTTCCAAATAATTAATATAAATTGAACAAACTGACAACAGTTTGAAATTGTTAATTGATATTGGGATTGTCTAAATATTGACTGAGGTTTTAATGATTACTTAGAAACCCATTTAGCCTTGAACACTAATATACTTATTATTTAAATAATACTTTGGGTACAATTTGAAATTTATAATTACAGTTTGTAATGTAATAATTGACTCTTTAATAGTCTACATTCAGAATAGGTTATATTTACCTGGTTAAATAATTTTATTTAAACTTCTTTGTATCAATAATTTCAATTTCTGTAGTCAAGTTGTAATCTTTAGTGTCTATATAAGTATATTAGACCATTGATAAAGATGAGATTCCACCTTTATTGTTAAAAGGAGGTCGTCTTAACAACAGTTTGAAATTGTTATTGATATTGAGATTGTCTAAATGTTGACTGTTTTTTAATGATATACATAATGTTATTTTTATCTAATTTAACTTGACTTGTAAATTTAAAAAAAAAAAAAAAACATTATATAATAATAATTAATATAAATGCTATTTGAATTTAAAAAATTCATCTGTTGAAATCTAAAAAAATTTTAAGTTTTAACCAATCCATATTCAAACTGAAATCACTACTCCAATAAATGACCATTTTTACACCAAGCCTATATCATATATAAGCATTTAAATAAATTTACAATTATTAACTAATTGCTTTATTAAAAAACAAAGCATGCATAATCAATTTACGAATCACTTAAATACCTTTTTGTTCTTTGTTTATCATCGATTGTCTACTTTTATGGTTATTTCATTTTATTTTTTATTATTTCATTTAATTTAAGTTTAGTTATTTCTTTACTAATGCTAAATTAACAGTTAATAGTCTTTTTAATAACAATGATAAATAATTTGTAAATTAATGTATAATTTTATTAAAATAATTTAATATCTGTAAAAATTATTAAAAAGTAAATATCCTGCATTGTTTGCAATAATGGTAGAGGTGATTAATTTTAAAATGCAAGATACATGGATTACAATTTAACTCTTTCACTTTCAATGCTTGGACCTAATGTGAATCTTCCTCTGTGCTCATATCTAACAAATAATTCAATTAAATTTTTTAAGCCCTGTGTGGTTCTTCAAAATGTAGTCTCTAGTTACATCGATTATGGCTTCAATCTATCATTTCCAATGGTCAAACTTTTTAAAAATTCCTCAGCAATAAGTCATTTGATTATGTAAAAGATGAATATTTTATGTTTATAGTGTGAAGATAGGTATAATTTCTTTATAGAATACTATTACTATTTTAGTCAATGGTGACTTTGGATTTGATAAGTTTTCTAAATAAAACGTTTTCTTTTTGTTTAATCTTATTCAGTTACCCTAATTCTGTTTTTACACAATATATTGGTTCCTGAAAATTATGTATAAAAAAATTGTGTAAAAAATACATTGTACTGTATATATGTAAAATTATAATATAAGATTGGTTCCAAATCTAAGAAATCAATGAAAATAATGAAATAAACCATATGAAAAATCTTGTTAAAATCTTATCGTTTTTGTATGCTATCTAATTTTATTTCATAAACATTGCATATAAATAAAAATAAATTATAGGAAATAAATTTCATTTGAAAAACAAAAGAAAAAAAAAACCTAAAGAATTAATGAACATAAAAATTGGGCAGAATATGTATTTGGAGTTATATATAATAAGATTTTATCTGCATGATTGCAATATTACTGTTATTACTAAAAATTGCAATACCATAACAATGCATAACTTACCATCTATTAAATTTTGATAAAATTAATAAATCAAATCTTACTTTAATTTCTATTAAATTTTTTTAACATCAATACCAACAAGATACATATTTTTTAAAAAACTTAATGTCAAAAATGTCAAAATGCAAACAAAGCATCAACACCAACAAGATACTTCCCTTTCTAAACAAAACATCAAAAACTTTAAAATGCAGACAAGCAAATTTCCCTATTTGCAGAAATATTGCTGAAAAAGAGAATTTTTAAAAAAATAATGGAAAGTAAAGAAGTGATTTTTTTATATATGCAAATGAGATGATAATAACAGATATAAATTGTTTTTGTTTTAATTTTTTTGATTGATTAACAGTATAAATTACAAAAAACGGGTTGGGGAAAATATCCAAGATAGAAAACCTCATGGAATTGCATGAAAACATAGTATCCTCAAGTCAATGATAAAAATCTCCATCCATCATCGAAACTGAAAATACAGCTAAAAAATTTCAAAATCAAACACCTAATCCAATCTTCAAAATCATATATTTTCTATTTAACTGTAAACATAAACATCTTTAATCATACACAAAACTACTATTTTATAATTTATAATCATCATCAATACTCTTGTCACCTATTTCACAATATTTTTTAAAATTAATTCTGCATAAAATGCATATCTTTTTTTGATCAAGTTCATAATTTTGAAGTGATGATCACCACTATGTGATCATCAGCAGCCTTATGTTGGACAACCATCTATAATGATTGTCACAATACATGATCATCTGCCCTCAGTTTGGTAACTATTTGTAATGGGATGGGCATTGGGATAAAAGGGCTGAACCTGGGGTGATTGCAAAAGATCACCAATACCAAGTTAATTAAATTTAAAATTTACAAAAAGTGTAATGAAGTAAGATGATAATGATATTAAAGAAATAGTTAATAATCCAAAGTATTTATTATTAAAGTAATGTTTAATAATAAAATTGATATAAATAATGTTATATAATGAAAAGATCATGAGATTATAGAATCTCTGAGAGATCAGCCAGATAACTCAGAAGAGCAACTACAAATATAATTATAATTCCACCAATCAGCATTATAATTAGTAAAAGTAAGTAATACTCAAAATAATAATCATTCATCCTGAATAATCAATCAAACTACATCAGAATAAAATCAATAGTCAATCTGGTGACTGGATTAAAAATGGGTCGTTTGTATACCAGGCTACCTACTGAGCCATTGCCAGCTTGGGGCAATTTACACATAATATGGATGCACTATTCTAAGTGCTAATCCATCAGAATACATAATCATAAAAACAATAATGCTGTAACATTAGAACATGCTGATCATCATCAATGCTCTGGCCACTTAGTACCATTAATGTACTAGCCAACTATAAACTTAAAGTTTTAATAAGACTAAACTAAAACAAAATGTAGTGCAGGAGCTTTGAAAAATATAATCCTCATGCATATATCAGTCATTATTGCATGAATCTAGCTCAAAAGAACACCAGCTCTGTAACTGTATGTGACCAAGAGATGGTTGAAACAAATATTCTAAAAAATATTTAGAACCACTGGAATAATTTTCATAATTGAACACAAGTTTATTAACAATAAAAATAAAAAATAACATTAAGGTCTAGAATGAGGCTATGCATATCAATTAAGCATTCTGATTTTGATTGACATACAATAATAACAAATTATCACATTGTGATTTACATATATGTGATTAATACAAAAATTCAAGTTATTAAACAGTGGTTTATATATATATATATATATATATATATGTTCTCAGAAGCACAATTTATAACATACAATTAATATATGTCAATTGATATTCAATAATGACAAAAATGATTAAATTTTACATACATATTCTATTTGAAAAGCTTTGACATATTTTAATTTGATACAATACAATTATTAAAAATTATTTTCACAATAATTCTTTAATAAAAATACATAAACTTCATTTATTATTTTGTAGTAAGTTTTAATCTTTATGGATTAATTTTCTTTTTTTTTTTAAAAAAAAAATATTTATTTTTTTCTATCAAATTACAGTTAGATAAAAGTTCTTTAAATTTAAAATGTCTCTTTCTTTCATATTCTAAAACAAGATGGTCAATGAATTATTTTTGACTCTTAATTATAATTCAAGTAATACTATTTATGCTTCAAGTTATATTTTTTTAATGTCATTTTTTTAAGGAACTGCTAAAAACAATTTCTGTAAAAACATATATATAAAATCATCTTTGGAAAGATTCTTTCTTTTAGATGTTTGACTCAAGCAAATTATTACTTGTTTTATTTTAAGTTATAGATTCAAGTGTCATTTTAAACCAAAATAAATTATTTAAAATTTCATTATTATATATAATGCTACCATAGGTTGCATTTACCTGATTATAATGTCTTTAAATTAAATATTAAAAATGTCTTTTAAATGAATTGTTTTAAAACAACTCACTTTTGTATATATGTTTATCTGTGCTTCTCTCTGCATGTTGCTGAAATAGCATACATATATCAATTCTTTGAGCTTTTTCTTGGTAAGCTTGTTTTTTGTGATTGGCATCATCATTAGAAAAAATATAGTCCAGGCAAGTTTCAGCTTCTGGAAGAGATACAATTCAGGTGAATTGTTGGGATGCCATGAGCTCCCTTTTGTCTAGAATTGTTTCAGGCAAGTAGTTCTCTTCATAGAACACATTTAAGCTGGCAAGATCCATAAGTTGACCCAGACCTCATGGGAGTCAACTCCAGGAGTGAACTATAAAGCAGCTTCTTCTTTCTTGAACCCAGCTACATATTCATGATAACTATGTCTAATTCTGCCAGCCATGTCTGAATCTAGCTTTACTGTGGATATTCTGTTACAGTTACCAACCAACTGCAGCTAATTCTTACAAAAATATTAGATAAACTTTGCAGCTAGCCATTACCCAACTGCTTCACAAAAATATTAAGACAAGAACTGTCTTAAAAAATAATATCCAAACATTGCAGCTGTCCAATTTGATCACCTGTTTAAAATATTAAAGCCAGACTTCTGGACAGTTCTTACAAAAGCTGCAATCAAACTGAACTGATATTTTTTTATTAGCCCTTTTAGAATTGGTTTAGAATCATAACAAATTTAATTAAAAAGTTTTTTTTTCTTCTCTTTTCAAAAAGATCACTAATCCTTTCAAATCCTTTTTAATCAAAAGCTACTTTTGAAAGCAACTTTGCAATTTTATCAGAGATATAATCTACATGTTTTTACTTAAATAGTGTACTGCAAACAAACATTAATTAAAAAAGATATTTTATACAAATTTTAATTAAAAAATTCTTCAAAAAGAATAGATAATACAAATATTTACAATTATCAGTTCTACTTTAAACATAAAACCCTTTTTTTAAATTTCAAAATCATAATAAAAATATTAATTTTTGTTAGACCTTTTAAAATTTTTATTTAATTTTAAATTCAGAGTTATTTAATCCTTTATTATTCCAGGATCGTGTAGAAAAATATTTACAAATTTATATCTGTGTTTATTTCTTATTTTCTTTTCAACTTTATATATATTTGTACATACATACATACTATATTATTGTGTGCCATATAACAGACCTGTTATAATATATTATATTTAGTATGTATATATAAAAGGAGGTTGCCCTGACAACAGTTTGAAATTGTTGATTGTTAATGATATTGGTATTATCTAAGTGTTGACTGTTTTTAATGATAATTATATATGCATAATAAATCAGTAACTAAGTTTTTTATTTAAATTGATAGATTTATTTTGATTTTAAAACATTTGTTTTTTTTTTTTTAAAATGCCAAAGAAAAAAATTTGTGATCATTTTTAACTTTTCACAATTGTGTTAATGTGAGTTTTCTAGTTTACTTTTTTAAAAAAATAAAAATATAAACAATTGTAAATAGAAAACTTACTTACTGATTTATTATATGTATATAATTATGTGTGTATACTAAATATAATATAAACATTACTAGTCAATATATAATTAAAATTTTGGATTTGCGGTAATTTTAATTAAATATAATATAGACATTAACAGTTTAAAATGGCTTAAAAATATTATTAAATTGAAAAAAAAATTTAAACTGCTCTCTCATTATTTAAAACATAAATATGCATAACAATAATTGTTAACTGCAATACATGAAATCATTAAATATTTTTCATATCTCCTCCTCTGATCCATATCTATCGAACTAGTTGCCATACCAAAAAGATAAGTGTTTTAAATGGATTAGAGTGATATAACTTAGTTATATATCAATTTTCAAGCAATTCTATCAAATTTACATATATTAGACCTCAATTTTAAGATTTTATTCTAACTTAAAAAAGATCAAAAGTTAACAAACAATCAAAATGAATACACATATGAATGATTATCCAATGTCTTAAATGAATGTTGTTTAAATGATAACATTATTTGTCTTAATTTAAATTATAAACTGATTTGAATAAGTCTGTGAGAAAATCTTAATCTGATCTAATTTTCACCCTAAAAAAATATTGCCTAATCTGCATCAACATAAGATCTTGAACAATCAGATAAGCATGGATATTTTGGGTTTAAAATGTAGAATGCATTATATATATATATATAATAGATGGCATTGTATTACTATGCCTAGCTCTTTGAAGATTGTCAATTGAAGTCATTATATATATATTCATATAAAACTTTATAATATAATATACACAATGTATTTCATTCTCTGTTTTCAAGCTCCCTGCAGTGATATTTTTGAATCAACATATTATAATGTTTTTCGTTTTGCTAGGCCTCTACACACTAATATAAACTCCGCGTGAGTTGATCAAGCTATGTCAAAAAAAAAGAAAGTTATATTTCTATTCTAAAAACATAGCTATATTTCCTGATCAACTCGGCCTATTAATTGTTGAGAATTGTGCTATTGATGAAATCAGCTTTTAATTTATTTAATCTGGGCACCAGAATTCCTAAGAATTCGCTGAAATCGTCATATAACATCTCACAAATAAAAAAAAATGCTTTTAAACTAATCGGTATTACATCATACCGTAACGAGAATTAATTTTTTAAGATTATTATTCCTGGGCTTATTCAAACATATTGGCAAAGGTAAATTACATTTTTAAATCTTATTAAACTACTAATAGATTTAATAATAAAAAATAATAACTATTATTAATAACGCACAAATGAAAATTGGTATTAGAAATATTTTTATTCTAATAGATAAAAAATGTTTGAAATAAATTATTTATCAAATAAATTGGAGAGAACACACTTAATTCTGACGTGAAACATTAATAATAAAAAAATAACTGCTGAATAATTAATTACAAAGTTCTTGGTTAAATAAGAGTCTCTATCGGGATCCTATTATAAGCTTATTTTTAAGAATTGTTTGCAAACGTTACTTTTGTCACAATCAGGATAATGAAGCATTACTTACCGGTAAGTTTTGGGAATTCAGTAGTAGATAACTATGCATAGTTTTTTGGGTAGAATGAGCTCGGCCTTTTGGTTATTATTTGATCTTGTGGTCCATTCTCCTAGTCGGTCACGAAAGCTTTTCTGGTATACATCTTCAGGCATGATGTCTTCAGAAGCTCCGGTTCACTCCGACATGCCGAATTACTTCAGCGTAGAGCGATCTTGGATATATTATTGTTATCCAAGACCAACTAGAGAAACCAACGAACAAGATGTCCTTCAAACTGATCTCTGCCTTTTATACTCTCTAGAGGCCCAGTTTTCCGACTTCTGCGCATATCTTTTGTTTGTCAAAATATCCGTTGATAATCTTATATATTCTTTATAAAATTTATGTTACAAAGTCTCTATTTTTTTCAGCATAATTCTGCCATCTTTAATTAGTTGAAATATTTTTACTTTCTCTTATCTAGATTGGTAATTTGTGTCTTTTGTTCTCTCCAATTCTAACTTTTATTTCTAATTACATAAAAAAAAAACCGAAAGAATAATTTAACTTTCATTGTACGTTATTTTTTTAAAAAAAAATTAGTCAAAAAAAAAATCTAAATTTACTTTTATTTTTTAGCTTCTACCAAATGCCAATATATTTGCAACGTATATAAATAAACGTTACAATACCACCAGTGCCAGGAGATGAGAATAAAATAGGGGTTTACACTAATTTTATTCTTAAGTTTTTTAAATTCATATTCGTGTTGTTGTTTTTTTTTTGTAGTAGCGTGCTGATATATTCCGTAGACTCATTCAACAAGCGACGTTCGGCTTTAACGCCCACTTTTAGGTCTAACATGGCGGGAATGGAAAATATTTCAACATTCATCTGTGTCCTTTCCGCTTAAGTGTAATAGTAACGATAAGAAGCCCAAGTTATAAGCACTAACGAGCGTTGCTCATCGTTTTGAGTCTTACAGGCTCGCGGCAACTTGGTCCACCTTCCCCTTTATTGGGATCCCTGCTAGAAATAGTCTGATGGGCATATAAAGGTGGTCTTATGTTAATATACTGCAGATAAGGACTCGGGGCTATGTTATTCCCCTCTTCAGTAACCACCTACCCGGTCAAATACTTGTGACTTATGTCTACATCAGCCACGATCGTGTTTTTAGACATATATAAAAAAATATACATATATATTTTTTCTTTCTGGAAGTCATATTAAAAAAATATCTTCTTTCATATTTTAATAATCAGGGTTTAATTAGTTAGTTTTTTTTTTATAATTTTTTTCTTTTTTCAAAAAAATCATAATTTATTTTCCGGCTGTGAGTTTCTTTGAGTCATCATTGTAATGTTCTTTATCATTACAACTCATCTCAGGTTGTAGTTGTTAAATCGAAGCCCGAGTTGGGTCGCCATTATAACGTTTTTCGTTTTGCTAGGCCTCTACACGCTAATATAAACTGCGCGTGAGTTGATCAAGCTATGTCAAAAAAGAAGAAAGTTATATTTCTATTCTAAAAACATAGCTATATTTCCTGATCAACTCGGCCTATTAATTGTTGAGAATTGTGCTATTGATGAAATCAGCTTTTAATTTATTTAATCTGGGCACCAGAATTCCTAAGAATTCGCTGAAATCATCATATAACATCTCACAAATAAAAAAAAATACTTTTAAACTAATCGGTATTACATCATACCGTAACGAGAATTAATTTTTTAAGATTATTATTCCTGGGCTTATTCAAACATATTGGCAAAGGTAAATTACATTTTTAAATCTTATTAAACTACTAATAGATTTAATAATAAAAAATAATAACTATTATTAATAACGCACAAATGAAAATTGGTATTAGAAATATTTTTATTCTAATAGATAAAAAATGTTTGAAATAAATTATTTATCAAATAAATTGGAGAGAACACACTTAATTCTGACGTGAAACATTAATAATAAAAAAATAACTGCTGAATAATTAATTACAAAGTTCTTGGTTAAATAAGAGTCTCTATCGGGATCCTATTATAAGCTTATTTTTAAGAATTGTTTGCAAACGTTACTTTTGTCACAATCAGGATAATGAAGCATTACTTACCGGTAAGTTTTGGGAATTCAGTAGTAGATAACTATGCATAGTTTTTTGGGTAGAATGAGCTCGGCCTTTTGGTTATTATTTGATCTTGTGGTCCATTCTCCTAGTCGGTCACGAAAGCTTTTCTGGTATACATCTTCAGGCATGATGTCTTCAGAAGCTCCGGTTCACTCCGACATGCCGAATTACTTCAGCGTAGAGCGATCTTGGATATATTATTGTTATCCAAGACCAACTAGAGAAACCAACGAACAAGATGTCCTTCAAACTGATCTCTGCCTTTTATACTCTCTAGAGGCCCAGTTTTCCGACTTCTGCGCATATCTTTTGTTTGTCAAAATATCCGTTGATAATCTTATATATTCTTTATAAAATTTATGTTACAAAGTCTCTATTTTTTTCAGCATAATTCTGCCATCTTTAATTAGTTGAAATATTTTTACTTTCTCTTATCTAGATTGGTAATTTGTGTCTTTTGTTCTCTCCAATTCTAACTTTTATTTCTAATTACATAAAAAAAAACCGAAAGAATAATTTAACTTTCATTGTACGTTATTTTTTTTTAAAAAAAAATTAGTCAAAAAAAAAATCTAAATTTACTTTTATTTTTTAGCTTCTACCAAATGCCAATATATTTGCAACGTATATAAATAAATGTTACAATATGTTACATAGTTAAGTAATTTAGTTATTCACGACAACAATTTTAATGTGCTAGACTGTCTGGATTATGAGTTACAACATGAAATGTTGTAGTGTAATTGTGCCTTTGTGGATTATTTTCATGCTCTTTTTGTCATTGTGAAATCATGCTAACCATTTAAAAGCATTTCCACAACTCATTCTTTCACTGTAATACATCTTTTGAATCATTTCAAATGATTGAGAAGCAATTTACTTTGGCTCTTTCTTTCTCGAATTTTAAAGCATTGAAACATTATAAGTTAAGATATGAATCATATTGATTTAATTCATTCTAGGGGTATGCTAGTGCCTTAAAATTATTTTTGGTAATTAGCTGTCAAATGTTGTTATGTAACTGATGCATTCATTCAGAGATAGTGCTGCAAACAGCTTAAAGAAAGAATATCAGTGATCTTTTCTGTGGAACACATTGTTTATAATATACATATATATATATATATATATATATATATATATATATATATTATATGGTAAATATATATATATATATATATATATATATTTACCATTGTTTGCCATCCTGTTATTACAATTTATTACAGCATTTTAATTTAAGAGGTTCATCATGAGCTTTAATAGGCTCTTACATTACTAAGATGTTTATTAGTAGTCATGACAAATATTGCTACCAAATTAAATGTTGAGAGAGAAAAATTTCAGTTCTAATAAACAATAGAGTATAAAATTGTGCTATTAGCATTAAATACTATTAAATTGTTTCCAACTGTTGATGGTAGTACAGAAAGCATTTTGACTATTTATAAAAAAATCAGCATAGTATATAAGAGTAGAATATGATTAAAATGCAGTTTGAAACATATCTTATGTTTACATGATTGTGGCAAAACTATTATCAACATTATAAATGGAATATTAAAAAAAATTAAGTAAAATAAATAGAAAAAACAAGATAAAATAGAAAATTAAGGGAAGGTAAAGTCAATATAGATGCCTCAAATTTTCCAAAATTATAGTCACTATTTGTGAGTTATATGGACATATATAAGTGTGATATCTAATCTAAATACCATCTATAAAGAACTTTAAAAATAATTGAATAGTCAAGCATTGGTGATCAAGAGGTCAGTGACAGCTGCTTTACAAGCAGTTGTCCTGGGTCAGCGGGTTCGCTTCCTGGCTGATACTATGACACATGAGAGAAAAATAATAATAATTGAATAGTTAGTCAATCAAGTGATCATGTGATGTTTGAGCATAATAAGTGACAGAGTGAGCTTCAATCCAGGGACTTTTATTCTTGAATCCATTATTTTATCAGTTTTCTAAACCACACAAGACATAAATAATTATTAATTGCAGTAGCAGAGATTTTAACATAGATTCAAACTTATATATGTGTGTTAGAATTTTCAATTCTATATTTGGTACTTTTTTATTTATATTAGCAATTTCATTAAAATTTCAGTTTTGTTGCATACACATAGTTAAAGTATTAATTGTTTTTTTTTTCTCAAAAGATTTTAAATAGTATTATTAAATTCCAACTTTGACTGACATAGAATCAGTGTTTGCTAGATAAAGAATTCTCAAATGTTCAGAAATTAACTAAATGTAGCTTTTAAGTTATTCCAGGTTTTAAAAGACACCAAATAAATTGTCCAACATGAGTTAAGCACATGTTACTCTATCAGGGTTCGTTTATGATATCCTAGCAGGGTTGGTCAGTAATCTATTTTTAATTTTAAAATGCTATTACTTTGAGCAACCAGTTTTTTAATCTAAAAAATGATAATAAACAAGACAACAAACAAAAAACTGTTTTATTTCTTACAATTTTATTACCATCTTTGGAGATGCTTAAATTTATAAACCTAATATAGAAATAAAAGAATATTGTGGAAAAAAAAATACTACATAAATATTTATTCATTCGAACAATTTATATTTGCAGAATTTACTTTTTTTATTTCATATATTATGTGTTGTACTTCCTAATAAATAACTTTAATATATATCCGTACAACTTTTAAGATGTGCATACATACACAGACAGGGTCATATTTAAATACAGGCGCATAAAGAAAAGCTAAGGCTTCAACATTTGGAGGCACAAAACTCAATTTTTTATTTATTATGTAAAACTTGAGAAATCATTATCCATTCAGAAAAAACAGAACTAATTTTATTAGAAAACAAATATCAGTTTACTTGATTGGATGATATAGAATTATCAAATATAAAAAGACCTCTATTACCATCCAAACAAATTAACTATTTCCCAAAAAGTAATGTGTGTATGCATAAATTTTCATTTTATGAATTCATTCTAAGATATTTTATATTTCATTTCCCTCTAAGAATTATTTCGAGCACTTACCATAACAACACAAACACGTACTCTCATTGCTTTATATATTAAATAAAAATTCAAATTTTGAAAATCTGGAAGTGGAGGTCATAAGTCCTTTTCTTTATGCATCTTTATATAAATATGGCTCTATGTGTATATGGTTGAAAATGTTTTAAGATTAAAAAGATATTAAATTTATTTTGTTGCCTTGACAACAGTTTGAAATTGATGATTGTTATTGATATTGGGATTGTCTAAGTGTTGACTGGTATTTTTAAGATTTTAAAAGTATATTTAGGAAATATAAATAATTCAAACAAATAAATAAAATTATTTATTCAGTTAATTTTTCTTTTTGTTACATCTTTATTGGGTTTATAATTTTAATTTTAAGCAGCTTTAAATATGGCAATATAACGTTAACAAGCAAAATAATTTATTTATTTATTCTGAAATCATTTTCGAAATACACCCATCATAACTATTAAAAATTGGATTTGTCAATGCTGAAAATAATAGCTAAATATATTCCTTTTTTATTTATTTATTGGTTGTTTTTCTCATTTTGTATTGAAATCTTTACTTATTTAATTCTCTATTATTCACAATTTTTATCTTTATTGTCTTTCCTTTATACTGCCTTATTTCTATTTGCTTTTTACTATTTCCTAATGATTTAATTATTAATATCTATATCAAGGAGTATAATAAGGAATCATGATAATAGTCATATTAAGATCAAATATCATATCATACCAATCAATGTAGTGAAGCAATCCTAAATTTCTCCGGAGCACTATGTTTATATTTTTATGACTCAATGAAATGTCATTCATATTATTGCTAGAAAATGATATTAGTAGATATTGCATAATATTAACAATACATTAAATACTTATATATTTCAAGATTTTTTGTAGAGTTTATATTTTTAAAAAATAATCAATAAATTGAAAATGTCCATCATAATTTGAGATATGACAATGTATAAGGTATAGAAAAAAGTTAACAATACATTAACTATAATTTATACTCATTATGTATGAAGAGTGATGATATTGTGTATACATTTGGATGTTAGCAAGCAGTAAAATAATAAAATGGATTACTGCTCAGGATTTCATAACATGGGTTGAGCACTAAAACTGTCTATAACTAGAACCATGGAACTTGCAATCCAGAATACGCAACTCCATCATTATACGAAATCATGTTCAGCTTAGAAAGCAGTCACAATATAAATGTATATTATTTTTTAATATAATAACTGACACAATTTGCAATGAACAAAATAAAAATTCCATTGAGTATGATGCTGTTAATGAAATATTTTTGTAAATTCACTTCAACTAATTTTTTAATCTAAAAATAATTAAAGAAAATAGCCATTGTTACTTTCTGACACTCATAGAAAACTGCAGCTTTATTTTAGACTTATTATTATTTTTTTAAAAAAAGTTTACCAAAAGAATTTAGCAGTGTTACTGATTGCTTTCTTTTTATTATATGTTTTTTTTAAAAAATAATAGTCTGGATGCATGCCAAAATACTGATATAATGTTAATCTTCAATTAATAAATGAAAATACAAAATAGGAGAGGATGCAAGACACATAGCCAAGGAAGTATTTTCTATTTTGTTAAATTCTCAAAATTAAAAAAATGAAAATTGAAATCAATGCTAAAAGTAAAACAAACCACATTAAAAAATAGGCCATCATGAACATCATTTAAATAATATAACAACTAAAAAATATTAATATAAATGGTATGTGCAAATAGAACAACCATACGCCTTTGATTCTAGAGTGGTGATAGAGTGAATGAGTGGATAGCTAAAAGTTTGTAAGTTTGTGTTCAAATCCTCCATATTGCATTTAAACTTCAAGCATATAAATTATGCTTGTATTTAAATATTACTCTTAATGTAAATATGAGAATAGAAAAAGTAAATGAAATAATTCAAGAAGTTTTTTACATAACATCCATGCAATAAAAAGCAAATATTTTCTTAATCCAGTGGTAAAACAATAACTAACTATAAATAAAAAAATATTAATTTTTTAATAAGCAAATAGCAGAATGTTATTAAGATAAAGAATTTACAGTATGCAGATATAAAATGTTCATTAAAATAGTCATAAATCAATTTTTTATAGTAATAAGTTAAGCAGAATTTAAAAAAAATGAATGTTGGTATGTTAATGTAAAAAAGAAAATAATTTAATGGATTATCACTCAAGAGGTTATATGATGTTCAAGCATTAGTTTGAGTTTCAATCAAGTGATTTGTAGCTCTTGAATACATTCTATCACTGCATTAAATTATGAAGGGGAAAAATATCAAATGATTCGTTGCTGAGAAGCAATTGTGGTAATCAAGCATTAGATTTTTTATGTCAAGTTTTGATTAGGAACTTTCATCTCGGTGTAAAAACACATTATAGCAACTATTTAATTATATTGTTTATTTAGAATATTTGCTTAATTTGATGACTTTATTAAAACACCACATAATAACATTATTTATTACTATTGTGGCAGAACAAATGATTTCTCTGGCAAAACTTGTGTTGAGTTTATCAATTTCATTGTTAACAAAGAAAAACATATACCAATATCAAAAATTATTAATGAAATAATACTTTTTATTACTCATGGATTTCTAATTAGATATATGTCATATTATGCAATTAGATATATAAAGACTAATTTGAATATTTTTAAATATTAATTGGTTCCAACACAATACAAACTACGTAAAAGTAATTAAAAAATATTGATTTATCTTTAAATACTTATAAGCATTAGACATAATTGCAAAACTATAAAAAGCAAGCAAGTTTATTGATATTATAAACACAATTTAAAAAGAAAACAATAAGAAAAAAATAAGCAGTAAATATGTCCCATAAAATAAAAATATTTTGCACAATAATATTTACAAAAATATTATTGTAGAAACTAGCAAATAGAAAAGTCAATTCTTTTATATTAGATATGTTCATTAATTTTTTTAAAAAGATATACGAATAAAGAGTACAAATGAGTATTAAAAGAAATCATAGAACATGTACAAATGACACTATTAAAAAAATTTGGTAATAAAGATGAATATTAATAGTGTATTATTAAAAAAATAACTAGCAAAAGTATGTACAAACTCATAAATGATGGGTTGAAATCTACATTTCTAAATGGAAGTCTTAAAAGATTTTCAAATCACCTTTGTTTTGAAAACATTTATTTTGACTAAATGATTTAATAATAAAATAATTGATTTTATTAAGATGTATTATTGACTATAAATGCACAATCAATAAATTCAATGATTTACAGTATGCCACTATATTGCAAAGTCTCTTTGACAGTCCTTTTTTGAACAATAGTGATATATTTTTTAAAACCAAAACCAGATGAGGAATGGTTTTATATTCCACAAATCAGTCATCCCAGAAAAGTGTATTGGTGATAATTTTTATGTGTTTCTTGAAGTTAATAAGTTTTGATATGTTAATTTATTAGCTGGATGTTTTAAACATTGATTTAAGCACAAGTGCATGTGTGGCACAACTGTTCCCAAAAGCTATTAATATAAAATAGATAACTAAAAATAATAAACTAGCTGAGTGGTTTCAAAGGATCTTGCCTTCATAATCATAGCTTGCTAATACATTTAATGATATGCAAATATGCTAATTCCATTTCTTCGATAAAGCATAGCATGTGTCCTTCCTATTTATGGCATCATTATCTCATGCAATGAATAAGGCCTCTTTGATTTTTCTTTTGAGGTCTTGTCTTTCTCTACACATGATTGTGGGATTGTCTGGAATGCACTCGTGGTGACTTGTGCTCTGGTGCTGATAGAAAACTGAATATGTAGAAGGATCGTTGTGCTGCACACACACTCGTGCTTGAATACATATATTTCCCAAAATAAAAAATTATTTGACTTAAACATTGATTTAGAAATAATTTATTGTACTACTTCCAGTACCTGAACCTCATATGAAAATTTTTTAATGTTATTTTGCAAGTGATAAATATTTAAAATTTTCTACTTATTTAAATTCTATTAAACCACTAAACATCACATGATCAACATTCTTTTTGTTTACACAAACTGTTTACACAGAGGCAAATCTTTGCATACAATAGCATCCACTGATTATTTTGGTTTACACTGAGTGGCACTACTATCTGGAAAGTTTTGTGACTGTGTATTTGATCTCTAATATGCAATAATAACATTTTTTCAATCCTAATTTACTTTTATAAATTTTTTTTACATCTAAGAATTATTAAACTTAAACGTAATCACAATAAAAGCTGATATAATTTCTGAATACATGATGAGTAAATCTCAAACAAAAGTACAGATTCAGCCATACATGAACAAAAGGATGCACAATCCTTAACTCACTCCAGAAATACCTATAAATAAGTATTGGCTGAAAACAGTTAAGGTTAAAAGAGGCTTTTAAGAATAATTTAGTAAAAATTCTAACATATAAATGTGTGGAGGAATACTTAGTGTTACTCAGTTAGTTTACTTATTGATTTTTTTTGTCTATAAGTGAGGATGATGGCAGGCATTTGAGTAGTATATCCAGTAAAACTATTAATAAATGATAAATTTCCCCATTATTGTCATATTTATAAGAAATAAATAAATTGAACATCGCTATCTATCTATAGTTTTGAAAATGAAGGCATAGCTCTTTCAAAAAGTGCTTCAGAAATAAATAAATAGAATAATATATATTTGAGTTTTTGTGGGGATATTACCATAGAATATCTGATTTTATTACATATATAAACCACACATTTTGTCATTTAACAGTTATCATATTTATTTTTTATTATTCATTTTTTATATCTAATATGGTTTATTGCTGTGATACGTTGATAAGTTTTAGAGCAAAATTTGAAATTTCTAATATTCAATCACATTATGACTTCCCATTTTATTATCTATTCATCAGTATAGTTTCAGAATTTGTAAATACTGATGACTAAGACAAGTTATTTCACATTTTAATATATAAATGTATTCTTTTCTTTGGCTTTGTTTCCATCTTAGATTTAGATTTAATTGAAGCTGTGTCAAGCTTATAATTCTTATCACTAAAAATTGAAATAAAATAAAAGGTTTATCATACATATTGAAAATAAAAGTTAAAAGAATAATATCAGATAGATGAATTTTTTTAGTTAACAAAGACAGAAATATTAGTGGAAAGTTTTAAAGAATATTATTTTATAATAATAATAATTTTTTCACATGTTTTTATACCAGATATCAGAACAGATTTTCCTTAAAAAATGTATAAAAACTGTTTAAGCAAATAGAATTTGCCAAAAACTGAAGATATAATTTTTACCACCTAAGCAGTTTCTAAGCAAGATTCCCTTTTGAATATTAAATCAAAAATATGAGTCAAAGAATTATAACACAATAATGAAATTCTTATAATGTTTCCATCTCCAACAATAGTCAATTTGACTTGATCTTTTTCAATTAGAAAATCAATCACTGATTTATTTAAATGGAGTCAAATACAAACTATGAACCACATAGTTAATGATTACAAATTTGTGTTTGCATAGACAGAGTTGAAGGATTTTTAAAAAAAACACTAGTAATTTTACAAGTGTTTTTTAATTGAAATTTCTACAGGTTCTTTATAATATTTTGTTAATAATCAATCTGTAAAAATAAGTCTATATGTTGTATAGTTATAATAGTTTGAAAAATAATTATATGATTACTTGCTCAGAAGGTCAAATTGATTTGCTTTTTATTTAGTTGAAAATGTTATATTTCTGTTGTGTGTATGATCAAAACTCTCTAATGTTAGTATCTATATCATTTTTTAATATAGTGAGGTGTAACTACTTTTCCCAAGGGTTAACTGTCATCTGAGATGTCAGCAAGCTCTGCTTTAGCTGGATTAACTGTTTTCTTTTCTACTTTAAATTATTCTGGTAATGATGATGACTCTTCATCCTCATTGTTGCCTTGTGATATGCTTGATAAATTTCTTGGATGTTTTTTTCTGGTTGATCAGATTTCCTATTGCTTGGAGCATTACTTGTGTTATGTAGTACTTGCAGCATACATGGTGTTAAACTGTCCATTACTTTTGATGATGTTTTGTTCATTATATTTGATATCAAACTGTTTACTGAGTGGATATTATGTTCATTTTTTCAGTGTATAAAATGATTTCCAAGTGTATATGGTATTATCCTCTTGAACTTTTTTTTGTATAATTATGTGATTGTGTGTTTATCAAGTTATAATGTTTGCACCATGCATTATCACAATGACTGTAAAGGCTATACTGAAAACACTGAGGCCTGATTTCTCGAATGAATATTCACAGCATAGCCTCTTGATCTGTAACTTGCATGGGTATACTTAGCTAATTGACACTGTCATGCAATTGAATTCTAAATTCATAACTGCTTCCAAATATAGATATTGGAGTATTTTTGTGGTATACTGGTTGTAGATTAATATTGTTATTAAATGAATCCATATCATCTATAGTGTAATTTAGATAAGCATTTTTGAACAACCCAGTAATCATGCTTTGTCTTTCTCATTTACTATGACTAATGGATAACACTGTTGTTATTTTCATTTTAAATAAATTTCTTTGTTTGGTATTAAAAAATTCTAAGATGAGAGAATGATGATTTGGATGGTATGCTATTCACAAAACACTATTCCACAGATTGTTTGAACCTAAATACTTTATATAATAGTTTCTTTGGAAAACTATATAGTGAATGTGTAATATCTATAACAGCTAATAAGAGCAATCGATCAGTGAAAAAATGTTTAAAAGGGTTAAATAATTCATGAGCGATAGTGAAATTAAATTTGATCAAAATATTTTCCAACATTTCATCTGTCCATTGCATAGCAGGGTCTTCATCAATTTCTGACACATCGTCCATGCCAAGTCAAGATTCATGATGTCGTTCAATATTATTTTGCTTCTTTTTCATTAAATATCTGGCATCAGGGATTGAATTGCTAATATCTGTTCATGATTTAGTATTGCTAATGTAAGTTACGATCATCGCTCCATGTGTTTTTATAATGGAGGTGACCATATTGCCTACTTTTACAATAATTTTTATCATATAACTGTATATCTGAAAAAAAAAATCCTCAATGAGGTTATGATTCTGTCAAACAGGAGAATAAACATGAAAGTGACATACTATAATTTATTTTGTCGTGAATGCAAAAACCATCAAAGTTATAGGATCTGCAGTGAGGCTAAAACAGATAGTAAATTAGTATTGTTACATTATCATTTGTATGAACTATAGAAAATTAAAAATGTCTGTAATAATAACAAAGCAGGAATTTATACTAAATGCACATATTGTATATTATTTTCTTAAAAAGAAAAATAATAATACTCTTTGTAGATAACCATGCAAAGTTTTGTTAGACTTCAAAGTTCTTGCTCTAGTAATGTTATTGTGTCTAAGCAAACATTTTTTTATATGGAATAAATGATAAAAATGTGGAAACAATTGCATAAATTATACAATAAAAACAACAGAATAATAAGATAATCAAAATAAGTCATAGATCATATGACCCTATTCTCTTAAGCTTGTAAGTTATAAACAATGAGGATTGCCAATTCCTCAACAAGCTTTGTGATAAATACTTAGCCAAAGAAAGCATTTAAAATAACTCTGTCAGGAACCCCCCCCCCATACCTTTCACCATAGTTTTGTGCTTTGGCACTCCTCATAGAGGTGTGTATAATTTTAAACAGTACATCAAAACAAAAATACTATATTACAACAACAGTCATTCTTAAATAAATGACTTTCATCATAAAATGAGAGACAAAAAAAAAGGAATAAGAAATTAAAAATAAATTTTGTATTTACTGTATGAATCAATCTGAAAAACACAAATAATGCTGCTTTAATTGATGTAGTCAATATCTTGTTAAAGTTATCTTTTATCTTCTCTACAGCATACTTTTTATTTAAAAAAGCTTCAAAACTTTACTCACTTATATTTATCTATTCTATCATATACTTATATTATAGTAATCAAAATGGGTACCAATGATACTTAACATCTTCAGACAATTCATACAAAAACTTTTATAATATAATATTAACAAATAATTTAATGGTTTATTGCTCAAAAGTTCACAACAAGTTCAAGCATTGGAAGAGATAGGGCTGACTACAATCCATGAACGTGAATTCCAGTGCCCACTTCTCTACCACCACACTAAACCACATAGGGCAACTTATATATTTAATCAGTTACAGTTTGTTCTAACATTATATATATTAGAAAACATTTCAGCATAGCTCAGTCCTCAGATTTGTAATATGTAATTTTATCTGCTGCAAAATTCTAAATGCAAGCAGAAAACTATGATGTTTACTCATATAGTTGGTGATGATGTATAAACAATCACGAATAACAAAATCATAGGATTTGAATAATATTTTATTTAAATAATGAGCAATAGTTAAACATATGTATAATTTGATTATTGTGAATTCTAGAAAATCATACTCATTAAATATATTATTTTTGGAAAATATAAAACATACTATGTAATTCAAATTAATTATTATGTTAGTTATAAAAATCAATATAAAAAATTATAATTAATAATGAAAATAAAGTTAATGAATACATATTCCAAATTAAATTATTTTAATGATTTCGACTAATTATAAAAGGTTAACTTTCTTAGCTTTAATAATAAAGACATCACTGAAAATTAGTGTTATTTAGAAAATGATAAAGTAGCCAAATAAGCAATTCTAATGTTTTTATTTAGACTGTTCTTATTATTATTATTTTTTTGTTTGTTTATTTTTATCAGCATTCATTGATTTAACAAACATCTCTCATAAGTATATTTTAAATTGCAGTCAATTTTCACGTTTTGGTTTTTTAAAGCTTAATTTGCTGCTCATTTGCAATAACACTTTTGTGCAGTACATACCTACTAGCAGCATATCTGCATACATACGCACATTACACCTACCATTTAGCATCTCAGTTTATGAGATATGAGGTTTGCTCATCTTTTAGCATTTGTGAATTTTTCTATGAATTAATAATTCACTAATTTCATTCTTTCCATGGACCTTATTTCTAATTGCGTAGTAGAACTTAAAGTACATTTTGAAAAGGATTACATATGTAATAATAATTAACAATAACACTGTATAACCAAAAGATTAAAAAGAAAATGAGGTTATCTATTTTCCTCCTTTTTATTCTGCTCTTTCATGAGATTGGCAAAGATACTTACAAATACAGACCTAGAAGGAGTAGAAACTAGGTAGAATTTCTCTTCCACGAGTCTCATATTAAAGGGATGAAAATAAAAAAGAGATTTGATTGTAAATAATTTCAAATATAAAAATCAAACAGGTCAAAATTATAATATATATATAATAACAAAATTGGCAAACAATGGTTTTGAAGATGCCATCATCAGATTTTGTATTATATAGATGACTGAAGAATTAGAGAATGGAGAAGATTGAAGTCTGTCCATTAAAGTTTGAAAATTTGCTATCTTAATATAAACTGAGCACTGATTATATATGTATAGGGGATGATGGTCTGGGCCAACTGATGAATGCTGAATTTAGCATAAAATACATATATTGAAGATCATTTATCTTTTCCACATGTATGTGGTCATGTGTATTGGTTGTATAAGATGGAATGGATGACTGAAGGGAGCCTACAAATCTGGATTCAAATACCTTCCCCTCTAAGTACATCTAGCTTAAGTACATATACTATACTTGTGTTTTATATATATATATATATATATATATATATATATATATATAAGCACTAAATAATTAACTAGAGAGATTCAGATGTTTCAAGTCTCTAGTTTATCTGGTGAATGAAGGTTTATGAAGTATATAGTGAAATAGGGTTATTTCAAACTTAAATATACTAATGAATAGTTGCAACATAATAGAAGAGTGCTTATAAATTTATTAAAATTTGCTTTAATGCACTGACACTATTTATCATCATCATCATCATCAACCATTATCAACTTATACTATTATATTCCATTATTTGTTAAAATATAATTTTTTCAATATGGTATCCTAATGAGTAATGAAAAGAGGTGTGAGCAAATAACTTTGCTATGTATTTGTTTTTTTTTATTATCACACATTTGTATGTTGTATGTTATAAAAATTATTTCAAAAGAATTATTGTAATATGTAATTCATTTATAAATATTTAAATATAGTGGAACCTGATACACCTTTCACTTATAAAAAGCACAAATTATGCAATGAAACTCTTTTTCACTAAATCAAGATTCGTAAAATGAATGCAATATTTACAACCAATGTTACTGATTGACATATGTCGATATGTTTCATATCTTGATTACATCATCTGACATCTTAGTCATATTTTGTAAAGTTTAGTTATCATTTGTAGTTTAAACATTGAAATGCAGTATTATTTTTTTTTTAAATATTATGATGTGTATGTATAATAATTTTAGTCATGATTCAGAGAAACACAGAAAATTAATTAACGTACTCATTAGGAAAGAAATAATTTCCAAATGAGAAAATGGAAGTTTTGAATATGCAATGTCTAAATTATAACATGTTTTTTTAGGAGTTTCATAGTTTTGAAAGTTTGATTTAGTCAATTTTTGAAAGATTGACTTTAATTTTGACTCTATCAAACTTTCAAATTCACATAAGCAATGCTGTCTTTTAAATTTAAATATAAACATTAAGTAGTCATATGTATTTTAAATATTATCATACATTTTTTCTGTTTAAACAGTTATAATAAATAATACTTTTATTCTAGCCTGAAGACCTGCTATAGATTATCCCTAAATGCATGTGTTTCAGTGTCCCAGAATAAAATGAATTGTAGAATAAATAAGTTTCTGCAAACAACTACATTCATTAAAAGACACCATATTGTAATATTACTTTTGATAAAAATTCTCTATGCAGTTTAGACATTAATGCCCTGTGAAATTTATTATACTATACAATTCTTAAAAAAATTTCAAATGATTAAAATGTTTGAATTGGCATTTTTCTGTGAAGAACAGTAAGTAAATCATCAATCATTCTGATTGTGATTGTATTGTATTTTATCTTTCAAGTTTACGAATATTTGGATTTACACTTTATTTTTATTAATTTCCAACCACTACTGTTAACAATTATAAAATTATCAATAGACTGCATTATAAATGAGGGGAACCAATTAAAAGCCAAGTTTAAAAAAGTAAAAAACAAAAATAACACACATACAAGCAACACCCAGCTGGGAAAAACTTTCTATCAAAATTGTTATTAAATATTAACTTGTGTAACAAGTAGATAAATGTTCTGTTGCTTTCTTTATCAGAAGTTGACAAGTTGTTTAGAATTATGTTCAAATGAATACTCATATTAATGTTGTTTCTCATTTTGTCTACTTTCTGCTTCAACATTATTGATATAACTAACAAGAGTTTTATCAAGTCAGAACATTTGATACTAATGTATATTTAATACAGTAGCAACTATATTTTTTATCATAGAATTTATGGTAAAAAGAAAGTTTGGACAACAAGAGCATTTTTTCTCTATGCCATAATGTTGTAAAATTTTTTACCTTTTTGTATGAAATCATTGTAGACCTGCTAAACTTGTTTATGCTAAACACTATATTTTTCTTTTTAGTATAAGCTCAAATAATATTTCTAGAACAATTAATACTAGTCTTGAAATCATTGTATTTCTAATTGCTGTTAAAATAACTATAGTTGCCAAAACAATTATTGGATTTAATGTTTTATCCAAAAATTTCATTTAAAAATGTAATAAATTGTAACTCCTTTATATAGTTTTGTGGTTTCAATATTTTGATTGTTTCTTCTGTAATATTGAAATACAGTGCAACAAACTTTGAAATAATTTGTAATATCATCTATCTTTTATCATCAATAAGTTTGCCAAAAGAACTTAAAAGATTTTGAAATTTGTGGGGCAAGAATATTCATTCTAGTTTTGAATTCTGGAAAACAATCTATAATATGATGTTTTAGCAATCTATTTAATGTTTTAGCTAAAAAGGGTGATCATTTCTATAGTTCCAGGATTAATTTGTAGTTTAGCCTATTAGTTGGGGTCTTGTAGATTTATTATTATTATTATTATTATTATTATTATTATTATTATTATTATTATTATTATTATTATTATTATTATTATTATTATTATTATTATTATTATTATTATTGTTGTTGTTGTTGTTGTTGTTGTTGTTGTTATTTATATGTTTTGAATGATTATGAAAGTTCACTTGTAACATTCTTTTTCATGCTCAGGAGGTATAATGATTTATATAAAAAATGGATTAAATTATATTTATGAGGTTCTAAAATTTACTATAGCTGAGTAAATATTAGTAACGTTTGATTTTCCAAATGGAGTTCTTTCATTAATTGCAATATATAGATCGTATACTAGTTCTATTAAAACTTTTATTTATGAACTTGATCTTTTTAATAATTTCTTTGCCTATAGACAACCCATGGAACCATCTATTAACGATATGACTTCTACACTTGTTTCTGATTCTTTCTCTTGTACAGATGTTTCTGATGTTCAGTTATCACATCTAATTGATGATTTTTAAAATGTTCGCTTTTCTGGATTAGATAAATTAACATTCCAAACTGTGAAAGATAATAAATTAACTTTTATACCTGTTTTAGTTTACTTGTTTAAACTATCTTTATCTTCTGGTGTATTTCCTGAATGTTTGAAAATAGGGGTTATTACACTCATTTTTAAAAAAAGTGATTTATTGATTATTAGATATTATAGACCTATTTCTATAATATATGTTGTTGCTAAATTATTTGAAATGGCAGCTAAGGATAAAATGCTATCATTTTTGAATTTTATAAAATGATTTACTTTAGATGCTATTTATAATCATGTAAATTGTCATTGGATAAGGGTTTCTAGGCAGCAGTTGTTTATTTGGATTTGTCCAAGGCATTCGACTCTGTTAATCAATATAGTTTTGTTACATCATTTGTGTTTATATGGTTTTAGAGGTCATTTTGCTTTTTAGTTGTTAAGTTACTTGAAGGATAGGAGGCAGGCTACTAAAATTCATGGTATTATTGGTGATTTTGGATTAGTTAATCATGGTGTTACACAAGATTCTGTACTTGGCCCTATATTATTTTTAATATATATAAATGACATCTTTAATTTGTCTTTAAATTCAAAGATTTATGGATTTGATGATGATATTGTTTTGTCTTGTAATACTGTTTCATATAGTATTCTGGAGCAATTGATTAATAAAGATCTAGAAACAATAAGTAATTGGCTTATAACAAATTGTTTAACTGTTAATTGTAATAAAACCAGATGTATTCTATTCTCTTATAAATATTTCACACATTCAATTTGTATTAGGACTTGTGATCAATGTAATGTTCATTCAAAAAGTATTTGTACATGTTGTACATTAGTTTTGTTGATAATTATTACTATTTAGGCATCTATATTGATTCAAGATTATCTGGGTCTAAATACATTATCTACTTATGTTCCTGATTACGTAAAATTAATTACTTATTTTATTATCTGGTGAATTTCATACCTAGATCTACTTTGATGACTATATATTTTGCTTGTTGTCAGAATATATTATGTTATAATATTTCCATTTGGGGTGGCTCTAGTGATTACTCACTATCTCAATTATATACTTTGCAAAATTATACAATTCGTATTAGTTTTGGTAGACCTAGATTGACCTCTGTGCAAGATATATATATATCAATTTTGGTTTTCTGTTTTTAAACTATATAAGTTTGGAATTGTTATTGATATATATTGTCTTTGTTTTTTATTGTGTCATAAAATATCAATTATAAGTAAAGTATCAATTATAAGTATCGGCTTGGCTAACAAATTTCTACTGGCAGTTCCAGATTTTTCTTTAGAAAGCAGTCATAGGCAATTTAGTTACAATGGACTCAGGTTCTTTAATTCCTTTGTTACTCACTGCTCAATAGATGTTGATCATTTATCTTTTTTTATGTTTCAAAAATATTTAAAATTTTAGTTATTGTCTCATCTGTAATATATTGATTAATTAATTAATATGTATATGTTTTATTTAATATGTATATCTTTTTGATTGTATTTATTCTTATATTATTTGTTTTAATATTTATAGTGCAATAATGTATAGTATAGTATTTTATTTATTATTTTTTGTTGTTGTTGTTACTGTTGTTTTTGTTTTGGTTTGTAATTAATAACTTAAGAAAGACTCCTAGCACAAGTTTATCTTGTTTGAAGTATTTCTTTTTTTTATATGTATTGTTTGATTTACAGTTCTTTATTAATATTTTCTCTCTATTTCATTCTATCCCCATTGAGATTTAAAATTATAGCACCCAAATTGTTTAAATATTATTTTAGAATAAGGTATATTACATAAAAAGCTTTTTAAAACTATGTTTATTGCTCAAAAGTACAGTATATTTAAACTTTTAAGCAATAGGTGCTAAAAAAGTAATATTATTTCATCAGCAATGGAGATTATTTTCAAAACATTTCACTCCAACTCAGTTTATTCTTATATAAAGACTTTTCATCTATTATAAAATACAAAATAAGAATTAAAACAAATGTAAAACATGTCATTACAATCATTTGGTTCACTTGTTCAAGAGGTCAGATGTCAGTATACCAAGTGGCAGATTGAATACAATAATTCTGTTCAATTTGATTCAACATATTTTTTTTAACTTTACTCAAATGAAGTCCAGAAATATTTTACTCTTGAGTCCACTACTACATGGGGCACTTTATATTTAGTGCTAATATAGAAATGCAATAAGATTTCTGGACAGATCTCCCCAAGTATTATGGATAACAAAACAAATTAAAAAGTGAAACTTGTCATGGTAAGGTCTGAAATTTATTTGAATTGGAAATGATCGAGTCAAAATTGTCATATATTAATTAGGTTATAACTGAATGCCCTTATGGTTTAGTGCCATAGCAGAGCTGTGAATCAAAATCTAAGACTTCACAGATCATGTCCCAGCTGACACAAAGATTCAGTTTGAATAAATGAAGATCACATGACTCCAGCTTCATCCGATGGTAAGTCAATGGTCATGCAACACAGCATACTGTTTGCAATAGGTGACCTAGAGTATTTGGACAATTGAATAAACATGTGTTCGATCTGTCATTTGCATGATTTCCAGAGCAATGACCACATGATTAATATTAAGGGATAGTAAAAAAACAACCATCAATAAAATGGATGCAAATTCATTGGGCAGTAGAGCAGTAGATTCTACAGATCAATGTCCATGCAGGGCATTGTTACTTCTGGGGTTTAAACTTCTTATGAATTTCTGAAAAATAAACCATTCATTGAAAACTTATGAGTTTATAAGAAGTTCAAGTAGAGAAAGTGCCAAAACTAAAATTGATTCAAGGACCATAAATTTTTGAGTACATCACTCTATCATTACCCTAAACCCCACATTCATTTAATGATTGTACTATAAACTGTTTAAAAAAGTAAGCGGGGTGGGGTATGTTATTATCGAAAAATGTCATTCATATACAAATATTTGCCATGAGTTTACAATCGACTTCATGGCACCTAAAAATAATAACAGTAAAAACAAATACTCCTACATTTATTTTGTTCATATCTAACTTCAAAATATTGATGATTTTTTAATTAGTTTATTCCACCCTTTATTTATTTTTCTTCATACACTTGTAAGTTTTATCATAAATGAAAGTCTTATCACATGTGATTTTAAAAATGTTATTTTGAAAAAAAAACTTCAAACTTACATTCATTTAATGACAAATATTTTCTTTTCTCATGTGTAATGATATTTTAATTAAAGAATAAAATAATCAATTATTATACAGATATGAAAAGATCAAATTGAAACTCTTCAAGCAAAAAGTTAATGTACATGAAAAAGAAGTCTTAAATAATAATAGAAATTTAATCTAATGGGAGGAAAAGACATTTGTGCCTTGAAGTCTTTCCGTCTATTACCAAAATACAGAACAGGAATTAAGACAAATCTGAAACATGTTATTATAATAATTATATTTTAGAAATACAAATTAAGGTTTCTAAAATTATATATATATTTATAATTTATTTTTAACTATGTGTTTTAAATGAAGAAGTAAGTCTTAACAAATATATATATATTCTTTTTCATTGCTGGAGGCTTATACAAAAATTTTGTGTTCAACTTAAAATTTTAACTAGCAAACATAATTAAAAAACAAAACAAAAACAGCTATTTCAAACTAGTAAAGTGTGTTAGGCGACAATGAGTATATTTTTTTTTTTATAAAAAAAAAAGGTTATCGTGTTTAAGCCATAAATAGATCATAAATTTAATTTTGACAAGCGTGCTTTCTTTTTTATTTTTTTGCCTTTGGAGAATAACTTGATATTTTGTGAAAATTACTTCTGTTTATGAAAGTAAACATAAATAAAAGGATGTAATAATATTTCTTTTAAACTTATCTTTTACTGCGTTCTGTTTTGAATGTATATAATAAAGTATTTCAAATTATGACATAACTAAGTAATCTCAATATTTATTTTAATAAGCCCGAAATTGACAATTTAAATTACTGTGCAAAATTTTTAAAAAAATTACCCGTTATTTTGGATTAAAGTATCTGTTAAAAAATGTATAGTGACATAAAAACAAACAAAAGAGCAGGACGTATTCGAATTCAAAGACATAAACTTATAAAATAATGGCATTGTGTGGACGAGTATGGTTAGTGTTGAGTATATCTGGTATCCACCCAATAACCCGAGTTCAAATCTTAGCTAACTTAGAAACTTTTTTAAAGTTATAAGCAGGTTTAAGTTACTTTTATTTATTTGAATAGCCCATAAAAACTTAGTTAGCATACTAAGATTTAAATATAGGGGATTTGAACTCAGACTTTCAAGCCACTTCAACTATCCACATTATCCCACTGCATGTGTGTGGCCGTGTGTATCAGTAGTATGAGATAGTGTGGATGGTTGAAGTGGTTTGAAAATCTGAGTTCAAATCACCTATATTTACAACTGGGCTTCAGGTATAAGAGTGCCTGGTATTTTAAATCTTACACACTAAGATTTCTAAATAATAATCATTTGGCATAAGATAGTCCAATTCTTTACCTTTACCATCAGTCTTTTGTATATTGCTAGATGCATTCTTATAATCAATTATTCATACAGTTAAATAATATTCAAGAATGAAATGACAACCTGAATAGAACAATTGTATTTAATTGATCAATGTACTGTATATTTTTATATTTTATACTGTATATTTTTTTAGTTTTCTTTTGAAATCACTACTACCATTAAGCTAGGCTAAGCAGAACAACATTATTACTAATTTGTGTCTTATTACAGATATTTTTATTATCAGTACTCTTCTAAACAACTTTCTTTATTAATTCAACTTTTTTTAAAAAAATAAGCATATAACTTTACTTGCTCTTTCCTAATATTTCTATAGCATTCCTATTTTTTTCATTTAATAGGATTAAATTTTCTTTATGTTTTTTTTCTTCCATGCTGCTTAATTCATTTATTATTTAGTCGCATCTTTCTTTTAAAATGTTTAACTTCGTAGTGTGTGTGTGTGGGGGGGGGGGTTGTAAACAAGTACTTTAATTATTTATTTAAAAGCATTCACTATTCGTGAGTAATAAATTCATTCTTATTGTGAATTGCCTTCAAAATTAAAAAAAAATGGCGAAATCAATAATTAGTTTAATTTAATTACTAAATTATTCAACTACATATCAAAATTTATCTATAAAAGTTGAGTTTTATAGAATATCTTGACAGATATTTGAATTTTCACTGAAGGTAGAGATCACTTTATAATTACACAATGATACATGGACTTGTAATTAGAAAAGCCACAAAATAGTATGGTCATATTTATCAATTTCCCCCTATCCCTATAACACTTAGTCAACGTTATTTAAATGCATTTTGTTTATTAAATTAGAGGAATTTAAACTCAAAATTTTTCACTCTAGACACCCACTCCATCTTAATCAAACAATGCATATGACCACACATATGCAAAAAAGATAGTCATCAGTTGGGCCACATCGTAATCTCCCACACATATATACAATCAATGCTCTGTTTATATTAAGATAGCAATTCCTCAAACATTTATGGGCAGGCTTCAATCTTCCCACACTTCCAACTATTCATCCATCCATTTCACTGAAAAACTGATGATGGAATTCTCGAAGCTCTTGTTGAAATTGATACTATAGTCATACCCATGTAGACATTACAACAATCTAATCTCTCATATTATCAGACCATTATGTATCCATATATTAATAGGAGAGTGTTAGGCTGAACTTATACTAAGATGGAATCTATTTCCTAAGCAATATGTAATTCTAAGGCAGTATGTAATCTGCTTATACCAAATGTTTCTTATATATGTAATTAAAGGGGTTTGACCTCTGGATTTTTCAGTTTATTCATCCTTCCCTCTATCTCAAGCAACTGATAGCATGACCACATACATGTGAAAAAAATAAATGATCCCCAATATACATATTTTATGAAGAGCCACCACTCATCAGTTGGGCTAGATTATAATTTCTCACACATATATACAATCAATGCTCTATGTTTATTAACATAGCAATTCCTCAAACATTAATGGACAGGCTTCAATCTTCTCACCTTTTCAATTATTCATTTTATTGAAATGCCAACAATGGAATGCTTAAACCTCTTATTGAATTTAATATTGTAGTCATACCTATGAAAATATTATGTCAATATAACCTCTTACATTGTTTTTTGTCAGGGTTATATATATATATTCATAATCTTCATTTCTTCCTATTTAAATAAATAAAAGACCAATACATGAAATATGCAGGATGGTCCTGAGTTTGCCAGATTGGTCTTCTTTGTCATAATAAAACTTTTATTTAGATTTTTTTTGTCTATTTTTCCCATCCCTTATGTAATGATGAAGGACATATTTATTTATAAACAACTATTAAAAATTATGATAAGACTGACTCTTGTTCCAATTACTATAAATATTACATTCAATTAATGCACAGAATATCACTTAAAAATTAATACTTTTTTTTCCCATTCACCACTTAGACTTATTTTTTAAAATTATAATAAACAGGCAGTATTATTGCAAAAGACTTTTAGGGACTGCTTCAAAATACTATATTATATAATTATATTAAACTTTGGTTACTGACAATATCATTTCCTCTCTGAATGTACAATTCTTAAGATATTTGACCACCGACATTGTTAAATACCTTATCTAAAGCTGCAGCACCCACTTCTCATTGCATTAATTAAATACTAAAAAAGATCAATTACTTTTTATATTTTCTCCTCTTTAATCCATGCACTTTTAAATAAGGATAAAAAAATCTTCCAATTTAAAAGCCATACTTTTATTAATGATTTAAGGGATGGAGTTAAATTCATTATTTTAATTTGCACTTTATTTCCCACTTATGTTATTTTTGTTATTATAACTATAGAGTCATTCAATATGGTTAGAACAGTGGCACAGTAGTGGACTGTAGAGTTCAAAGCCCCAGATTGCAACTCAATTTTATCACATCTAATGCTTGAACTTCAAGTTAATTTTTTTTTTTTTAAATTATAGAATCAATTCAGAAACATTTAGCTTGAGAGAAATTCAGGAGTTGACAGATATAAAGCTAACCTTTAGATAAGTAAATAAACTCATATCGGTCATATGAATAAAACCGTTATGATTAAGCTATTATTTGCATGCTCAAATGTCATACTACCTCCCAAGCAACTAGCCATACAATTCCACTTTTATATTATTATCTTTAAATGCTATCAAGTTAAGATCATCTTCAGATGATCATATAAATGCTATTATTCCAGAATTTATCAATTATCCATTGATTTTTGATATTTGTTAACATAACTTTTATTATTGTGAAGATGAAGCCTACATTTATCTATTGACCTTTTTTGCTTTCCATGAATATCTCAAAAATCTTTATTAACAATAATAGTTCAAAAGCATTAATATTTTTGCTATTTTTTTCCTAGTCATCAACTTTTACATTTTAGAGGTATTCATAGATTTTTCAACATAATATAGAAAAGTAAATTATTATTGTTTTCAATGATGCAGTTTGGAATGTATTTTCTATTGATAAGATTGTGTTGTCCCATATTGTTATTGCTCAATTAAAATATTAAAAATAATATTTTTATAAAATATTGTTAGAAAAAAAAGAAAAAAGTATAGATTTTATTGTAAGGAAAAAAAAGAATTAGATGAAAAGTATGTCAAGCGTTGTTAGCTGAGAGGTCAGTGCAGCCCCTTGCAAGCACGCAGTTGGTTGCAGATGGTTGTTGTGGGTTCACCTTCTGGCTGATGCTATAACATATGGAAAAAAAGTGTAATCTGTATTGGGTTTGGCCATATTAGTTTGCTACAAATTTAGCACACTAATAATTTGGTGGTTTTAAAATAGCTTTTCTAAGAAAAAATACTTAAAAATAATTTCTTTTAGAAAGAGGCATGTTGATTCTTGTAATAATAATTACTTAATGAATTATACTAATACAGAAATTGAAATACAAGTATAATGTATATTTTACCTAGATGTAATTAAAGGGGAAATCCAGATTTTCAGGTTCCCTACAGTCATCCATTCTACCAATATAATCGATACACGTGACCACTATCCATTAAAGTCTGTAGATTTTCTATCTTAATATAAAATGAGTACTGATTATATCTATGCATGGGAGATCATGATCCAGACCAACTGATGAGTGCAGGTTCAGCATGAAATATGTATATTAGAGATCACATCTTTTTTACATGTAATGTGGTTATGTGTATTGGTTATATTGGATAGAATGAATGACTGTGGGGAGTTTGAATGTCTTGGTTCAAATTCCCCTTAATGATATAGACATTCCAAAAGATTTTATAAGCAGAAAACTTATAAGATGAATCCTTTTTCAAAATAAAGATAATTCCATGAATATTTCCAAAAATAAAAATGGATTTAAGATCATTAAAATTTATGTTATAATAACATTAATCAATATCCATAAAATTACAACAAATATTTCACTGTTGATTTCTCACTAATGGGTCTATGAATAGCAATTATAAAATATTGCCTGTAAAATTCATAAAGTTTCAAAAGCAAAAGATATTTAACTGAGAAAAGAAGACCTATAAATATATTTAATCTGCTGAGCTCAGATTACATGTAGAACTTAATCATAATTAAAGAATAAATATTCAAATGGCTTCATTTTTGAGTGCCAGAAGTGTGATCCTAGGATACCACATTCCAGAATTTTACAATCCACCATTCTGCTAACCACACAGAACAATTGTAATTTATATATTCATTAAAAAACACTTATATTTTTTACTAAGAGAAGGAAATAAAAAATTTTCACATGCAAGATTTTCAAATTTTCATTTTTGTGAGTACTACTTTTTTTTTTGTCAGACATTTTTGATTCATTTCATTATTATTTTTAAAATACAATTTGACAAAAATATGTAAATATTTTTAACTGTAATTATACTTAATATTTATTAATAATTTACTAAGGACTATAATTATAACACTATTTTTTATTTAAAAAAGTTAGATATTTATTTCATTATTGATAATAATAAAAAAAAGGTAAATATTCAAAACTTCCACTTTATTAGAAAATGCTTTTAAATTTTTTAAATTTTATTTTAATTTTGAAAGATGTAATTCATATAAATATATATTTTTAAAACAAATATACTAAAAATAGTTTTGGATGTTTATTCTCAAACACTCAAAAATGCTTTATTTAAAGATGATGTTATTTGATATAATGAACAACTTAAAGATATGTAAATCTAAAATTGTTTTTAAAAAGGTGTTCAGTTTTTTAGGATTTTTTTAAACATTTACTTTTTAATCATCATATTATAGGTATTTAAATGTCTTTTTCTTTATTGTCATAATGATATTGTCAAAATCGTTTTCATATTACATATTTTTTGCTATTTTCTATTTTGTGGTGAATTACAAGATTATATGAAATTGTATTTGTGAAAAATATTTTAAATTATTCAATAAATGATTAATATATACTTATATATAAAGTTTCTAATTTCACTATTGCTAGAAAAATAATATGTACTTCAATGCATTTTGAAAAACAGATATTTACTACTTGCTTAAAAAGCATTGCTATTATTCTGAAATTAAAGAGATATATGATTCATAGAAGTAATGTTATTAACACCAATAGCTTTAATTTTAGGCTCAAATAATAGTTGGAAGTAAAATGGATTGCCAATATACATTGAAAAAATGCAATTCGTAGGTCATTGATATTCTAATCGGAATTTTTTTATTAGTAAACAATATTAGATCTACTAATGCTTTATTTATGGATGTAATGAGATATTCCAACTTTCTTACAAATATTTTTCTCTTCATTTAAATTTTATTAGAAAATGGGACAGAAAAGAGTGATTTACATTTTTAATTCAATATAAACATTTAAAAATAGAAAATACATTTTGAGATATATATATATTACTCAGAAAATTATTTACTTGTAGGAAATGAACATTAATTACAATTTAAATGAATTTGGAGTAAGAATTAAAATACAAAAAAAAAAAATATTAAAAAAAAAACAACATTTGAATATTTAAAAATTTTAATGTATTTCAGATTTAACATTTGGAGAGGGTTTTTTTTTAAATCAATAATTTATGTTATTTTAATATATTTAAGAAGATTATATTTTCCTGATATTTAAATATCTAAATGTAATTACTGTGTGCACCTGTTAGTAAGATTTTGTATTTGTTTAGCTCAAAAATTGATCTGAGGCCCTTTTTTTTTACATACAGCATTTTGGTAGAAGTATTCTTGCTCTTGTTTAAGAATGATGTGAATAAGGTGGGCATATTTGTCATGATTACCTTCATTACCATCATCATCTCTTACAATTATTCTCCTAACTCTACATTTAAAAAAATCCAATTCTTACAGTTTTACTTTTTATTTACTTACAAATATAAAAGATTGGACTGTTTAAAATTTTTATTTGAATAGAACTAAAAAAAGTAGAATGTTTTAAGAAAATGGTACATTATATTTTCTTAATTAGCACTTCAATATTTATATCTCTGTCATAACTTTCATGGGGCTGACAAATGCTTTATGTATCTCATTTAGTTATAAAATTCTTAATAAACGGTTTTAAAATTGTCATTCACTATTCGGTAAAATTTCCAGAAAAATTTCCTTATTTATTAAAGAAACAAAAGACTAATTATTCAGCCATCCAATTAGATATTAACAATTTGACACTTTTTAATTCAATCAAATCCATAAATTCTTCTCTCTAATTTATAAAACTGACACCAATTTTAGTTAGATATGCCACCTTTTTAAAGTTCTGTCTGTAAAAGAAGACAAAACGTTATAAATTTTATATACTGCAGTTTCGTAGTACAAAAATATAGTATTGATATGATATTTGTTCCTATTATTTTGATCAATCTGTGTGTATATTTAAAATAGAAGACTGTTTGTTATGTTTGAATTTATTTGTATGCATTTATATATTTATAATGGTAAATTATTGTAATTGAGTACATTAAATTTCCTGCCTAAAAGCAGTCTAAATAATTAGGTGCATTTTTTTTTTTTCAAAAAGCAAATAAACAAACGTAGATATATTATTAGAAAAAAAGAAAAAGAATTATATTTAGTTATAGTAATTAATTCTAATTATTGCTTTAACTATTTGCAAACTTTTTTAAAATCGTTTACTTTTTTTAATACCAATTTTAAAGACTAATAGTGCAGTGTTAAAGTGACGGACTTAAAACTAAAATTCCAGGAAATGAAAGTTATCTATGTTACCCCTAATGTATGAAAGACACATGATTGTGAAAAATAAAGCATTGAAAGAAATGAAGGTTACGTTATATATACGGTCGATGCATCAACATTTATTTAACCAATTCATATTGAACTTAATTTACTTTCTAATTAAAAAAAAACTATGAAAAATATTTGAGTGTGTGTGTGTGGGGGGGGTATCTTTGGGGTTTGAATCTTCCTGCTGATTTACAATTTTTAATAAAATGAAAGTGCTTTGTTCAGGTAGTTTGTCTTATTTGTTTCCAAATAATAAATGATAAGATAATTGAACAACTTCGGACAATTTTTTTCAATCTTACATTGCTTTAAACTATGTAATATTTGTCACTTATATTCTTGCTGGAATTTCCACCATTTAGTAAAATTATAAACTGTGTGCCCAAAATAATCTTGCCATTGTTAGTGGCATTACTATAATACATTTCTTAATTGATTAAAAAGTTGTTTTCGTTTCTATAGTAACTGAAAAACTTCATTTACAATTTTTCTTTTATGCTTATCCATCTCCAAACACAATGGTGAATCTTATAATCAGATAACCATTAAGGTTGCATTGATTCAAATTGTTTAGAAAGTAGAAATAAGCACCTCAAGGACTTTCCCATACCCAAACCCAATTTTCCAAACATAAATGTTTAAAAAATTAAAATATTAAACAAATTTCATAATATCACTTGATAGAGCAGGTTAGAGATATCAGAAAAGAAATCTGCAAATTTACATCTGAATGAGATAAGAACAGTATTTTATTATCTTAAAAATAATCCTTATATGTTCTTTTCTCTGCAAGTTATGATCAATGTTGTTATCTGATCACATGATTGGTTGCTCAAAAGATCAAGTGATATCTGCATGCTAAATTGGCAGTCTTTATACTCAAAAACAAAATCTAAAACACTTTAATTTTGAATCCTATACTTCTCCATTATGCTAAACCCATGGTATTCTTTTAATGTTGTGTAACAGGTTGGGTAAAAAACCTCCTCCACCCCCCTCATTCCAAGAAAGAACTATTTGTCCTTTCTTAAAATATTTACAGTTAATGTGCATTGTGAATTCATCAACTATTATTATTGTGACCAATTTAAAATTGAGAATAATAACTGCAAAATGAAAATACTTGCCTACTTATACCATGGAATGAAATGTGATCTGTATTCAACAAGACTTCCACAAAAAACATCACAAAAACTGACATATCATAATACTGTTGTGTAACTTAATTTAAAACATGGTTATGACTACAGCAGTCTCAGAGTTAATTCATGCCGGAGTATTGTTAAAAAAATTTTTTTAGTTTAAACTGGCAAGAATTGTTAAGTGCTAAGTCTGCCACTAGAATGCCCAAATTTCATATGATCTTCCAGTAATTTACCTAAACTACTTTACCATTGGTTAATTATAAATTCTGAACAAATTAAATATATTGATAAATTTATAGATTCAAAAATTATACGAGTGGATAATAGTAAATTACATACTTAGATTCTTACTATTTTTAAATAAATAAATATTTTGAATTGGCCTCCCTATGTGTATATATATCTAAATTTATACTTACTGAAATAGAATAAACATAGAAAAATAATAGAAGTCTATTGAATAAATTATTTTTAAAAAATAATCAATTGAATTCAAGCATTGAAAGTGACAAAACTGGGCTATAAACCATGGACTTTGGGTTTTAGAATCTGCTAGTTTACCACTATATCAAATCACATAGAATAATACATTGTTTATAGGCTTATATATATGCTTTTTATTTTAAAAGTACTTACAGTTTTGTATGTGTACTTATATATACATATTTTCTTTCTGAAATATTTGCATGAGCTTGGAAGGGCATAATTTCAGAGAGCATTCTGTATATATATATATATATATATATATATTGTACCCTTACTTCTTGATATACAAAATAGTTTAAAATACAACTAGCTCAGTTACATTATTATGCTTAATAATGATTTGCATATCTATCTTTAATATACTTTTATATTATCATATCTTAATTAAATTTATTATCAATCATCAAAATCAATATAGTTCTAGATTATACTAATTAAATAAGTATTTAATAAAATTATGAGACTATGAAGTAAAGTTACAAGTGGTAATAAGCAGATTTACACTGAGTCAATATCTCCTAAGATACTATCTCAATGGCATAAGAATACTATTACTACTCTTCATCATCTTACCATTACATCTATAGCATTCCTATGTCTTTTATAATGAAATTAACTATCTTTAATAATAATAATAAATAAATCTCAATCTTTTTACTTAAAGAAATATAACTAAATAATCTCAGGTTCTTCTAAGTTATCTTAAAGTAATAATACTTCATGCAGATAGGTATGATATGGGATTTAATATCAAACTTAACTACACCTAACTTATATTAATAATAAATAACTAATAATAACTAATCTCCAGTATATAAGTTAACCTCATCTATTTTATTATACTACTCAATCACTAAGAAAACAAGTACAATCATCTACATGTCTTTTATCTTCATATGGTATCTTAATTTAAGAATAGATTAAAATCTTATAACTTAATAATCTGTGGCATTAAATAATATTATACTCTTATAATGTGCATTATAATTATTTTTAGACCATTATAACATAATATGTTAATGTCAATGAATTTCTATAAATGATATTAAGAAAATACTGTATTTCTTTTTTTAAAAAATAATAATAATTTAATTCATATTGTGCAAATATTATGTTTTATTCAAATTATCTGTTGTCAAATGCTGTGGTGAAAAATAATGAATTCGACACACTTTTAAAACAACTTAAACAAATTTATTTACATCAACTTTAATAAACAACTTATATACATTATTTACAGTTTTATAAGTGGAAATCATCAAGAAAAATAAAAATAAGAAAAATAATAATAATACAAGATTCTTACATTGTTGTTATTTCTATAATCCAAAATAAATAATCTATACATATCTTAAATGTTTTATCAGTAACATTTAATTGAGTTTATGAACTTATATTTTACTAGATATCATTTATAATCACTTAGTACAATAGAAGGCTTTTATGTAAAATATCACTTATGTAGCACATGTAAAATAAACAAACTTTAACAATTAAAATGCTACTCCACTTAAGTATTATAGCTATTTCTATTATAATGTAACTATTATGTATTACATTTATTATTAGCATTGACTAAATATCAACTAATGTATAGATTGATATAACTTTGTAATATTATGTGACTTTTATTGATTACATAATTATTTACTTCATTCTGATGTAATTTCATAATATATGTCTTACCAAAATATGCAATACATATATGTTCTTTTCTTAAAAATATATTTTTAAAATTATTCAACAATTTTGTGAAGATGAAATTTTTATTTATAAATTACCAATTTTTATAAAGTTATTATATTAAAATAAAATTCTATGATTCTTTTCCATTTAAACTACTATTCTTCTCTACTTGTTATTCCTATTCCCTCTTAATAAAATCCTATCTTCAAATATCATTCTAATCTTATTTAACTTCAGTATCAGCTTACCAATTTTTTTTAAAAAAATGACTATCCAAACTCTCTTATATCTCATCATCTATATATGATAAACCCTTCAAACAAAATATAAATTTCTATATAAAATTAATTTAACTTGTCTAATAAAAAAAATAAAAATATAGATATATTTTTTACTTCTTACTAACTTGAAAATAAATATAAATGACTCATACTAATATAATAAATCAAATTCCTAATATTGTAACAGAAACATTAAAGTTTATTCACGAAAGAATCATATAATTATTTCTGGATAACTCTTATTACGTTGTAATAAATTTATATTATAGAATAAAGTATGCATATTAAAATAAAACTATTATTGATAGTATTATGCATGTATATTCTTTAAATATTTATACATTCACTCAACAATCAAATAATATTTGGTTTATCTAAAGAAAACAAAGCAAAATACATTAAATTATTAATATTATATAATTATTACCATAAATGATACTCCAATATATAATCAGCCAAACGATGTCCTCCAGGATTATAGTTTTACAAAATAATATCACATTTATACTCAACAATTATTCTTAAAATATTACGTGTTGTAAAATTATATAAAAAAAATAAACTTTATGAAATTAAGTGTTATATTAATATGTAGTTATTACTTTTAAAATGTACCTCTCTTATCTTTAATAGATCAATAAATAATTAAATATCTATGTTAGTTAAGAAAACAAAATATGTTACATAAAATCCAACGGTGTCTTCTTTCCACCCACAATTGTTCTTTTTCCTAGGCGCAACATTTTACCAACACCACTTCCTTTTCCGGTACGTCACGTGTTTAAACAGTTTTCATGAAATAAATGAAAAACGTTTTTTTTAAAAAAAAAATAAGATAAAATAAGTTCCACCATAAAGAAACAAAATAATAATTTAAACAGTTTATAGGATCCGGATTTATTTAAAAGTTATTATCTTCCTAGGATTAATCAATAGTTAAATGTTTAATTTAAGTTTTTATAAAAATTGACTTGGATATCCTCATATACTTCTGTGCGCATTTCTTTAAATATTCAGCAAAACATTTTTTTAAAATTTTCTATATAACCAGCATATAGAATTTAAATATTATAACGTTTTTTATAGGTATTTATTTATCAATTAAATTTCCGAATTATCAGTTTTTTAAAAATCTATCGACCTCTAGTCTTTTAAATAACAAAGACTTAATAAGGCAAGTATTTCTGCAATTATTATTAACTTCCATATCTTTACCAAAAGATATATTAAAATATATAATTTAAAAATACTTTCTTCATAAAGAAGTATTTATCTTTCTTTAAAATATTTGTTTATAAAAAATTAATTATAATCAACTTTTAAATTCATATAATGTCCAATATATTATTTTTATCCAACTAGTAATTCTCCTAGTTAATCCAGCGTTCACTATATTTTTAATATAAGGTTTCCAACACATTTTATCATTATACGATATTTTCATGATTATTTGATAGTAAAATTGAGCTTTGATAGAGACGATCAATAGGGAATTATAAATAAATTAGCACTGCATATTTAACGGTAAACTTTTATAAAATTATTTAGAACTACTCTCTTATAAATTAAGAAACTATTATGAGAGCGTCTATAATTTTTTACTTAGCTATATTTAATAGCACACTTCACTTAAAAGAAATTACAATCACCCCTCTGAACAATTGAACCTCCGTTTTTATACCAGAATAAATTACCCACTTGATTGGTAAATTAAACAATCACCTTGCTAGCCTTTTCACATCTTTACCAACAATACAAAATTAAAAATAAATAATGACTTATTTAATATTTATTATTTATTACATTATTTAATCTTAAATTAATTTTTATCATTTATTTAAATCCATTAAACATTTTTTAAAAATATATGTTTTACTTTATTTCACTTTTATACTTTTATAAGACTATTTTTCTAAACAAACTAAGTCTATTTTTATTCATTATATTTTTTAAACAGTATTTTAAAAATCAGATTTAATATTTCACACTAATTATTTTTATTTTATCTATCGGATAGCCAATATAATATTTATAAATTTTATAATAGAATTTTAAAACAGTTTTGCAACTTTACTAAAAAACTTTACAAGCATATGTACATATGTCTATCTGTCACCTGACTTACAAGTACAGATACAACCGCTTGTAATTATCTAAAAATAAACTAACAATTCAATTTTATAAAATAAAATATTTTTAAAAAAAATAATATACTATAACAACTTTAAATAATAATCGATATTATAAAATCAAAATATTAATCTTCTCATAATTATTATACTATTAATAACAAAATATTATATATTCACTTACTAAATATTAATCTTTATCAATAATAAATATATATGCATTTAATTTTAACTTGTCTTTTTTTTAAACTTTTAGCTTTAAACGATTTATTTACAAAACCTTATTAATGCAGTATTGATCATGGTCAGTTTTCCCAACCATATAATATTATCATTATTTTTTTTTTATTGAAACATCTCTCTCAAATATTAGCACAACTTCACATATCAAATATTCATAGTTTACTTTAATTAACCCTTAAACCGCTAATTAAATCATTGGTTGTATGAGGTAAAAATCAAATCTTTTAATTGGCCAACTCACAAACTGAAGACAAAGCCTATTGTTAAAACATATTCGCCTATAATATTAAATTCAACTCAGATACGTTTATAAAAAGTATATAATTAATTTTTCAGGTCATGAAGAAAACGAAAGTTCTTTCAAAAATAAATTGCTATTTATTTATTCTAAGATATTCTATATCGGCAACATAAAAGTTATAATGTAAACAAAAAGATCGACTTTTACGTTATAGAAAAGTAAATATTTCTTTTTACTACATCTTCAATATATTTACTTAAATCTTCAATATTTTTCGAAAATAATTTTGTTTTTTTATTATTCTCTCTGAAAATTATGTTTAATTTCATAAATATTATTTAATAATAATTTAAATCGTATTGAAATGAAAATCTCAGCGTTTTTCTTATTTTCTTTGATCAGGCAGTTTCTTTGTTCTTTCCAGCCAATCAGAATGTCTTTTTCGGCTGAGAGCATGCTAAGAACCAATACAAATAATGTTCCTTCTTTGTTTAGGTTTAAATGCGTTTTTTATTTTTACTTCTAAAATAAATCGGAAGATGTCACCATCGTACAGTACTTTTAAACCATATAATATTAATCATTTTATTGAATTTTATCGTATGAAAACGCTCCAACTGAGTTAGAGTGATTTTAGATGTCAACAGAGTCTCATCGAGTTTACGGGAAAAGGTTAAACTTTTGAAAGATTATTAGAAATAAAATCAACATCATATAGCTGTAATATATCTTAAATTTAAATTTTTTTAATAAATTGATATAACAATTGTATGGAGACCCATACAAAAGGGCACAATATATATATATAAAATTGGTATTTGAATGATCTCATAATGCAGTGAGTAGTACATCCACCCTATCATGTCTAAAATCTGAGATTCAAATTTGAACAGGTTGATTAATAAAAAAAAATTTTGAATCATAAATATGTGTAGATTTTTTTAAAATTATATTTCAGAAAAACTTTCCATATCAAACACAAGTATCTAGCCAATGATTAGTTATTAGATATATTACTATTGTTAAATATTTATTAGGAACATAATAAGGGTTGCTGTCTAATCTGTTTCAGTCATATGAAAGTTATTGTGCTCACAATTCATAGAATCACCATCCCATTACAAGGGCCATTTCATTTTGTTTGTACAGTCAGTACAATTTCTTATTATAATAGAAGGTGTTTTTACCTGCACTGATCTGACTCCATAGTTTATTTTTATCTTAAAACATATTTTTATATAACCATAAGTAAAGAATGCATTACATGGAAATAATGTTAATATTTTTCGATTCTTCTCTTCAGTCAAAAAATTCTCAGTGAAAAAAGAGAATAATAAAAATTTAGCATCAGACAAAAATGGGGAAAAAATATTTTGGTTAGAAATATTTTTTTTTTCTAATTAAATATTAAAAAAATAAAATTCTAATCAAAGTGATGGAAAAAATTTTTAGACAAAGAACCAAGAATTCAGAAATGTTTTTACTTTTCTATAAATCATTCAAGCTAATATATTTAAAGTTTTGACACTCAAATGTTTTAAAATCAGTCCAATTGTGAATTTAATTATATAGATTTCAGACTGAAAAAACTGTCATAGCATGGTTATTGTCAGAGAATGGCATACAATGAATTAACTATATGATGTTTCTCTGACTTTTTAATTTCTCATGCAATCAAAATAAAATACCATAAAACATATATATATGAATAATATTTCTGTAGTATAATTTTCACTACACCAATCTCAAGCAATGTAGAGACTGGATTTTATCCACTTTTTACATCTTCTGTAGGGATATAATCATAAACATATGACTAAAGATATGTGGAAAAGATCTATGATCCACATTAGGTGCATTTCATGCTGATACTAACACTCATCAGTTGGCCCAGATCACAATCTCTTACATAATGTCTATATTATTGTTCAGTATATCTAGAGATAGATAGAAAATTACTAAAATTTAATTGATGTGAGTGTGTTGCCCTCACAACTTTGACACAAATCACTTAATGAAAGTATATTAATATTTTTGATTAATCATTCATTAGACTAGAGATTATCCAATAATGAATATTATTTCTGTAGTATAACTTTCACTACATCACTTTCACACAAGATAGGGACGGTTTTTATCCACTTTTACAACTTTGAAGAGGGATGCGATCTAAAAAACATATGATTAAGATATGCGAAAAAGATCTACGATCCCCGAGGTGCTGAATCAGCTACAAGTCAGTTGGTCCAGACCATATCTTTATCATTGTTCAGTATATATATAGATAGAAAATTACTATAGTTTAATTGATGTGTCGAGGTGCTGCCTTTCACAACTTTGACACAAATCACTTAATGAAATTATATGCGGTGTAGTGAAAATTACACTACAGAAATATTCATTATTGAATAATCTCTAGTCTAATAAATGACTAATAAAATTATTAATATATATATTAGTGTTAGCAACGGTATAATTATAAACTGAAATGAATCAGTGTTTCTCACTTTTCAAAGTAATATTTATTTTTAAAAAAAGAAACGAATTGCACACTGTTTCAAATCTTAGTTGTTCTAAATTATAAATCATAAGCTTTCCTCTTAGTAATTTGATATATATATACTAGGTAGAACAAATATCTAAATGATGAAGGAAGGGGCTAGGGTGATAGTTTAAAAATGATTTGTTTTTACAATTTTGCAAATATATTAGATATTTATGAATTACATTAATACTATATATCATGTGTGTATGTAACTGAATAAAATGTAAAAAAAAAAAAGCAATTTTGGAACAGAGAAATATATTCAGTATTTTCTATTTTTATAAATATTTATGCGAGTTAATATATATATATTTACAGTAAGAAAAGAAAAATAAACTTCACAATATCAAAGCAAATAACAAACTTCTATTTTAATAACTTTAGCATTTTTTTTATTTACTTTTTATCTTCTTTCCAGATCAGCAGTGATAGACATGAAGCAATTCTGCCCTCTATAGGAATTCATTTGAAGTAATGTAATAATGCTGTGTCTTTTTTCATTTTCTAATAACAAAAAGTATTATTACTGTAATTACGAAATGTGAAAATATTTAATAATTTAAAATTTGTGTTTGAAAAATAGAATTATTTAATCCTAATTGAAATTGTAAAAAAACAGCAACAATAGTTTATATTACGTTTATGCATATATAACAATATATTCTCTATATAGGCTGCAGAAAAGACTTCGCTGTTATCGTTGATTCCTCTTGAGTCGGACAAATTTCTAATATCCACTCCATACGTTCCTGACATTGCAGCTGTTATTATTATATGACTATTCTCATAATAAACGAGTATGAATGGTCTTCTCAGCAACACACATCATTAAGCGTAGTGAGTTTATTGGCTTTTTAAATTTGAGTTTAAAACAAAAAGCGTTAAGGTCTTTCTTTTCAACTGCCTGTTAGTTTATAACTGAAATATCAGTTGAGGTTTTTTTTAAAGTAGGAAGAAGGTTTGTGTGTGTGTAATTTTTTTTTTTTAATTCTTGTTTATAATCATATTAGACCAAACTAAATTACATCTCTTATTTTTACGAGTCTGTAAAGTCATCAGCTAAGGCAATAATAGATGACTGATGACAGAGAGTAGTAAGAATCCCATGATTGTAGAACAAGACTGCCATTGACTGATGATATTTTATTTAGATATAACTTTCTAGTGATGAAGATTACTTAAATTGGAAAGACTGCATTTTGTTGGATTTTATGAAGTTTTAAACAAGATGAAGAAATAATTGAGTTAAAAAGTGGACGTGCTCTACTGAAAAAACACAAATAATGGAACCCCAAATGGAATGGGATTCATTATAAATACAATGTGAAATAATAACATTGAGAAAACTGTTGGTATAACATATAAGGTAGCAAGATGAGTTATTCAATTTAAAGGAAGATATCTGATACAAATAATTCAGAATTATGTACTGAAAAGTTATTATTGTGAAAAAGAAATATATATATTTTTTTAATGTAGATATACAAAATGCTTTTGTCAAGCATTGGTGGCCTAGCAGTTAGCATAGCTGCCTTTCAAGCATTTGGCCCGGGTTTGCTTCCCAGTCAACGCTTTGACATAAAAAAAATGCTTTTAATTACACCAAACAACATTTAAAAATTATCATGGTAGACATTAATGTGAGAATTAAAAATTATTAAAAGATGAAAGTGCTGTGGATAAATTTGTCTATAGTGACAAAAATGAAAGATGACAACACAGGCTTATGGATTTATAGAAAAAGGAAAATTGTCTACTATAAATTACTTCTTTAAAAAAATGCTAAATGAAAATAAAAATATCCAAAAAAAATCCAGCAGCATTGGATTTAATATGCATTCCAAGATTGTAATGTTAATAGATTGTATGTTATTGATTATGTATATAAGTATTATGTATTAATTGTATGATTATAGGTCCGTAGTCTTTCAGTTTAATATTTGGATATTGTAGCTCTGATGATGACTGTAGGACAGTCAAAACTGTAAGTGTAAAGTTTTGGTGTAAAAAATAGTATTAAGCGTATAAGAAAATTGGAGATGGTTTCTTATGTAAATATAGAAATCAATACACAAGAAAGGAGGAGGAAGAAGAAAATTGTATTACTTCCATAAGATTGACTATAGGAAATAATCATTGATTAGTGAAGTGTAAGATATGTATAATACAAAACTAGAAAAACAAAAATTATTAAAAAAGACAGTAATGACAAGTGATATTTTTATTCTTCAGAAATATTTCAATGAATTTAATTTATAACTTGCTCATCATTTTAAAATATTATCACACTTTGAAAACAGTTCAAATTTAACTGAAATCATTAAGAAGACAACTAATAATCTACTAACAGCAACAAAGATAGTTGATAGAAAAAAACAGTTGACAACACAATGTGTGAAAAAAAGAAGGAATATGAAAGTATTTAAAAATGTTGCATTAAAAAAATCTAATAATTGAATTTTATATAATTGTATGAAAACAAGCTAATAATGATATAAAAAATATAATTATGAATTGGCAAGAAAAGCTATAGAAGAGAATCAAAGTTTCAAATGTATAAAATATTATCTTGGGTATTGGAAAAAAAGTTATTTCAACAATAAGAAAAAAGATGAAATTATTATTAAAAAGAGAGATGACATCATGAAATATGTAAAAGAGCTTTACACAGAATTTGATAGTAATAAAGAATAAATAACACCATATCTTGTGAATTAGCAAATATTTGAAATGAAAAGGTGGAATACACATGTAAATCTATGAAGATAGAAAAATATCCAGAAAATGATGGATTTATTTTGATATCTTAAAAGGATCAGGTGAAGGAATATAAAAATTTATTAGCAAAATTATATATTGAATACCTAAATCATAAAGATAAACCAGATTTAATATTGACATTTAAGAAAGGTAATCAAAAAGATATTAAAAGAATATTTATCAAAATGCAGTAGCAATGATTATATTATAAGCTAATAGTTATATTATTCGTATTAATAATAATATTCAACAGTCAAATTCTATATCTCTAAAACTAGATTTACAAAAAGTAGTTTTTGTATTGAAATAGAAAAACTAAGAAAGTAAAAATAAACAGATGTTGTGGTTGTTTTTCAAAATTTTTCTTCATAGCTTTACAATGTTGAAAAAGTTATTAGAAGAAAGTAAGACAGTAGAAGTAAAATTAAATGGCCTTTTTTCAGAAATAAAAAAGTTGATGATTATAAATTAGAAGTTATCAACAAAATAGTTTGGTCAGATTATTAATGCAGATGGAAATATAATGGTATGACATTAAGACATACTATTAATTTTGGATGGAGTGTTTTTGGGAGAAATAATTTGGTATTAAAAAAAAGTATAACTAGGCATTTTAAAAGAAAAGTTTTTAATATACATGTTTTATCAGTTGTTGCTTACAAATATGAAACCTGGACACTTAATAAAAAGCAACACAAAGACCTCAGATCACTCAATGAAATATGAAGAGATGTAGGTGTAGTATTAATGAAAAAAGCTAGAAAATAAAATATGTGGATGAGAGAGTACCAATATTATTAAAAAAATCAAGAAACTAAAACAAAACTAGACAATATATTTTTAGGAGAGATGATAATAAGTTATTAGTTAAAGTCTTAAATAAAATCCCAAGAGATTGTAAAAGACAAAGAAAGCAGCTACACGTGAGATGATGGATGAAATGAGGAAGTTTGTTTGTGTGATATGCAGAAAAAGATAGACTGGGGATCAGATAAACTGAATTACCTTTAAAGAGACTTATATTGCAGTGGATCAATAATGGATGAAAATTATTGATGATTATGAAATGACAATACTTCTACAGCTATAAACTTTATTCCTAAATGTTAAAATTGTTTATAAATACTGTACATGTAGTCTTCCTAATTATTAATTAAAATAACCATAGTTAGTTTATTGGAAGGTCAAGTGATATGTAAGCATTAAAATGAGTTCTTTGCTCAGCTAAAAGTCATTCTCAACAATTATACCAGTTGTAGTCAACCTGGTCCCTACCGCCCACTAGTGGGCACTCCAGCCTTCATGGTGGGTGGTAGGGGTTTTGTCTGACACAAGCACTTTCATTTTTTTTAAAATTCAATTGACTTTTTAAAAAAAAATCATAGATATTTTTGTGCTTTAGCTTGCTATAACTCTGCTTTATAAATTTTATGAAGTAAAGTAACTTCCCTACTTTATAAATTACTATTACTGTGGAACCGGTGAATAGTTACAAAATTTTACCACTAATAGAGATAAAAAATGGGTGATAGGTATAAAAAGGTTGACTACCCTGAATTATACTAATATAATGTCACTTGTTACTGCTTTTGTATCTTGCTAATTATTTATGTTTGTAAGCTTTATATTATATTTAATTTTTGCAAAAACATATGATTTATACCTTTAGGTAAATTTATTTTCAAAAATGTATCATTTAATATTTCAAGTTGATTTTAATAGAGTTTTTTAATTAATTTGATTTCTTAATTTAAATTTATTTTTTATTAATGATTATCTTTTTTATTTTTTTCAAACTTTGCTTAGCCTGGCTTTCGTTTGTTGTTGTTGTTGTTGAAAGCACATGGAATATTTTGGCATCTTAGACAATCAAAACGATTGACAGTTTTCTATACCTCCACCATCAACAAACAGTAGCCGATTAGTCTCTAGCAAAACAAATGCAAAATGTAGCATGCTCAGTGAAAAAATAATATTGCGTCAGTATAATACAAAAGTAGCATTGCGTCTTCTTCCAGTCAATCAACACCCTGACTCTTAGTATGGATTATTAAGCAATCTTGTGTAAATAAACATCATTTAATCTTTAAAAAAAGCATTTATATTTAAAAATTATTAAATGATGAAATAATTTACAGAACAACATATGTTTTATCAAATATAACTGCTTCATTGTTGATAAGATTATTGTAAATCAGAACCATCACAATACAAAACTCTTTCTGAACTAGACTGTAGAACCAAGTTCATTGACTCAAGTACAATCAAACATCACTTTTATCACTCAACATGGGACACTTGGTGCAAGTGATGAAAAGTCTGAGATTTATGACTTTCCAATCATAAAATGAAAATGCATTCATAAGAATGTCTAATTAATATTATACAGTGGAACACCACTTATGTCTGAGTTTGAAAAGTCTTAGTGCAAAATAATGAAAAAATAATATTGGGAAAAATAAAATCTAAGATATAAATCACAATTTGTTTCCCCTACTAAAAAATTACAAACGTGTTATGGCTTAATTGATCATAACATCATATTTTTAAATAATTTTAATTATTTATTTATTTTCAAAAAATAATTCAGTAAAAATTTAAAACTCAGATATGAGTAAATATTCTACATTTGATTTTATGTATATCATATTAATATTTATAAATTGCTTTATAATTTTACATGAAGTAAGTATATATTTACATATGTCAATTACATTAATATTAAATATTTATCTTTCCTCATTTTCTCTCTAATATCATAATCTTCAATTTCTTTGGTTTATCCATATATCTAAAATTTCATGAACTAATTTTAGTATTAATTTTTAAATCTAAACATTTTAAAACATAATTATGGACAATATAATAATCCATCTAAATAAGATTGAAACAAACAACTAACTATATTTACAATTACTAAACATCACATGATCACCATCTCTTATACTAGCACACAATTATTATTAAACAAGGCAGTAGTGCCATCCTATGCCAACCAGAGTAATCAATGGATGCCAGAAGGCTTGTGCATAAAATCCCTATCTACTGCTTACTCACCCAATATCCCCAGACTAGTTTCTGGCTTGTGGCCTTCATCAGTGAGGAGTCTTGGATCTGAGAGCATTGCACCCATTGATTACTCTGGTCAGCACAGGGTGGCACTACTGTATGGAGAGTTTTGCCTTGTTTATATTTACAATTATTTAATTATCAACCCGGCTTTCATCTCTTATTAAAAGTTATTATGAAACATTTATATCTTGAAAAGGTCTCAATAAGGGATGAAATCTGGGTTGATAATTAAATAATTGTAAAGATAATTAGTTGTTTGTTTCAATCTTATTGAGATTAGTTATTATATTAAATATTTGTGTATAACAACTTTGTGAACAAACAATTTACTGAATATTTGACCACAGTATATATTTTAATTATGGTCTTTTGCTATGTTATGATTTTTCTTCACAATTAAAGCAGTATTAAATACACATGATTTATAATGCTATTTGATTTCATATGCCATTAATAATAACTGAATGGTTCAGTGCTGAAGAATTTGTAAGAAGTTTGAGCACTAAAAGTGATAAATCTGGCATCAAGACCCATAATGGACCTTGATTCCAGAGGATACCATATCAATACTGTAGTAAAACATGTATGGCAAAAATAATAATTAAATAATTTATTGCTCAGGAATTTATAAAAGTTCAAGCAGGGGAAACAATAAAGCTGGAGCTACGATCTATGAATATTGAGTTCCAGAATCCCCACTACACTAAAGCACTGTTTATAATGTATAATTATGTGCTATGCTTTTTTTTATCCATGGAAGCTTGAACTCTAAATAATAAATCTATCATCCATTCTACTTTTTGTAGTTTCTGGTGTATTTTATCATTGACCAATTAATATATATATATATATATATATATATATATATTAATATATAAATAATATATATATATATATATATATATATATATATATATTAAACTATAGTTGTTTTTTAATCTATAACAACAGATTGCACATTCTATTGTTTTTTAAAGCTTTGGATATTAATGAGATGCAGTTTTGTTCTGGGCAATGTGAACACCAGTACCCTTCAAGTATTTAAAACACTCATCAAGGGTAATATAATCAGAAATAAAATGCTTGCTCCTGATTGGCTGTATCAACAAACCTGGGCCGGCACCTCCATGCTAGTGCACTGATTATTGCCAAGATATCAATGATCAAATATGAGTCTTGCCTCATCAATGCAATACCAAAATGAGCTCAGTCATATATATGGAAACTCTACCATACTATCTAAAGACTACCAATTAGTGGATTGATCACATCATCTACCTCAACAATAAAAGTTAACAAATTTAATCACGAGCTGAATGGCTTAACTTATAAGAAAGTGACGGACAGATCTCGGGATGCTTGGGCTCAGACTGATGGATTGGGAGTGAATCAATGATCTTGTCAATGTTCTCCCAGCCCACTTAGCCTCTGCTTCACATCTTGACTTTAAATCTATGCTCATTATAAATTTGGACACGCCTTTCAATGTTCAATGAGGCATACATAATTGTTCAACTGGGACAAAGTATGGACCAATCTAGAATACTACTGAAGCGTTGATCCAACATTCAAGAATATATCCACTTCTCATTTAGCTATGGACATTGCTTGGTATTCATGTAATCATCATTGTATAAAATTGTATAAATCATTTAAATAAATCGTTATTTTTTTTTTTAAAAAAAAAAAGCTTTGGATATTATCACATAAATTAATGTTGGTAACCTATTAGCTATTGGTAATTTATGGTTTATTCTGTCTTAAAGTACTGAATAGGAATTTGTTTGAAAGTTTGTAAAATGACTATTAATTTACATTCAAATCAATTACCATTTCTGTTTTCTGTTTGATTGACATTAATTTAAACTTCTAGGCAAGCAAAATTCTCAATGTGTTACAACCATAGGTAAAACTCTTTATCTGTTTAAAATTCCTAGATGAGGGTAAAAGATAGATGAATCCATAGAAAAGAATTTGCCTTTTTTATCTGTAGGGATTGGTTTCAAAACGGATTGTAGATTCTATTGTTTATTCATCACTGGATGTTACCACATGAATTATATGTATATACAAAAAAAGAACAGATATATCAAAGTCTTTTTGCATGAAACTCAGGTGTTATGCAGTGTAATTGCATGGAACTCAGGTGTTATCAATTCATCCTCTGGCAGTAAACTTATGCCAAACATGTTAATTGCATGCAGTTATGAAGCTATAATTTTTGTAGTCTTTTCATTCTGTGTGCATTATTTTGTTATTTCTTATAATAAAAAAAATAATTAAAATATATAAAATAAAATAAAAATCATCAAATACTTTATTACTTTTGTGGAGTCATATTACATTTGAGGCTTAGAAATGCAAGATTGAGCATTATTAATTCAAGAATTTTTAGTTCTTGAGTGAGTCACTTTAATATTGCTTTAAATTGTAATAGGTGGAATATATATTTATGTTATTTACACACAAACAATATTAAAAATCTAAAATGTAAGATGGAAAACATAATGGTAATATTGGTAAAAGAGTTGAAAAAGTAAAGTAGATAAATCTTACATATGCTATTGGTATATCATATCTATAAAATTTCAATTGATTTACTGGTAAAGCAAGTATTTTTTGATCAGTCTTTTTTTAATATAGCTAATATTTATTTTTGTTTCCATTTCTGAAAACTTTGAAATAAAATATATATGTATATTTTTATTAATAAATTTTAAAATATTAAAAGTATCATTTATAAACATTGCATTTTTATGGATTATTCCTAACTTTAAAAATGCATTATTATTTTTTTAAATGTTCAAAAAATATATTTATATAAATAAAACATTATTATTTTATATTATTCATTTCAAGATTATAAAAGCATTTCAATTTTTTACTAATAGTAAAAAATGATAAGCATACATATCAGAATACGCCCATTTACCATATTCAGTGTCCTTGTGTGGATTAAAGCAATGCCAGAATAGCATTTCAAGTGCTAAAACTGTTTGGATAGACAAAAACTGAGAAATATGCTCAGCTTATTTCTTTAATGCACAAATGTCAAATATTTTCATGCAATTACAATTATTAGCAGTTTATTGTCTTAATCCCTCTTTAAATTAGTGGGATTCAAACTTGAGACTCAAAAAAGCAGTAAAGTAATAAAAAAAGATCTATTTTAAGAATTGTAATTATTAACCTAAATACATCTCCAGTAATTTCTTTAGTAGAAAAATGAATCTAGTGAAAAACTCGAGTAGCTATTTATTTCACTATAATAAAAATAAAATAAGATTCATAAAGTTTTCCTCTTTCCATATATTTAAACAGTAGTCATATCAGATAATCAATTTTCAAGCTTTAAATCATCCATAATAATAAGTAGTTTGATGATGTAAATAAATTTTATTTAATCTCATTTGTTATCAGTTTTATTTAATATTGATTAATATTTTGTGTATTAGTGTATGGTGACAAAAATTATTGATGTAGAATTAATTTTATCACTATTAGAATAATGGTAAAAGTATTTTTATATTTCCTGTATATTAATATTTTCTAATAATTTTTGCACATTTAAAGTATTGAATATTATATTGTCTTGTCTTATTATTAGTGTTTCAACATATCCAATACAAAGAAGGAATTCCTGAAAGCAATGTCATACAGTTTTATTCTGTATATTCACTAGTTGGAAGCATATAATCGTATAAAAATGTACTCTTACTATTTGTAAGAGAACACCTCCACCATATATTCCTTCTCACACCCATAAAATCTAACACTGTATTTATAAACAGGACATATAACTTTGCTGTTTAGCAAAGAATAATTTGTTAGATTATTTTAACAAAAATTGACATTCTAACACCAGAAACAACAAATAAAGAGACAAAAAATAAAATATCAAAGTAGCATTTTGCAATTACTATAAATGCAATATTAAAAACATAAAATATATCTACATTTATCACATGCTGATATCAAAAACTAATCGACTTTTTACAATATTACTTTTAATTTCTTTTGAAATGAATTTTGCTTTTTGACAGACTTCACTATCATGGAGAATTGTGTATCTCCATTCTGTTCTACTGTCATTCAAGTCAACTAATGAAAATCATCAGTATTAATAGTATATCTTTGCAGTATTTTTGAGATAATTTTTATAAATGAGAACTTCTCATATCACCATTCATTCTGTCCACATTCCCAATTTACTGAAGATGTATTTTTACAATAGCAGAATTACAGCGTCACATCCAACTGAGCATATCATTTTGTCACATGGTTTTATTGTTTCTCTTAATATAAATTAGACAAATTTACCTTCCTATATATAGATAATTTAATTACAGAAATTATATCACTATGATGAAATAACAACTTTTAATTTGTTATACACCTGTATCAATATATGTAATATATAGGGTATAAGAGCACAGACTATCACATGATCCACCACTCTCCACTCTATCTCATAACACTGATATACTTGAACATATATATGTTGAAAAGATAAATAATCACCAATATATGTATTTTATGCTAAAGCAGCAATCATCAGTTGGTCCAGATTATCATCTCTAGACATATATGCAATAAGTGCTCAGATATATATATATATATATATATTAAGATCCAACTTTAAAAAACTATCAAGACATTTAAATGAAATCACATTCTTATACTGAGGCTATTCAAATTAAAAGTTCCTGGAGATTTGTATCTCATTACATGCTGAAAAAGTTCTTGAGTTATTTTAAATATTAATTGTTGTATTAAAGTCTTTACAGAAACCTTTCAAAACAATAAGACCTTTCTATATAGATCACCTTTTGAACTGATAAAAATTATAAGCATACTGTAAAAATTAAGATTAAAAATGATGTTCTTGAATTTAAATGAATACAATTTAAAAATATTATCAATTAAATAGATACTGTATCTTGGCACATGTTTCATGTAATTGCCTAAATACTATTCCAAAAACCATTATTTAAAAAAAGTAAAAAAAAAACATATTCGTGATTAATTCCAATTTTTATTTCAAATATCTAGTAGTAATATTTTCTCTCATAATATCATGCAAAAGTTGCATAATATGAATAACTTAAATTTAACAAATAATTAATTGTCAAGCATTATCAGTCGAGTGGTCAGCACACTGTCTTACAAGCAGTTGTCCTGGGTTAGTGGGTTCACTTCCTGGCTGATATGACACATGAAAAAACAAACAATTAATTTTAAACACTACTAAAAAAAATTTTTAAACTGATTTCAATATTTTGAATAAATTGATAAAATCAATATATAAACCTTATTTGTTCTTCAAGACGTTATTGATATGTTGTTACACATAATATTAATAATACTATTATACAATTATTGTGATTATTTTTTAATGTTTTTGATACTACGTTTTGTAATGATCATCATATGTTTACAATATTTATTGCATTATATTGTCTACTATGATTATACTAAAGTAATGGTTTCTATATTATATATTTTATGGTTTCTGATTTGAAATTTTAAAACAACAATAACTAATTTTTGAATTAATATATACATAATTTTTAAAATATATATATATTCATAATTTCTTTTTTAACTAACACTATAACTTTCAATGATGACAGTACCTCACAATAGATTTTTTTTTTCTTCTAAGATGTCCATTATGAGTTAAATGATGGTGAAATAGTTTTAAAAAATTTCCATTAAGTGCCAATTTCAAACCCATAAGAAATAAATGGATATTAATGTAAATTGAGTGAATGTAAAATAATGATATATACTAAAAGATAAGTCTTCTAGTAATAATGATTGATTTGACCTGTGAAGATATTGATATATTGCATCATGAAAAAAAGAGAGAGAAATAGAGAGAGAAATAAAAAAATAATGTATATTGGTATGTGTAAAAACAGATTTCCAATTTATTATTTACCACCATTGATCAAATTTGACATATTAACATACTTTAATGATATTATATCATAGTGATATTAATTTATACATTTTGTGATTTTAATTAAAACATTACTGACAATGACTGAATACAAAAAAAAAAAAAACTGAGAGCAACTGTTATGATTTGCATTGAGTGGCACTACTGTATGGAGAGTTTTGCCTCTGTTTTAACAGCTTGTGTTGATATAAGAAATGGTGATCACATAATGTTTAGTGGTTTAACATATAATAATTATTTTATAAAAAAACATTAGATTTGTATATTAACTTTAAATTATGCAAGTGTTTATATATATTTTGTAACTTTTTTTTTTTTTTATAAAAAAAATGTTTTAGCTTTAAACGTGTTCATATGTCTTATAATAAAAGTTTTGTTGTGTTTAGTAAAATATTTTTTAGATATCTTTATGGGTGAGTGAATTTACCATATGCTTTCTTAAAACTAGTTTTTTTTTTCCCAATAAATTTCTGTATTTAGTTTACAATCAATTTATTTTTATAAAATTATTACTACATATTTAATTCACCCATTTTCCTCGTTTTTAAATAAACTAGCAAAATATATTATTAAAAAGTTATACATATGTTATACATTCAATTTTAGTTCATTTGAAATAACCAATTAATAAGAAAATTGATAATATTGTTTTCATTTTTCTGTGCACTTTATTCTACTTTGTTCCTAGAGTTATAAGTTTTAATTTGAAATAAAGATTTTATGATTAGTTGTTCAGGCGGTAATTTGAAATTAAAACATGCAAGTGGCCAATTGAAAATAAGTTCATTCAACTATCCAGATTGATATAACTTTTTTTTTACTTCTCTCATTTGAAAATCAATCCGGTAATGCTTTAACTTTTGAAATTACCACTTTATTATTAAATTAATTTATGTGTTTCAATAATATACTTTATTGTACGAATTAGATGACATGAATTTGTTGTTAACCAAAGTTACATTGTTGAAAATACATGTTATAAAACTATATAGCTTTAGAGCAAACAGAAAGAATAATTAAAGAAAGGGATATGTTAAACAAACAACAACAAAATAGTTGTTCTTGTTACAGAAAAGTCATAATTTGCTTTTAGGTTATGTTTTGTTTCAGGTTTTTAATAGTGACCATGTAGCAGCAAATATATCTGGGTGTGCAATTTTGCCATCTCTGGCCTTTAATTGTTTGAGCTTCTTTGAGAATGTGGCTGGGTGCTTTGTGGTATTGTCTCCAAGGCAGAAAGTACATCTGGTGCACCAGAAACTATATAAACAAAAAGTTGCTGCACGAGCTGCTGGTATTGAGCCTTTACTGAGTACCTCTATTAGGTTATCAAGTGTGATGTTATTTTGTCTATATGTGTTAATCATAATTTCTCGGGTATTTGTTAGGGCTATGCAGGTGTGAAATAGGTGCTGTTGTGTTTCTTCTTCCCTGTGGCACAAGGAACAAACAGCATCAATTTTGTTGTAAAATCTGTGGTATTTAAGGAAATAGGAGGTAGGTAGATCATGAATATTTACCTTTAAAAGAAAGTCAAAAAATTTGGGTTCCATTGACCACTTTTTAAATTGCTGCATCAAAAGACTATTGTTCATATTTAGCATGGGTGAGTGAGAATATGAGGTTAGGTCTGGGTATAGCATATTATAAATAGTCCAATAGGTGTATCTACCAACACCCAAAAAAGACACCTGATCATAAATGCTTTGAAGTTGGTTTACGAGCAAAGACAAATATCCATGTGAAGGTGGTGGTCGGTCTGTGGGTGTTATTTGAAGAATGCATTCAAGGGCTGGAAAACTTCTTATCAGTGCAGCTAGGAGATTAATACTTTTTTGTTTGTGAAAAATTTGTATGGAGTGAAGACCTAATCCATTTCTGGTTGTTGGAAGACTAAGTTGTTTTACAGAGATGGAGACTACTTTTCTGCACCATAATAGCTTGCTGCAGAGTGAGTAAATGGATGAAGTGAAAGATTTAGTGAAATTTATGATTGGTGAGTAATAGGTTATTTTTGTAGTTACAAGCTGATTGAAAAGGCATACTTTTGCATATAGTGAAAGGTAGGTTTTGGAGAGACAAGTGGTTGTACGTTCAGCATCATCTTTCAGTTTTTTCTGGATCTTTTGTCTCATTGCAGAGGGCCCTAGATAGAAAGGAAACCCAAGGAAATTAGTTGGTTTCCCATGATAAACTTGTGTATTTATCTTGCCAGTGTAAAGAAACCAAGCTGATGTTTTGTTAATATTGATTTTGAGTTTATATTTGAGGGTGTATTCATTAAGTATTTTTTCCAGAGTAGGTAGTTGTTTTTTGGATGTAAGAAAAACAGTAAAATCATCCATGTATGCAATACACGGTATATATAGTCCAGTGTGTGGAATTTGGATTCCTTGTAATTTTTGTTGTATTTTGTTTATGAGAGGGTTAATGTAGAACATAAATAATAATGAACTGAGTGGAGATCCTTGAGGTATGGATTGGTGGGGAGAGAAAGAAGGTGATGTTCTACCATTAATTGTAATATGGATTTCATGACTAAGGAGTAGATTGGTTAGTAGGTATAAGAGATTGCATGGTATTTTGGTGTCTGCAAGTGTTTCAATTAAAATTTCAATAGGGACTGAGTCAAAAGCAGCCTCAATGTCAATTTGAACAGCCATGGGAGCATACTTTTTCTGCTCTCTAACTGAATTTACAATGGTTTTGAAAATGAGGGCAGCTTGGCCTGTTGAGGAGCCTTTTTTTGCATGTTGCATTGGTGATAATAGAGGGAGGAGATATGGTTCGATTTTATCTTTTAGAACCTTTTCCAGAATTTTAATACCAAGGGGGCTCATGGAGATTGGTCACAGATTAGATAGATTGGATATTGAAGCTTGCTTTTTGTTGAATGGAACTAAGGAGATTGGATATAGATCTTTTATGTTAAACAGCCTTTGTGATAGATAATTTGCTAAATCACATAGATATGTGGTGGTAAACTGACTGAGATGTGAAAATACAAATTTAGGGATTCCATGTGGCCCTGGATGACAAGAGTTTGGAATTGTGGTTAGCTTCAGCAAGAAATCAGTAGCATGGAAAGGTTTATCTAACTCTGGTTGGCCAAATAGATCTTCAGGGTGGGGTGTGTGAAGGCACAATGTGACTGCAGCTTTTGTTTGAAATATTTGTATATTGGCTCTATCATATTATGTCCGGCTTTGGTAACACCATTAATTTCAAGTGCTTGTGGAACTCTGACAGTGGAAGGATACCCCAGAGCCCATCTAATGTACCCTCATGTCCAGGTGTGTTGTTTTGTTAGACAAATTTTTTTCTTTTTTGTGGCAAGGTACTCTTTTAGAGTGTTGCAGATGTCATTATATATTTGTGTAAGTCTTTTTATATGTGCATAGGAATCTGGAGCAGATTTACACATGGTGATTCTTTTATGTAGCTCATCGGCCAAAGTTAGGAGTCTTGAGGGTGGTGGTGTGGTTTGGGTAATATGATTTATATTAAATGACAGAATGTTGATAAAAGAAATGTACCATTGAACAGGATCAAGTTGCATAGTGCTAAGTTTAAATAACATAATATATGTTTCAGAGTACAAAAATTCAGAAGTGTGTGCAGGAAGAATTATTCTTATTGTTTTATGAAGTTGAATTGTTGATGTTTGCATTGTACTTAGATTGAGTTCAAGCGTTTGACTAGAGTGATCAGAGAAGGGTGAGGGATTAAGTGTTAACTTAATTAAGTGATGAAGCATGGGTGAATAAAAACACAGGTCAATAAGTGAGGTGTAATGACTGTTGTAGAAAGAGATGGAGTTGGGTGGTAAGAAACCTTCAGCACTCATTAGTGGTATTGCAAGTTGATGTAGCCACTTTGAAACAAAAGTGTGATAACTCATGTTAAAATCACCCATTAAGATAACTGGGTAAGAGGTTGATGATAGTAGTGAGTTGATGGTAAGCAGTAATCTTGAGATGACAGCTGGTCCAGGAGGTATGTAAACAAAAATTATGTTGAGTGCAACAGTATGGTGATGAAAAGTGACTATAAGTAGGTTTGAGTCGATATATAAAATTTTAAAGGATGAAAAATGGCAGCTTCTTGTGATGACCAGGCCAGTGCCTCCTGAAGGTGATGATGAATCTCATGAACAAGTGGAAAAACCTTGGGTCCTTAAAAGGTTGTGGGGTCAGTCTGAGAAACACTATATATTTTCATTTCCAGCAGACCCAGAATGTGTGGCTGTGTAAATTGAATCCATTTACTTAGCTGGAAGTTTTTTTTAATCGAGTTTAGACCTCAAACATTGAAAGCTCCTATTAAATTAATTTATATAAGGTATTTTTTAATGATATTCCATGTTTAGAAACAAAATATAATATAATAAATATGTACACATTTTGATATAAACAACAGAAGACTAGAAAATTATGTACAGTTTTCCAGCCCTCTATTCATTTTTTTTTTTAATATGTACTTATTATAAAGTTTCACAACTGTTATTTTTTAAAACACTTAATTAACTACATATATATTTTATGTGAAAACATATATATATGTACACGCAACATTCGGTTTTATCAGTAATTCAGTCCAAAAGAAACGTTTTAGTAAAAATATAGGTAAATAAATTCTCTACCATAATAATAAAATAGGAAGTAGAAATAAATATCAAAACTCATAAAAAAAATCTATATTTCTTAACTGTTTATAATAATAATGAAGAGTAACTTCTGAATATTCACATCTGTGCACATTTTATATGTTAATGTTTTTTTTTCTTTGTTTATATAATATTAAGTTTTAATGTTTTATCCTTTTTTATATATAAAATATTAAGTTTTAATGTTTTCTCTTTTTTTTGTATACACCTGGGTCTCTTTTTATGCAGACTTCTTTAACACGATTTTGAAGTTACGTGATTCATGTTTCACCAGAAGTCGAGCTCCGATAATGCGCTATTACTTTAAATAATAAATTTCATGCACTTACGTTATATTGAAAGTAATAGCACATTATTGGAATTCGACTTTCATCTTAGTAATTTCAATATTTTTAGTGCTTTATAATAGTAAGATTTTATGCAATAATGAAATTAAAATCATGATTTCCACATTTTATATATACACACATTAAATTTTACAAGATTATAATGTAAATTTGTTCAAACATTGTGCATGTTAATTTTTTCATTTTAAATCACATTCTGTTTTTGCTTTTTAAAAAAGAACGTAATCATATATTAATCATTTAGTGTCTGCAAGTTTATTTTTAAAAGGTGAGTAATAGCAGTGGGCACAATTAAATTTGACAATTAAAAATTAAAATCTGATTTTTAATTGTAATTAACAATTTAAAAATTACTTATGGCGACTTGAAATTAATGTGATGTAAAACAAAATTTGATTTTTAAACGGAATTGAAAATTAAAGACAAAAATAAGAATTTAATTTTTAGTTGTTAGTTTTAATTAAATTTTTCCCATCATAAGTCTAAGTTCATAAACAATTAATAAAATCATTGTCTCAAAAATTAATTACTAATTACATTGTCAACAGAAAACCATTAACACAACATGAGAGTGAACTTGGCGCTAGTTGTATTTCCTCTTGTGAGAATCTGATTTTTTACCAGTTTGCAAACGAACATGTTTTTTGGCAAATAGCGATAATAATTAAAACGTGTATAAAAAAATGTAAATTACTGTACTGTAAATTATGCATAAAAATATTTTATTTTGAATAAAATTAAATATTATAGTTAAAAAAAGTTTGTCTTGTATCAATTTTTTTCAAATTTGAAATTTTTTATTAGTCATATTTTATTTCCTTATTTTTTTTTGCGCAAATTTTAAAGTAATTTTATGTTGGTGCTTTGCTTTTATGCAAATTTTGAAAAATCACAGATAGCATCCCCCCTTTTTCAATGTAAGTTACGTCTATTTTTGCATGATTTTGTTTGTGTGTGTTTTCTGAAGAACCTATCTATCGTGTAAAACGAGACCCAGGTGTATATAATATTAAGTTTTCATATTTTCCTTTATATATATATATATATATATTAAGTTAGCAATTATATTTATTAATAATATTTTTATTGGGCATTACAATATCTAATAAATACATCTGTTTGTCATGTCCATGACTTGGGGTTAAGATATAAATGAAAACATGAAACATTTTTCAATAAAGAATTTCTAAGCAAGCTTATGATATTTTTAAACAACTGGCCCAAAATCAATTCACCTATGCACTCCATTATTTTTCACTAAATGGATATTTAGAAATTTTATGTAATAAGCATGCCAATAGCTCTTAACAAGTTTTTCAGAATATCCCTATCTTCAAACTAGTTTCTAGTTCTGGCAGTTGTCAGTGAGGCACAATGATATTTCAGCATTATATTTAAAATACCAGGTCAATCCCAGTACTTCATCTAATGTTTAACTAATAAGTAGAAAATCTAATTTTTTCAGACATCCATATGTCTTCAAAACAGTTATCTAACTTAAATAGCCATATGGGATTGAACCAAGTTCAGATACTCCATATATTAATGGCTTGACCTGGTATTTTAAATCTAATGCTGGAATATCCTAGTGCCTCACTGATGACAGCCATAGCTAGAAACTGGTTTGAGGATAGGGATATTCTGAAAAGCTTGTTAAAAGCTAATGGCATGCTCATTATATAACATTTATAATATAAGCTTATAAAATTAGGTCATGTGATATATGATTTGATTTCCTTGCAATTATTGTTACAAATTGTCTATACATTTTCACTACCTAGCATTTGATTATCCACTGAATATTACTTTTCCATCACTGTTGTTTATTATTAATCAATCTGAATAAGTACTGCTAGAAAACTTTTTTAAGTCAATAACATAAGCCACTATTTTTTAAGATTAATAACATGTATACATTTCTTTGTATATTAGGGGATTTTTAAAAAAACATTAAAATTTCAACAACTTCAAACAATCTTTTTTTTTTTTTGCATGTTCAGAATTCGTCAATTTCAGTAAATTTTTATTCTTTGATCAAGATAAATTAAAGATACTCAAATTCCATTTTTATTAAAAATATAATAACCTGATATTATCACTTTCATATTTACTTTTCAAAACTACAAATGTTATAACTTCATTTTCCAATACTACTTTAATTCATTATTTTATCGAATAACTTTTTTAATAATGTGATGAATATAAGTGCAGCATTTAAAATCTTATTATATTAGGATAAGTGTTTAATTCATATTAAAAAGTGTTTAGACTTCAATATCATAGAGCATCTCTCTACATTAGAGACATCTTTTGTAAGCTTGAAGTAATCAATGATTATCAGATGCATTTAAATTTTTAGTTCTAGCATGTGTTTGGCTCTTGTATTCATCAACAAAGCTGGAAATTCAAATCAGAAGGCACTGGTGTTATAAATGCAATGACAACCTTTAACATCATATTAGTGATCACACTAAAACTTTAATTGAAATCAGACAAAGGTTTTTAATTTGGCAAATAAAACATTAAGAATGTTTGCTGGATGCATAACCACATTGCTTTCACTTTTGAATCTCAAGCCTTATTAATAAAGACAAAAATCAAAAACTAATATTGGACATATTTAAAAGTACCTGGTAATCACAGATTATACAAATTTATGGCAGATGGCACTAAAGTACAAGAGTGCTCTTTTTTATCATATTGTATGAGCAGATGAATGAAGTGTTTTGTTAATATTATTTTAAATGTTATTAATGTATTCATAATTTTAGATTCGATAAGTGTGTTAAATTGTTGTTTATTCTTTGCAAATGTCAAGCGTTAGTCACCGAGTGGTCAGCATAGCTGCCTTACAAGCAGTTGTTCCCGGTTCATGGGGTCACTTCTCGGCCGATGCTTTAACATATGAAAAAAAAATGTGGATTTTATATTTCATGCTATTTAATATAAACAAAATGAGTATTATGAGTTCTTCTTGATTATTTTCACCTTTTAAACTTATTACATATTACAAACTTTTTATATACTTTTTAATAGATAAAGATAGCTAAGATAAAATAATCATTAAGTAAATCATTATAAGAACTGTAATTTTTCAATAGCTATTTAAAGAGAAACAGTGAGAAAAAAGGTATGATTCATGGTGTTTGCTAATTTCTAGGTGGTGAAGGCTTTGTTCTATATTTCTAGTTTAAAATATTAGATACTGATTCTTATCTGGTTCTGCTATTGGAAGAAAAGTCTAAGCATGATTTAAATCTTTCAAGTTTATCCAGCTGAAACTTAAATCCTAATTATAAGTGTATCAGGCAGATTCTCTGCAATAGAAAGTAATTAATTACTGCCTAGATCAATTATATTTATGCATGTCAGATTTAAATATTATCATAGATGAGTCCAACTGTTAAATTTTGATTTCCCTGGGATAGAATGTACTAATAAATATATTTAGTAAGATTAAATATGTTAAGGTAAAATTACGGTTAAAATGTATATGTAGATTAAAACGTATATAATAATCTCTAGTCTAATAAATGTATATTATTTTAAATTCATTATTGTCAAATGAGTGGTTTGTAAAAAGTTTAGCAATGGAAATTTAGTTGTAATATAAAGTCCTATGAGGAGTTATGATATGTTTCAACTTAAGAATGTTAGCTCAGTCAAAAATACAGTTTGAGACGAAGATTTAAAAAATATTTTTTATAAAATAGTAAATATATGTCTTCCCCCTCCCCCAAGAAAAAAATTACAATATTTTTATTCAATTGACTAAACTGTTTAGAACAGTATTAAAAGTAGTAAATTCAAAACACCAAAGACTGCTGGATGATTATTAACTTAAAATGGGGGGGTCTCAGTTTGTTCAGGGTGAATGGATCAGTTGTATGAAAACTATATACATCTTTAGATGTACAAATGTTACTTGATATTCAATGCAAATTGTTTAAATATGATGATTATAATAATAAATAGTTTATTGCTTAGAAATAACAGAGTTGGTCTTTGATCCAACATTGAATTTTAGAATCTGATACACTATCACTGCACCAAATAATATGGGCTACCCAAAGAAGTATTATTATTTAGAAATTACCAATTTGGAGGTGTATTTCTGATTGAATAAAGAGATTCAGCTATGTATATAATAAAATTTTTAATATTATTAGTAATGTCAATCACTCACAATCCCTCAAAAATTCTAAGACTTTATTAAATTTTAATAATCAATAAAGCAAGTCATATATAACATGACATTCCTTTTATGAGCTTGTATTTACAAATATGTAATATAGGGAGCATACCAATAGCTCAAACAAGCTCTTAATTGATAAATGCAGTAAGAGAAAATATTTAAAATCTCTATCTAGAACATTTCTATTTTCAGACCAATTAGTTTCAAACTTTTGTCTCACCTTAGGGAGGAGCTAGAATATTCAGACACTAGATCTAAAATAACAACTCAAAATACATCTCTTATTTAATAAGTAACATTTAAGTAGAAGCTCAGAAATTTTCAGACATGAAAATGTTTTTAACTCCAGCTATCTAACTTAAATAGCTCCTCACTGAGGTGAGCCAAAAGTTCAAAAGCAATTGGTTTGGGGATGGGAATGTTCTAGATAGAGATTTTAAATATTTCTCTTACCACACTTATCAATTAAGAGCTTGTTTGAGCTATTGATATGCTCCCTATATTACATATTTGTAAAGACAAGCTCATAAAAGCAATGTCACCATATATATATGACTTGCTTTATGGATTATTATAATTTTGCCGTTAAGGCCTTGGCAATTTTAGGGCTATTAATATACAGTAGATCTGAATTTGGTTCAGTCCCATATAGCTATTTATTTAAGTTACATACTTAAATGTTACGTATTAAATAAGTGTTGGGTTTTTAGTTGATAAATCTAGTGTCTGAATATGCTAGATCCTCACTGAGATAAGCCAAAAGCTTGAAACCAATTGGTTTGGAAATGGGAATGTTTTAGACAGAGATTTTAAATATTTTGTCTTACCGCATTTATCAATTAAGAACTTGTTTGAGCTATTGGTACACTCCCTACATTATTTATTAAATTTTTTATGAATGTGGCTTAGTATATAGGACAATACAACATTATATTTTGACAGATGATTTTTTTAGTATATTCTATCATGGTATCTTCAAAATCTAGAAAATAATATTAATTTTTATTTACATTTCCTATTAATCTTAAATATGTCTGCAAAATTTAATTTAAAACTTGGATAATTTATAACCTTCCGCACTACAAATTATCTATTGAAAATGATTATAACATTTTATGTGTGACTAAGTATTTTATTATTTGCATAAGCTTTAATGAACTTCACTGTATTATTAAATTATTAATGAAAAGTTATCTTTTTAAAACAAAATAATGTAAAAAAAATTTAAGAAGCTTTTATTTTCATGTTAAATCTTGAAGATATACTGACTTAATGAAAGTTGATAGATTGTTCTATAATAGCTGAGTGTCATGTGAACATTATTACAAATTTAGGCACTTTTTTTTTGAGATAGAAATAAAGGTTTTCTTATTCAAGCATTAATAATAATTTTATATCAAGAATAAAGTCAAACTTTTGATAGGATTTAAATTATTTGGCTGAAGTTTAAAATACCAAAATGAAATAATAAAGGAGTTTCCAGTAACATTCTATTTTAAAAAGCCATTTTTTTTTGGTGAAACTAAGAGAATCATTTATAAAGTTCCTGAAAACAATATAATTCATTTCAATTTTTTTTTTTTATCTCTTAATGCAAAAAAAAAAACAAAACTGCAGCTTATTAATGCCATGTTCATGGTTATTACCCAAGATTTTTCAATAGCAGAAAAAATAACTTGTTCCTGTCATAAATAAATATTCCATTGTTAAGGATTTTCATATTTATATTAAAAGTATATTTCATTGACTATAAACACTCACAGAGATATTTCTTGGGCATAGTCTGCACAATGGATCACCATTACCAAAAAAAGAAAAGTACATGTGACTGTAAAATTAATAGGTTTGTGTATATATATATAATGGAAAATTAATAATCACATTAAATCACATATTAAATATCTAGTTTTTTCTTTCACTAAACAGAATTAGCATTACTTAGACATAATGTTACCATTTTATTTAAATTTAAAACTAGGATATTTGAAATTGCTCATACAGCATGAATATAATCACTCTCACAGAATATAAGTTGAAAAAATATTATAGAGTATGCTTATCATTTTTGTCTTTAAGTAAAAGAATACAACCAAAGAATCAAGTGTAGTAGAACAACATGGTTTTAATAATAAAAAAAATACAAAAGAACTCATAATTTCCTAAACTGTAGTGGTTACATTTTACAACTAAGCAGGACCAGTATTGTATTGGTAAAATTAGTACATATTTTCACCTTACTCAAACATAGGATAGTAAAATATTTATAATAATCTATCCATTGGCTCATTTTCTATATAATTAAGCATCAGTTATTAAATATTGACAAAATAAATGGTTTATATATTGATAGAAAATACTGAGAATCTAGTATCAATTTAAAACTTATAAATGTTTTTGCGTTTTTCATTTTTACCATTATAAAAGTTCATCATTATTGACTGTTAAATACTAAACTAAATTTGCCTCTTTTTACTTTAGAAGCCAAAATATAAGTTTTTAGTAACATCAATAAACATTAAATTGCTTGCATGGATATTGGACAGAAATTACTTCTCTAATAATAATAATATGAAAAAGTCTGGTGGTAAATATGAAGCTACACTACGGGTATTATTCATTGATTTATTCAATGTTCGCATTTTTGGCTGTTAAAATGTAGAGATGTCATTATAGTTCTATTAAATCTAAGCTGATGTCAAACGTTGATAGCCGAGAGGTCAGCGTACCCGTCTTGCAAGCAAGCAGTTGTTTGCAGACAGTTGTCGCGAGTTCGCTTCCCGGCCGATGCTTTGACATATGAAAAAAATCTAAGCTGATGAATGCTGTATACAAAATGATTATAATGTTAAAAGATTATACTTTTAATTAAAGTAAATTGTACTGATAATGTCAATGTAATATATGAACATGTTTTTATTATTAACGATATGAATTATATAAATAAAATTGTATAACACTGCATAGATTATTTATTTGTAGGTACATATTTAAAATGCCTTCATGAATTATAAAATATAGACAAACGTTATGAGGGGGACGAGTATATATATAGTCGCATCTAAAAAAAAAATACTAGTATAAAAAAAATTGAAATTATAAATATAAAAAAAAAAAAAATCTGAAAGTTTATTTTTTGTTGTTTTCATAAAGTAAAAAAGAAAATAAATGGCATTTAAAATTTTTTAAGTTACAATATCAATTTTTTAAAATAAAAATTACAAAAAAACAAAAAAAAAAAAAAACGCAACGCCAAACGGCAGCATCGTACCTGTATGTGTTTTCAGATATGATCTTCTAAGTGTAATTTTATGTATTTTATTAGAAAAAAAAAAAAGATTGCAATTTAGTAGATATGATTAAACACATAAAGATTACTGCTTTTATGCTGTTAATTAGTACATTTAATGATAGATAATATAAACACGTGATAGAGTTTATAATATTCTTTAATTTATATAAAAATTCTAATAATATTTAATTCGATTTTCAAATACATAAAATTATAAAATACAAAATACTAATATTGTATAATTTTTTATAAGAATATTCTAAGTTTTATATACATTGTTTTGATTTAATTAAATAAAATATAACAGCAAATATTTTTATTTCAAATTATGTTAAAAGGAAAAAAAAAAGTACTATTTAACAAAAAAAAATTCTTCAGTTAAATGATTTTTGTCTTGTTCTTCAGTTACTTGAAAAAAATGCCTTTTGCTGAATTTAGGAAGAAAAAAAACATTTTTCAGCTTCTTGATTATTAATGGTTATCACGTGAGATGAGAAATTGCCAATTTAATCTGCGAACTTTTATTTCACTGAAAATAGAAAATTAATTTAGTTATGCTTTAACTCGCAAATTTGACCTATTATCAAAAGTGACTCTTGCTGTACATTACAAACTGTTTTTATTTTACAAACAATTTTAAACAAAAAATAATTTATACTTTAAAAGATTTTAATGATTGATCGCATGCACACATAAATAAAAAACAGATATAATGTAAGTGATATTAAAATAATACTCAATCGACACGTGCAAATGTCTAGCGTAAATTTAAATGCAAATGTATCTTAGCTAACTGAAATGTTATGGACAATTTACTGGATCTAGGCTTCTTCTCTAAATAAAAATAATCAATGATCAACATTGAAAATAAATTCCTTTAGAGGAATTCACTCGTAATGTTCATTTAAAATAATCTAATAGTTTGTCACTCAAGAGTTTGTACGACATTTGAACACTAGAAGTAATAGAGTTGAACTGGATTTATGTATCTTTGCTCTTAAGCCTATCGTTTTATCTCTGCACTAAAACACATGTGATGTATTATTTATATTGATAACGTGATATAATTTTATTAATTACATCTTTTTATTAAATAGTGTCAATACATTATGAAATTATTAAACTGCAAACTCGACCTTTACTAGCACGATTTAAATATCAGTATCTGCACAATAATTTACAATGAGCACAGTATTGAATTATGGAATTGAATAGCCCAAGTCATATATATATAATTTAGGACCTCATCTAACACTTTAAAATATTGATATTTAAAAAAAATAAATATGTAAAACAATATACATTAAAGCTTTTTCTTTTAGATTTTAAAAAGAGAGAGACAATAAATGTATAAATAAAAATAATTATTGATTTTTTTCCATGCCTTTGAATGAATAATTGTAGTTATAGCAAGCTATCTTATATGTTAGACTTGTATTTTTAGAGGTACTAAACCAAAGATCATTTTTTCTTTATACAAATTAAAACTTGGAAGTGAAATTCTCTTTAGTGTGATAGTTTCTATACTTGTGGAACAGGTATCATTCCTTACACGTGTGTAAAAATTCATATGGATATATATGGAAATAAAGTCAGTTACATGAAATATATTTTCAAATTTTTATATATATGGCTGCAGAAAGGAGTTTAATATTAACTGAAAGCAGACCCTTTGAATCTTCTTGGAGGCCTTAAAGAAATGGAGCAGAGCAAATTCCTAATGTCCACTCCATATATTCTTGTCATTGCAGATGTTATTATTATGTGATTATTCATATTGTATATGAACATGGATGGGTTGCTCACCAACATGCATTAGCCAGCATGGTAAGTTTATTGACTTTTTACCTCTGAGTTTAAGATCAAGAAACACCATGGTCTTTCTTCTCAGTTGCCTGATAAGGCAGAATGAATGTATGTGTAAATGATAAATATTTTTCCAATAGATATATACAATCATGACAGACAAAAATAAATCATGGCCTTTATTCCCAGGAGGCTGTAAAGTCACCAACCAAGGCAGCGGTTGGTGGCTGAAGGCAGAGGGTGCTAAGAATCCCCTGATTGTGGACCCAGGCTGCCATTTGATGACGACTTTTTATTTAGGTACTTACAACTGCAGATCACTTTCAAGTGAAGGAAGATTGCAAGAATTAGAAGAACTGTCTTATATTAAATGGGACATTATTGGACTTTGTGAAGTTAGAAGAAAAGGTGAAGAGACAATTGATTTAAAAAGTGGACATGTACTCTACTATAAAGGCACAAATATTGGAAATACAAGTGGAGTAGGATTCATTATAAATAAAAAGTGGAAGAACAACATTGTGGAGATTGATGGTGTATCGGACAGAGTGGCAAGATTAGTTATACAACTTAATAGCAGATACCAAATGCAGATAATTCAGGTTTATGCCCCAACAAGTTCTCATAGTGATGAAGTAGTAGAAGATTTTTATATGGATGTACAAAAGGCTTTTGATCAGAGTAAACAACATTTTAAAATTGTTATGGGAGACTTTAATGCTAGAATTGGTAAACAAATGAAAGATGAAAGTGCTGTAGGTAATTTTGGTTATGGTAATAGAAATGAGAGAGGACATAGACTTGTGGAGTTTGCAGAAAAAGAAAAACTTTATATTATGAATTCTTTTTTTTGAGAAAAATGTTAAAAGGAAATGGACATGGAAGCATCCAAATGAAGGTACAGCAGAATTGGATTATATTTTGACTAACAGAAAATACATATTTCAAGATTGTAATGTTCTTAATAAATTTAACACAGGAAGTGATCATCGATTAGTAAGATGTAAGATACGTGTTAATGCAAAACTAGAGAGACAAAAATTATTAAGAAAAACAATATTTACAGTTGATATTCCTAATCTTCAGAAACATTCTAATGAATTTAAATTAGAACTTACAAATCGGTTTCAAGTATTAGTAGATTTTGAACATGATTCAGATTTGAATGAAATTAATAAGAAAATAACTGATACACTTTTAAAAACTGCAACAAAGATAGCTGGTAGAAAAAAGCAGCAATTGACCAATAAAATTTCTACTGAGACTAGAGAATTTATGAAGAAAAGAAGGAATATGAAGATATACAAAAATGATGCATTAAAAAGGATTGAATACCTCAAATTTTGTAAAATGGTGTGGAAAAGAGTTGAAAATGATATAAGAAAGTATAACTGTGAACTAGCAAGGAAAGCTGTAGAAGAGAATAAAAGTCTCAAGAGTGTAAAACAACATTTTGGTATTGGTAGGAAATTTATATCTGCAATAAGAAAAAAAAAGATGGAATTATTACTAAAAAGAGAGATGACATCATGAAATGGGTAGAAGACTTCTATCAAGAATTATATAGTAATAAAGAACAAGTACCTCCTATATCTATTATATCTTCTGAATTGCCCAGAATTTTAAATGAAGAAGTGAGACATGCAATTAAATTTATGAAGAAAGGAAAAGCTCCAGGTAATGATGGAATTATAATTGATATATTAAAAGAAGCAGGTGAAGAAATAGAATTTTTTTTAGCAAAGTTATATACCAAATGTCTAAATGATAAAGATGTACCAGATGATTGGAAGAATGCAGTATTAATATATATTTAAAAAAGGTGATAAAGAAGATATTAGAAATTACAGACCTATCAGCCTTTTATCAGTTTTATACAAAATTTTTACCAAGATAATTACAACTCGTCTACAGAGAACATTGGATTTTCACCAACCAAGAGAACAAGCTGGATTTAAAAGTGGTTTTAGTACAGTAGATCATATCCAGGTATTGAGAGAAGTTATAGAAAGGACAAATGAATATGAGTTGCCATTATGCTTTGGATTTGTAGATTATGAAAAGGCATTTGATTCTATAAACATTTCTTCAGTGATTAAAGCATTGGATCATCAAGGTATAGATCCAGGATATTGTCATATTTTAAAGAATATTTATAAAAATGCAACAGCAACAATTAGATTACATAATGATACTAGGAAAGTCAACATTGAGAAGGGTGTAAGACAGGGTGACTCCATATCTCCAAAACTTTTTACAGCAGTGCTGCAAGAAGTATTTTGTGGATTAAAATGGGAAGCTAAAGGAGTGAAAGTAAATGGAGATTATTTAAGTCATTTAGATTTTGCAGATGATGTAGTTGTTTTTGCAAATAATGCTTTAGAGCTGCAGGAAATGTTGCAGGAGTTATCAGATGAAAGTAGGAAGTAGGACTAAAGATAAATGTTAAAAAGACTAAAGTAATGTTTAATGGATTTTCTCAAAATATGAAAATAAAGATTGATTATGATGAGTTAGAAGAAGTTAACAGTTACAAATACCTTGGTCAGATTATTAATACAGATGGAAACATAATGGAGGAAATTAATCATAGAATTAAACTTGGTTGGAGTGCTTTTGGTAGAAATAACTTGATACTTAAAAGGAAATATGCCTATGTGTTTGAAAAGGAAGGTTTTTAATAAATGTGTTTTACCAGTTCTTACTTATGGATCTGAGACTTGGACACTTAATAGAAGAGCAATACAGAGACTTCAGACCACTCAAAGAAGTATGGAGAGATGCATGTTAGGAGTAACAAGAAGAGATTGAAAATGCAATATATGGGTAAAAGGACAAACAGGTGTTACTGACTTCATTGAAAAAATTAAAAAGATTGAAGTGGAGTTGGACTGGACATAATGCTAGAAGAGATAATAATAGATGGACAATTGAATTCTTAAACTGGATTCCAAGAGATTGTAAAAGACCCAGAAAGGGACTACATATTAGATGGATGGATAAAATAAAAAAGAATGCAAAAATGATGTGGAGAAGAGAAGCTAAAGTTTGGAGAAGATGGACTGAATTTGGAGAGACCTTCATCCTGCAGTGCATTGATAATGGTTGTTGATGATGATGATGACAAAATATAATAAATTGATAGATATAATGTCTAAGATATATCTGTTTTATATTTAACAGAAATATGTGCTTAATAAAATTAAGGCATTTTTAAAATGTAATTATATTAATTGTGTTTAACAAGTGACTGTTGGTGATTTTATATTTAAAAATGACAATCAAGTATGATAAAGTGCTCTTGTAGTTTTCAAAGTTAGCAATGCTGTATTTCAACTCAAAACAGGATAATTTATCTAATGTTAAAATCACATCAGATTCTAGACTTTTATTTTTCAATTCTTGAAATCATTACATAGTTATCTTTTCTTTATATATATAGTTATTTATGTGATATATGAATTATGTTCATATTAATTGATTTACATCAATAAATACATTTTTCAAACTAGTCGTTTTACACCTTTTTTGCACCTGATTTTAAACTTATATCTTCAAACATTTATTTATAACTTAATTCCCCATAATTAAAATTCTTCTCAGCATCTTACTAACTTTAATTATTTGTATAAGTATTTATTTCTTATTTTACACTGCATTTGCAGACATTTTATTATATGTAAAGAAAACTACATTTTTTTTAAAACTTCATTAACCTAAATTAATAATAATTTTAAACACTGTGAATATAAATATTAATTCATAGACTAATTTTCTATTGAATTTATTTAAGTTTAGACTAGTTTAGCATAAGCTGTCTTTTAGTTTTTCTACTCAGATCCCCCCCTCTATTGTTTATATATATATAAAGATAATACATACTGTGAAATCATGGGTTCTGTGCTGCATCAATATACACTACTTCATTTATATGCTAGCCAAAATAATATAAATAAACAAAAGCAATGTAAATAAACAATTTGCAAATTTAATAAATTTTATGATGATTTTTTTTTCCATTTTGGAATTCTCTGTGTGATCATGTTTATTAATAATGTTTCTTTGCATCTTTTACCCTTTCCAAATTTTCATGTGGTATAATATTTTATATAATAAAATGTTTTTTAAGTTTAAAACTAAAAGATAATGAAAAAGTTATCACTTTAGGAGTTTTTTTAAACATGTCAAAGTGTTGACCGGGGAGCTGCTTGGAAGGCAACTATATTAACCACTAGGCCACTAACACTTTAGGAGTTGCAGAATAAAAAAACAACTGTAAAACATTCTTATATTGCACCAGAAAACTTGTAGTTTGAAGAATTTAACTGAGAATCTAAAACAGATAGTAGCAAGTAGCAATGATTGCATAGATTCTAAAGTCAATACTTACTTAAAAACATCAAAAGAATTATGAAGGCAATAGTTTGCTTATTATGAGACTTTTGTAGTATTTTTTGTCTTATTTTTTGAATAAATATGTAAGATAATATACACACAATAAATAAATTATCAAATAAGCTTCATCAGTTTATTACATTAATAATGAGATTATTGATTTTCTAAAATTTTGTTTAACTATAATAATTTATATATGCATGCTATATACATTAAAAACATCTGTATTATATTTATGTGTGTATTGAAAAGAAGTGTATGTTTGCAAGTCGGTTAATAATATGAATTGTATTGTAATCAAAGCCTATCAACAAAATGAGAGCTATTAAATGCAATGTACAATAAATGGGAGGAGTCTTAAAATATTACCAAGATTGTGACTATAATTATTGTGAGTTTTTTTTTTGCTATAGATACAATAGTTAACTTTTTAATTTTTTTTCAAATATTATGTTTTTCTAGGTTATTTCTTATTTGTTTATTTCTAATAGATAATTGACCTAGTTCATCAATTATGCTCTCTTTTTATTATGCTTTTTTTATATATTTTATTTTTTATAATATGCCATTAATTTAATTTTTGTTTTAAATCCACTTATTTATTTTCATACTTCTTTTTGTTATTACTATAGATCACTTGAAATATTAATAAATATTTATTTTATCATTAAATCAAAATATCTTATTCAAAACCAAAATTCAAAAATGTTTAAGACAAAGATTTTGTTGTTTTTTTTTAAAAAAAAAAACAATACTAAAACTATCAAGAGTATTCAAAACCGTTTGTATTTTTTGATTTATTTTCATTATTCTATATGCTTTCTAATTTTTCAGTTCTATTTTCAAACTAGTCACAATACAATACAAACCTGCTAATCATTAAATTTACCAAAACTTACATACATTTAATTTTAAAATAAATGTCAGTCTAAAGAAAGCAGTGCAGGAAAATGCCTATGTAACCTTTCAAGTAAAATCATTAAAAATGACAGCATTAATTTTCAAGCTTATCAATTGCCAAATGATAAGTACTTGAGCTATTTTTATCGTTTTACTTCTAGCTAACAATATCTAGCTATTTATTTGATGATCAACTAGATGGTTAATTGGGGTATCTAGGAGCTAGCTACTTTATATTAATATTTTAAGCTTAATTAACACTTGGTTAAAGTTTTTCAGAATAAAACCCAGTTCATAGCTGTATTTTTATATTGAACTATTTCCATCATCTAATATGTGTGTTGAATGTCTTTAGAAAAGTTTAATTTTAGTTAAATATTCCAAATGCATTCAACTGTTAGTAATATCACAGCCAACAGGTTAGTATATGCATTTGGAATATTTAACTAAAATTAAACTTTTCTAAAGACATTCAACACACATATTAGATGGTGGAAATAGTCCAATATAAAAATACAGCTAGAACACCATCATCACAAACCTTCAGAAAAACCCAGTTCATATTGCATTACACCTTCTGGGCCCTTATCAAATTCTATGATAACAAAAATAAGAATCGTTATATTTGTATGATAAAGTTGATGTTAGACTTCCTATTTTAAAAAGTCCAAAATGATGATTTTACTTATGAAAACTATAAGAGAGAGAAAAAACAAAACAAAATTGTAATAATTTACAAAATTGTCTCCAGAATAGGATGTTGTCAAAAAGAATAATAATAAGTTACTATTTTGCAAAATTTAAACATTAACATAAACATTAATAATTACCAAGTTAAATAGTTAACTCATAGATAGATGAAAGTCATGTGCTGTATATTTTTTGTAGTTAATTTCTAGATAAGGATGTATTGATACTTGTTAATGATCTAGACTAGATAAGAAACTTGAATTAAACTTTTTAAACCACTTTAACATCACATGCTCACCATTTCTTATACTTACCAATCTGTTAAAACAGTAGCAACTTCCTCAATACAATATTGCTATCTAGTGCAAGCCATAGTGATCAATGAGTGCTAGAAGGTTATTATATCAAAATCTCTATCTAGTGTTTTAAGGCTGGGAATGGGTTTGGATGAAATGTGTATTTTTTGTAAGAAGAGCAGTGAAACATTTATGCACCTGCTAGAGGAATGCCATGCATTTCAGCATCTGAGATCAAAAGTCTTTCATATGCCAAGAATTAATCTAAAAGACCTGTTAAAAAATATGTGATTAATTTCAATCCGCATAATGCAATGATAATAATCCATTCATTGAAAATAATATGGGTAATTAGATGCTCTTTGGTTTTTGACAATAAAAAATTCAATTGGCTGAGAAAGCTAGATAGAGATTGGAGTGATTACTTTAATGTATGTTTAAAATATTGGCCTAAGAATATTATAGAATTGGTGTGGGGAGAAACTGCTCTGTCCAAATGTGAAATATGGTAGGAAAACATCATTTCCAGTCTAAGAATGTATTAGTAAGGTAAAGTAAAAAAAAGAAAAATGTATTAGGTAATGAGAAAAATGCCTTGAGTATTATGACAGTTTTGAAGAAATGTTGTTAGACAAACTTAATATAATCTTTGTAATTATGTAAATATCATTTGTGTTTAATAAAGAATATTACTTTAAACAAAATAAATCCAGTTTGGTCTCAAAAATTTGTTAATTAAAAAGATAAAAGGTGGCTACTAGAGGAATGCATTAGACCCAAAGATCTATATGCATGGCTCTTAGATCCAAGGTTTCTCCCTGATAAAAGTCATAAGCTAGAAACTAGTTTGAAGATATTAGATGAGTAGGCACTAGATAAGAATTTTGATGCAATAACCTCCTAACATCCATTGATTATTATGACTTGCATTAAACGGCAATACTGTATGGAGACAGTTGATACTAAATTAATACTTTTGTTAAATTTTTAGCTATCTAAAAAATTTCCACTCTCATTCTGGTCTTCATCATTAGAATAGATTTTTTTAAAGTTGTATTTATGCCCGCCCGCGCGCACACACACAAACATACGCATATGTATATATCAGTTTTAAACATTCCACAGTCTTTTTATCTGATAACAATTGTTGGGTTGGAACATTAATTATATTTAAAAACAATATTTCAAATTTTGTCTGTAGGATATATAATGTTTACAGTAGGTGCTAATTATATCTTATCTATATATAATCTTTATAGGAAGCATTTGAAAATTAAAAATTAGAGGAGGAGGAGTTTGCTTAAATCAATAAGCAAATCTTAAAATTGAATCATTAATTTATTTATCAGACAAAATAAAAAGAAAAAGAAAATCACAGAGAAAACGCTAGCCTATAATTTGTTGTTTGTAGTAGTAATGATTAACATATAAATTACTGAGAAAAAATTAGTGAATAAAAAGACTCCGTTTTAAAATTTATTTGGATTGAAATTAATAGTCTCATAATCATATCAGTGGCAAACCTTTGAAACAAAAAAAAAAATCAGGAAATTGCCTAAGGAAGCTGTTCAAGCCTGGAACAAAGACTCATTAGTTTGTAATTGTCATAAATATGTATCTCGACATATTTTTTATTAGAAAATAATAATGCCCATGTAAACGTACACACATAATATATATATATTCATTCATCTTACAGTAGGCTTTCATGACTGTAGTATTTACAGAAGCGGCTCCAGAACAACATTTGCCCAATATGGGCGAAAAAACTGAGCAATAATAAGTTTACATTTATTTCACAATATTTTTCACCTTTGAAAAGCTCAACATATTCCAAGTGAGCACGGTCTAGTCTGGATTAACGTAATGGTAGATTAATGGACTAATGGATTGGAAAAATTCTTAACTGGAGACTCTCTATCTGTGTTGGAATTTCATATAACTTTTTAAGCAATTAATTATTTATATACGATTTATTATTAAAAATAAGTTCTATGCAGTTTAGTGCAGAGTAGAGAACCGGAGGTTTAAAAGTTTATGGATCGATTCCAAGTCAAACAAAGAAAAAAAGGGGAAAATATGCTCAAATGTCACATGATTTGGAAATGTGATCAAATATCACATGATTTTCCATACAATTGACAAATAATATGATTATTTATTATTATCACAATTTATGTAATCACATAAAAATAAAATGAAAGCATTTTTTTAATAGGAGATAATTAAAATAACTGCAATCCTAGATTATCTTTGAAAAATGCCGTAGATAATCAAATAATAAATATACTTTTTAAAAAATTCATTAAACTAAATACATTTTATTACATAAATGTTAAGCTATAAAATAAATTTGAAATTTTTTAAAAATAATGGTATCTTTTTTTTTTTTAAAATAAAATCTAATATCAACAGTGATTTAAACAAAGTGCCCTGTGCAGTTTAGCGCAGGGTAAAAATAGCAGACTTAAGAACTAAAGGTCTGTGGATCATTTTTTATCTGAGATATCAATTGGGCAATTGAATAGAAAGTTCGTATTAAATGTAAATTTGTGCTCAAATGTTATTTGATTTGTCAAGCGTTGTTAGCCGAGAGGTCAGCGTAGCTGCCTTGCAAGCAAGCAGTTGGTTGCAGACGGTTGTTGCGGGTTCGCCTCCCGGCCAATGCTATGACATATGAAGATAAAAAAAATGGTATTTGATTTCTTGAGCAACTAATTATATATATATATTAATAACAATGATCAAGTATAATATTGATTGCTGAATGATGAATCTATTTTAGACATTATATATATAAACTAGCTTTTAAAGTGATATCATAATAGATTTATGATAATCTGCTACTCAACTAAATATTGTTAAAAAAATAAATCCGTTTAAAACAATCCATTACATGATAATTTCTACACGAAAAATATACATCTTTAATAAAAATAAAATAAGTAATAAAATCTTATCTTAAATATTCAAAAATTGCATAATCTTCAAAAACTATTTGAGAAAATAGAAATTGATATGACAATGATTTAATTTTATTACGGACTCAAGTCACTAATAAAAACAATCAGTTATGAATTAAAGTAAATGAATTTATATACAACACCGTGATTATTAAGACCAAACCTATCTCTCTATACATACATATATATATATATATTGTAAATCTAAAGATTATGATCATAATATACTACACATACATATATACTTAAGTTATGAAATTGTATATATAATACTTAAATTAACATAGACAGCTAAATAATATGCGCATATATTCTTGTGCATGCATGCGTTAATATATTTTTGTCTTAAACTTTCCTAAGGCAAGCAAGCACTTATAGTGGACTAACCACAAAAGTGGAAGATTAAAAGAAATTAGTAAATTAATGTCATGTTATTTGAACTGTCTAAGCTGAGATCTTTAGAACTTAAAGTGTGAAACCGAGTGTTTTTAAAATCTTTTTCACTGCCTTACAGCACTTTCGCCTAAGTTTCTGCATGAGTAGTTAATTTAATAAATAATATGTGATAAAAAATGTATGTGCCTAGCTGTAAGATTTTGCATTTATGCGTATATATATTATGCATTTATTTTAAATAACATTCCAGGACTAATGAAAAAATAAATATTTGTAGTTTTACCAAAGGTAACATTAAAGTACATTAAGAAGGCAAAATAGTCTTAAATTTTATATATATATATCAAAGTATTATAAATATGCATTAGATAACTTAATTATTTATTAAAAACGAACAAAAACATTTTAATGACTGTTTTTTTAAAATCCTAATTTAAACTAATGTGGTAAAATCCTTAAGGCAATGCATATTTAGGCAAGCCCAATATTTATTTATACTATAAACTCAAAATTAATGTGTTTTAGCATATAATTTATTGTTATAGATTATATTAATTAAAAAGAAAAAAGAAAATAAGTAGACATGCTAAAAGATACATTTCAATTGTTTACCAATCTCTACTGCTTTATATTTTAATTATTTATTAGAATTGCTTTTTCAAAGTTTGTGTATATTCATATTTTGTTGAAGCAAAGATCTGATTATTGCTATCAGAGTGCTTAGAAAATCATGTGATGCTCAAACATTTGTTATTTTGAAAAATAGATCTTTGACAAGGAAGCATTTAACTCTTTAGTTTATTAATCTATTACTGCATAGCTTAGTGTGATGATAAACAGATTTGCAAATATATGTTCCTAAATACTTGAATATCAACTAAACATTCAATTATTTGTATAAAACTTATATAAAATAAGTTTTAATATATATATATACTTTTTTAAAGAAAATAATGTAATTAGATGTAGTAGGATGAATTTTAATACTTATGCATTGTTCATATGAAAACAAGAAAGTGAAAGTTATCAATTGAACATTGCATTCATTCACTATAAGATTAATTAATTATTAAGTTTATTTATTGTTATGAAAAAACTCTGTAGATATAGCAATTTGCAATGTAAGATTTCAATGATCAGAATTTATTTAGATTCACCAACAGCAAAAATTTTCACTAAAAGTTTAATCTTTCAGTGATTTTTATGATTGACAAAAACATAAATATACTTCTAATTTTTGTTTCCTTCTCTCTTTTTTTTTTTGGTAAAATTATATAAATATTTATTTCTTAATAAGCATGTGATAGTTGCTTATAATTTTTATTTGAATATATTTGATTTTTTTTTAAAATAGTAGTACGATGCAAATTTATACAATGTCAGATAAGAAACAGTTTTTGTCATTTTCTTTTTAAAAAAAAAATTGGAAAATTGGTATTTTATATTTCTATGATTAATTCTATTATTTTCCCATATATTTTTTAATATAGTCAACTTACAACATAAAGACCTAATTAAGAATGATGCTTTTTTGTTAAATCCTTTTTTAGATGGAAATCTAGTATCAAATTTTTTATGTTGCTATACTATTGCTACTTTTTTTTTTATTACAAAGTTGATATTTTATTTAAAAAAGTATTTTCAAGTGTTGATGGCATAGTAGCTAGCATAGCTGTCTTCCAAACCGCTAGCCTGGGTTTGCATCCCAGTCAATGCGTTTGACATATGAAAAAAAAAAAACTATTTCCATTTTTTGTACACATGGTTTAAAAATATATTTACAATGTAAAGATTTGATAAACAATATTTTTTATTAAAAGTGCAAAAAAAAAATGAATAGAAAAGGTCTATGAGGTAGTTGCTAAACAATGTGCTTAATAGATTAATGATTTATTTATAAGTAAGAATCTTGCCTATTATTAGTTCATATTTTTATTTCTTGTAGAAATTATATAATTAATTATTGTACAAAGTTTATTTTTAAAAGCAATTGCATTTTATGGGTCAGTAAAATGAGTTGATGTAAATAAATTGCAAAATCCTTTCCTCCACCTCCAAAAAAGAAGAATATAAAAAGTATATAACTTCTAAATATTGGAATATTTAAAAGTTATATATATATTTTACAACTTGAAAAGTCCTTAACGATAGATAAACAAAAGTAAAAATGGAGAAAAAAATGTTTGAGAGATATGATTTATAGTAAACAAGCATGAATAAAAATATAGTAAAGTGGTAATATTATAGTCACTGAAGGGCTCCATAATACATTGATAGTGCATAATTGTATCATGACTATAACCTGCATTCATATCTAAATCATATTCACTTGAATGTTTTTTTCCAATTTTAAAAAATAAAACTAGATAGGAATAATCTATATTTTAAATTTGAAAGTTTATTCATTTGTTTATTCATGACTTTATAACTCAACAAATATTGAATCAATATTGAAAAAAGAATCTTGTATGATTTTTTTTCTTTTTTTTTGTATAGAATTTTGCTAACATATACAATTTTACTTTAATTGTTTTTTTAAAAATTGTAATTTGCAATTTAAAAACACATGGAAAATCTATATCATAATTGTTTATGAATAATATCATAAAACACTGAAAATAAATCAGGTGAAGGAAGATAAAATTTGATTTTATATATTTTAGATCAAACAACACCAATGATTATATTCTTCCAGTGCAAGCACAGCAGGTGGTCTACAAGATTGCATGTAGTGAAAACAACTGCCCATCTGCATATTATGGGGAGACTAGGGCATCAGTTCAAACAAGATTATCCCAACATGTGCATTCATACAATAAAGCCTTAGTTGACTCATCCCACCCTTCAATTTTTGTTCAGCATGCAATGGCTGTGAGTCATTTATGCAGATCAGATGGACCAAGAGTATTGTGTAGGGAGTGGAATTATCTGCAAAGGAAGGTTAGGGAGGTGTGTTTTATCATCTTGGATGAACACACAATGAACAAAAGGTAGTCTTTTTACACCTTGTCGAAGAAATGGCAAGTTGAGGCGCTCTGATTCTAATTTGCATATTTACCCAGTTTTGGTCAAATATTTGCATATCAGTATAGCATTGAAAAATGGTAAGAGAGTTTGTACTTTTTGATAATGAAGGGTAAGCCTTCGAAAACGTTTGAAGATTTAATAAATTATTATTTATAGAATTGTTCAAGATAATTGTTCAATATATCATATTCAAATTATATAATGTGTGCATATTTTATACTAACACATATTAAAGTTTTACATATTAATTAAATTGTGTTTGTAACCATGCATTTAATTCTTATTTGAATAATGACAATTTACATTAGTTATAATAATGAACTTGATATTTTTTTAAGATTACAGTTTAAATATATATTTAATTTAAGACTTATTAAAGAAAAATTCAAAACAGCACCATAGAAGAACAAACTACTACCAAATTTGATAAACTTTTGAAATAAAATTGATAAATTTTTGGGATGTTACTTTAAATATATTTGACATGTGAGAAAGTAAAATGTAAAATGTCATAGGTACAGCAAGAAAAGTAATGAATTTGATATAAACTTTTACCATTTTTCTTTAAGTATGTCGTCACATGATAATGTAAGATGCTGTGACTTGCATATTAAAACACATAGTAAAAAAATGAAGGCATATTTGTCTTTGGTAATCCAGATAAACTTTTATTGAAAAAATATGTTTTAAATTATTTAAACTTCATTTGGAATATATATTAAATTTTTCACTTGCATAAATTATAATAATGTTAAATTTTTATAGCTATTTTAAAATTATCACATGAGAAATATATATAAAAAAAATTTAATTATTTTTTATTGTATTTAATAAAAGGTATATATTTTGTGATATTGTTGTTGATAATTATTTCATGTAAATGTATGTAAAAATATTTTACTTATTAAACTTTTTACTAATGTAAGGGAATAGCTAGAGAAATGGAGAGAAATAATGAGCAAAAATCAAAAATGAAATATGTAAATACATTTTAATTATCCAAAATCTTATAATAATGGTGATGGAACAGCAAGAGAATTAGCAAGGGAAATTTTTATTTGGTACTGACATCTAAAATCAAAAACGGAATTTAGAAATGAAGCATTAAAACATTTTACTGTTCAGAATATATCCTCCTTATATATATAAATTAAAAATATAGTTTAATCATTGACTGCTTTATAAATATATATTGTAACAATCCACCAGAAGAGGGGGCTCATATCTCACTATGGTCAGGCCTAGGGTCTTCAGGTAGAATGCTGTGACTGACATGATGAAGTACCTAACAAATGATCATATCTACCTCTAATGGGATAGCTCTAAGTTTACACATTAAATTCAAATACAATTTAGGCTAGTTCACCCATGCCTCACCCCCCATTTGGATTTTATTACACCTCAATATTCAAACTCAGAGAGAATGTTGCCTTCAGCTCTCTTCAGGGGTCAATTTACTTTGCATAGCAACTGTCACACATCTATACATCCAACTCTATTACTGTATCATTTTATATATATATGTGTGTGTGTGTGTGTGTGTAAAAGATGTGTGTGTGTGTGTTCATATATATATAGTCAAATAAATTGATGGATGAGTGTATGAATAATTCTGATAAACTAGAGACCAGTTAAATTTTAAATCAAATCAACAACTTTTATTAATAACAAATAAAATTTAAAACTTATTTAACATAATAAAAGATGCAGTTATATGTGTCACATATGCATTTTATGCCGAATCATTGATTAAAAGTATCCATTATTCCAACCCATACCCATGGTAGAGATACATAACTCAGTATTCAATATTTATAGAGCAAATTAAATTAATAAAAAAAAACATGATTACATCAACTGTGAAGTTGACTAACTAATTTACAATGTTAGATGAACATATATTTATAATAGCCTCATTGTCGAATTTCAATGATTGCCATTCTATCTTCTTTGGGACCCCCTGCCTAAGTATGGTTGGTATGGTTGACAGAAAAAAACATCCACACTGGAAGATTAATTATTCACACAGAATAAAATAAATATAATGACTGTTAATTAAAATAAACAAACAATACAAACTCTGTCCTGTAATACTGCATGTAATTAATATGAAATAGTATCAAAACTCTTACTTTATTCCATATTATGTGGTAGTGATCCAAATGTCAAGTCACTACAGAGGGAACTGACCTAAACTTTATTTACATAAAAAAATTTATCTAAGTTAATAACCCCCCCCCCCAGACTTTGTTGCTTTTAAACATATGGACTCTTCCAAGTGTAGGCACATTGAAATTTCTAAGTGTAGAAGTGAAATGAGAAAAGAATTTTACAAATATATAAAAAAATGTAACACTTAATAAATCAAAATTTCTTCAATTATCCAGATTAAAATCCATGGATCTAGCAATAATGTCTCTCATGGATACAATCTATCACCCTTTTCATTACACTCTAGGTAAGTCCTTCCTCAATTATTCGAATTCCTCATCAACGCATTTGAAACAATGTTGTTTCCATTTTCTGCAACTGCTTTCCTCCTGGATCTATTCAGACATTTTGTTTGATGTTTCTTTAGGCATTTTATATATGAATGAATTAAATCATTATGCTTCTATGGTTGGGAGAATAGCATTCAGATCCTACGGTGACTTTATTTAGCCAGAATACATTGCTTAGTACTTTATAGTAGATTTAATTTTCTTCAGTTTGTTATTTGGCATTTAGAAAATTATGTAAAAGAAAAATTTTATTTCATCATTTACCTATATAAGCTGATGATGAATTCTTTCCTTTTCTCTTTGTTCGAACAATAGTGCAGTCTTTTATCTTTAATTGTCAACACAAACTCAGTTCAATTCTTTCATTAAACTGTTAGAAATGATCAACTTTCCTTATTTCAAAAGTTGACTGTGATTTCTTTCAACTTTTTGCGATATGAAAATTATATGGCAGATACAGGATTGTCAAACATATCGTCCATCTTTCCTTGCATTATAAGATTTAATCTTGAGATATCGGTTGTATATGATTATCCTATCCTTAGATAAAAAAAATGATGAAAATGAACTGGGTTCACTTTTATACAATGCCTAGTATCTGTTGCCTAATATATGAGCTTTTCCATTTCCTCTTTCCTTGCTGTAGTTGTCTATTCTTACGTGTACTAAATGGTTGTAATTAAAATTAAAATTACATAATAAAATTCTATTCTCATTTTCTAACACTTGGTTGCCTAGGTATTGATTTGTCATTAGGTCATCACTATGTCTACTAAGTTGAAGTCATAAATTGTGAAATCTAATACATTGACAAATACTTTATTGTTAGTATATTAATATTAAATATGTAATGAACTTTTTTACTTTACTTTGAAAAAGATAAATTATTCCATTGTGACATTACTTTGAAAAAGATAAATTATTCCATTGTGACATTATCTAATTGAAGATTTAATAAAATAAACTGTTGTCACATGTGTGTATATATGTATGTTTGCATTATAAAACAATTGATAGTGTGTATCCAACTATCTATTATCTAGTTCATGTTTTAAATGGGTTTGATTTGCTGTTGTGGATAAATAAGGGCTGGTCTAGACAGGATCGTAAGTTACCCTCACAATATATCTATATATAAAGAGCATGCTCTAAACAAGTTTCTTTATGATAAATGCTACAAGAGAAAGCGTTCAAATCATTTTTATCTAGGACTGCCCCCATATTCTGACCAGTTTCAAACTATGGCGCTCTTCAGTTAGGAGATAGGAGACCACCTCAAGCTAAGCATTTATCTAATAGTTAACTCTTAAGAAGAAGACCTGAAATTTTTAGACATCTACATGTTTTTAAATTCAGCTCTCCAACTAAAATAATCATGTGGACCTGAACTTAATTCAGATACACTATATATTAATAGGTTTAGCAATTTAATTTAGCCAAAGCCCCCAACAGCAAAAAATAATAGTAAAAAAAATCAAGTCATATGCCACATGACTTATATAGCTTGCATTTACAAATATATAAAAATAAAGAGCACGCTAATAGCTCTAAACAAGCTTTTTATATGTAATAAATGCTACAAGAGAAAGCATTTAAATCATATTTATCTAGCATTATCCAAGATCCTCACTGAAAAGAGCCATAGCTTGAAACTGGTCTGGGGATGGGGACAATCCTAGATAAAGATGATTTGAATACTTTCTCTTGTAGCATTTATCATAAAAAAGCTTGTTTAGAGCTATCTGAATACTTTCTCTTGTAGCATTTATCATAAAAAAGCTTGTTTAGAGCTATTAGCATGCTCTTTATTTTTACATATTTGTAAATGCAAGCTATATAAGTCATGTAACATATGACTTGATTTTATTAATATATATAAAGAATTACACCTTTATTGTTAAAAGTATGTTGCCTTGACAACAGTTTGAAATTGTTGATTGTTATTAATTTTGGGAATGTGTAAGTGTTGACTGGTTTTTAATGATATATATATTATTCTACTAAGAAGTGCAAAGACACAAATCAGCTTTGCTTGCATTAATAAAATAAATAATATAATGTAGTTGATATTTAAAATATATTTAAATAATATTTGCATGAAATAATAATAATACATGAGTTTTCAACAGCATTTAAAAATGGATCTACAACATCGTTTATAAAAATGTATAACAATAGTTGTATTTAACTTCTCTGGATACCTGTATATTATTATTTTGTATAAAAAATATTTAAATACATTTTAATTATCAACTACTTTACATTCTTTTTATTTAACAACAGGAGTAAACATAGGTACTGCTAGCGAAAATATAAAATAGTAAAACTAATGCCCTGAAATCAGATTCCTACATAAAAATATTTTGGAATTGATTTGTGTAAAATAAAAATAAAAGTGAAGTTTAATACATATAAAAAAAAGTATTTTTTAAAAGAAAATTAATGAATAACCTGCATAAAAGAATGTGATTAAAATAAAAGAGTTTAAAACTGAAATAGTCGATTATAAATAAAAAATTGTCACGTTCAAAAGAAAGCTAATTCAAATGGTCTGAGATTATACATATAATATTTTTTATTTTTTTATAGATTAAATAATCATCAACATTAATTTATTATAGTATTTCAATATTTATAAGTTACAACATAAACTTTATTAAATATATTAACATATATAGAAAACATATGTTAACTATTCAAATTAAAATAGTAGTCAATAAACAAATTAAAAAATTCACTACCAAGAGACCACTGATAGCAAAATTTGCTGTTAACTAATATTTTAATTTTGAATATAGTATTTGGTTGTATAATATTGTCTAGTTTAGCTTTTGATATTTGATATATAGTGCTTTGCAATATTTTATCACTGTATGATCAGTCACTCAAGAGGTCAAGTGACATTCAGAATCAAAATGACAAGATGAGAATAAATACATTATTTACTCTTTATAAGAAAAATAAACCAATTAAATGGAAGCTAATGTTGTAAAATTTCTTAATTATATGTGGCTTTCAGCTTGAATTAGGTTTGTGGTAAAATAAAACTATTTTTAGAATAATTATTAATAATATTAATTATATATATATCCAAAATAAAGAAAAAATATTAAAAGCAACAAATTCTTTTTTTAAAAAAAGAAAGTTTATTTTTTTATTTTAGCTAAAGTGATGCGATTTTTTCCCTTAATTCCTTCAATATAAGTTTAAACCTTGTATAATTAATTATACAAATAAAATATATTTTATATTTAGTGAATAAAAAATAATTTTGAAAATAATGAAAATAACCAGGAAACAGTAAAATTATCTTTAGAAATAGTCTTTCTACATCTCGACTTGGAAGTTGATTTTTTTGTCTTATAATGTTTTCATATCTGTGATGAATCCTGATATTTAAAAATTAAAATGCAAAATTACAAAACAAGTATTATATAGGGTATATGAGCACAGACTTTCACATGACCCACCACTCTCCACACCATTTCATAACATCATCAGATTTTCAATTGGATGCACGGTTGAAGAGTTGGAGTATGGAGTGGATTGAAGCCTGTACATTAAAGTATTATGATTGGCTATCTTAATATATATCTGAGTACTTATAACATATATATGTGGAGATGGTAATCTGGACTAACTGATGATTGATGGTTTAGCATGAAATACGAATATTGGTGATTATTTATCTTTTTGACATATATGTGTTCAAGTGTATCAGTGTTATGAGATGGTGTGGAGAGTGATGGGTCGTGTGAAAGTCTGTGCTCATATATTCTATATAGTACATATATAGACACATGTATACAATAAGCCAGTGTGTTTCAGTTAAAACAAGTATTATTAATCTAGAGATCACTTATTCATTGAAAAAATTAAACAAAATTATTTTTTTAAATATTTTGTCTGGAATCAGTCAAGAAAACATCTGCTATTATGGCTTTCATTTTTTCTATTTCATTGATACGGGCTTTTTATTGCAATAAGATAATTCATAAAAAATATATACATTTAATAAAATCACTCCGACTTCAAAACAAACTATTATAATATTTATTTTAAGCGTTTTTGTGAAGTGATTTTAGAATATTAAATAAGCATATTATATTAAAATCAGTTAGGTCATATTTCCTATTACCAAATATTTTTAGTTAGTCAACTTGTTTTTCAGTATACTATTTAAAAATTAAATTGAGAGAGTGCAAATTTCTCAAGTGCTTGTGACTATTAGTAACCAATCAGATCTTAAGCACTGGGACAGGGAATTTAACAAGAAAAGTGTGGATTCCACTCTCTTCTTTACTTGTCTTTTTATATATCCAAGCCAGTCCAAAGTACTTATATCTGAGAGTGTGAAAAACCCTAAGAAACTAAAAAAAAAAAAGATAAGTTAGAAATAAGCTGAAAAAAATTATATCAATTTAAAAAAAAAAAAAAACTGTTCCAATAATACCACATATATATATATATACACATGTATATATAAATAATTAAGACTCCCAGTTACATTTCTATCATAGAGCTACAGACATTATGAAAAATAAAACATGTTAATGGCTTTGAAGATGCATTTTGAACTATCAATTCTAGCAAAGAAAGTGAAAGATTAAAAATTGAAGGCATTCTGCAAATACTCATTTATAAAGTAATCTTGTGTATATTGTATGATTATGTAATTAGAAGGGACTTCAATTCAGACTATCAAGCTTCTCATAGCTAACCATTCCATTTTATACAACCAATACACATGACTACAACATACATGTGAAAAAGATATATGATCTCCAATATATGCATTTCATGCTGAACCAGCATTCATTGGCTGGTTTAGATGACCATCTCCCATATATATATATACAATAGTGCTCAGTTTATATTAATATATATATATATATCTCCCATATATATATATACAATAGTGCTCAGTTTATATTAATAAAGCATATCCTCAAACTTTAAAGGACAAGTTTCTATCTTTTCACCCTCCAATTCATCAGCCATTCTTATCATTAAAAATGCAAGGATGGGCATCAACAAAAGTTATGAGTGTTCCATCCTTGGATTTTTAATGATATGGATGGCTGAAGAATTGGAGAGTGGAAAAGATTGAAGCTTGTTCTTTAAATTTGAAGTTTTGCTATCTTAATATAAACTGAGCACTGATTGTATATATGTGCAGGAGATGGTGATCTAAACCAACTGATGAGTGCTGGTTCAGTATGAAATGCATATATTGGAGATCATATATCTTTTTCACATATATGTTGTCATGGGTATTGGTTGTATAAGATGGAGTGGATAGCCTTGGGGAGCTTGAAAGCACTTAATATGAAAATAAGATTATTTTGTTAATATATATCAAGTAATGTGGAAGTACTGAAAACCTTCAGTTAGCTGTATGTAAACTGCCAATAAACATAAAATATTGAATGTATATAGCTTCAGGGAAAGAGAGAGAGAGAGGGAGCCTTGCAAGTTAATGTAGTGATAATTGCAATATTAGAATATCAGGAAATTATGTTATATTTGAGAAATAAAGCAACAGTTTAAATAAAATTCAATAAATTATATATATTTTCTCAGCTAAGTATTATATAAAACTTGTATTCTTGAATTTGCTTCTTAACATATGTATCAAACATGCACAGGGCAACAAAATTAATTCAAATGATTAAGATTTGTGAATCAATTACCATCTGAAAAATATATCAGTTGAACAAATTGTTGTGCTAAGCCCAACTCCAATATATTGTAACAATTTAAATAAATCAATTATGATTTGTATATTATATATATATATATATATATATATATATATATATATATATAATATACAAATCAATATATATATCAAAATACAGTACAATTTATATAAATTATATTCTTTTAGAAGTACTTTCGACTATACACTTTGTAGTCTTTATCAACTATATAAAGTTGAATAATCAAAACGAGACAACCCTTAACAATACCCATAGTTCAATTTAGATTTCCCACAATTCTGTTATCTTAACATTTGATGACTGGCGATTCATTAACATTTGATGATTTCTTGAAATCAACATAGCCTCTTTTATTTTACGTTTATTATGACAACGTTCAATTTGAATAATTTTCATATTTTTATAATCAAATTTAAATCCATATTGACAAGATTTATTATGATCAAATATAACAGATGATGAAGGTTTATTTACATCTGTTCCATATTGATTCTCTTTTTGAATTCTATTATATAAAAGCATATGTTCTTTTATTCTCTTCTCAAATGTACACTTAGATTCACCAATGTATTGTACGCCGCATCCACATATCAATCTATATATAATAGAATTTTGATTAAACTTTGAATTTTGAATTTTAGAATTATTAAGCAATCTATTTATGTTATTTGTAGAGAAAAAAGCAATATGACACAAACCATTATAAATTTTCCTAATAAACTTGACCTGCTCATCTGATATAAATGGCATTGAAATCCATTTCATTTTGATATATTTATTTTTAATTTTATTATAGTGTTGATTTCTTTTAAATCCTTTAATAATATTAGCAATAGCATTTTTATAATAGCCAAATTTTAACAAGTCATTAACAAATAAATGTACCTATGTGTCATAAGCTGTCTGGATTGAAATCATTCTTATTTCGAAATGAAAAATTATGCAAATATTCTAGTGATAAAATTAAAAATGTACATTTATTTGTTAATGACTTGTTAAAAATTGGCTATTATAAAAATGCTATTGCTAATATTATTAAAGGATTTAAAAGAAATCAACACTATAATAAAATTAAAAATAAAAATATCAAAATGAAATGGATTTCAATGCCATTTATATCAGATGAGCAGGTCAAGTTTATTAGGAAAATTTATAATGGTTTGTGTCATATTGCTTTTTTCTCTACAAATAACATAAATAGATTGCTTAATAATTCTAAAATTCAAAATTCAAAGTTTAATCAAAATTCTATTATATATAGATTGATATGTGGATGCAGCGTACAATACATTGGTGAATCTAAGTGTACATTTGAGAAGAGAATAAAAGAACATATGCTTTTATATAATAGAATTCAAAAAGAGAATCAATATGGAACAGATGTAAATAAACCTTCATCATCTGTTATATTTGATCATAATAAATCTTGTCAATATGGATTTAAATTTGATTATAAAAATATGAAAATTATTCAAATTGAACGTTGTCATAATAAACATAAAATAAAAGAGGCTATGTTGATTTCAAGAAATCGTCAAATGTTAATGAATCACCAGTCATCAAATGTTAAGATAACAGAATTGTGGGAAATCTGAATTGAACTATGGGTATTGTTAAGGGTTGTCTCGTTTTGATTATTCAACGTTATATAGTTGATAAAGACTACAAAGTGTATAGTCGAAAGTACTTCTAAAAAAATATAATTTATATAAATTGTACTGTATTTTGATATATATATTGATTTGTATATTACATATATTGTGAAACGAATACAGATATCAAACTTTATTTATTACATATATATATATATATAAGAATGCAAATGAAAAAAAAATTGAAAACTTTGATAAATTAATATTTAAATATTTTCTGCATAATTATTAGCCTTTAAAACTGGGAAAAGATATAATATATTACTATAAATCCCAAGTTAAGTTTTATCATCCTATATATTTATACTTACAAACATTTATTTTAATATCAACTTTTCCTTTGCTCTTATATGTAATTTTTTTGCATACATATATTTGTACATATGTGTAACAAAGTTGTTTATCTTTACATAAGAAAGCTGCTCATCATTAAAAGTGCACTCATTTTATGATTTAAAGATGAAAAAGAAACCTTTTTATTATGCATATATAACATTTATATTATTTAATTATATATATTGTAACATTTGGGTATGGCACACAACATATGTATAAAGTAAAGGAAAAGTAGAAATAAACAGACATAAATTTTAGTAGATATTTTCTACCTTCCTGGAATAATAATCAAGGATTAAATAATTCTGAATTTAAAATAAAATTCCATTATGAAATAAACATTTAAAAAGATCTGAATAAATATTAATATTGTATTATTATTATTCTGATTTTGAATTTAAAAACAAGCATCGTTTATTTTTTATTAATGCTTGTATACATTTTTTTTATCTTTTTTTAAGAAATCTTTATAGATTAAAAATTCCAAAAAGTAGCTTATAACTAAAAGTGATTAGATGAGAGTAAAATCATTTTGATAAAATTTCAAAGTTGCTTTTGAAAGGATTAGTAATCTTTTTGAAAAGATTAAAAAAAACTGATTTTCAATTAAGGTGTTTTTATTACCTTTGGTGACTCTTATAAAAAGTGCTGATAAAAATATCAGTTCAGTCTGGTTTTAATATTTTGAAAAGCAGTGGCCAAATTGACCAGCTGAAAAGTCTGGTTCTCAGTCTTGGCTAAATATATTATGTAAGAGCTGGCCAGAAGGCTTGGCTAATAATATTTTTGAGAAGCAGAATAATTAACTGCAGATTTAGTTTGCAGAGTTGGACAGAGCTCCCATGAAGATGTAGCTGAAGTCAAGAATGCAAGAAAACATCTGATCTACAGTTCAATGGTAGAGTGGACATTAAGAATTTGCCCGGCATGGTTCCTTTAAGGCCTCCAAGAGGAATCAAAGGGTCTTTTTTCAGTTAATAGCAAACTCATTTCTGCAGCCATATATAAAAAAATATGAAAATATATTTCATGTAACTGACCTTATTTCTATATATATATTTGTATGAATTTTCACACACATGTAAGGGATGATGCCTATTCCACAAGTATAGAAACCCTCACACTGAAGAGAATTTCACCCTAAAGCTTTAACTTGTATAAAGAAAAAATGATCATTGGTTCAGTAACTTTAAAAATATAACATCTGACATATGAGACAGCTTGCTATAACTACAATTATTCATACAAAGGCATGAAAAAAAATCAATAATCATCTTTATTTATACATTTATTCTCTCTCTCTTTTTTTTAAAAAAATATAAATGAAAAAGCTTTAATATATAGTTTTACATATTTATTTATTTTTAAATATCAACCATTTCATCACAGCAATAAATGTCATGAATATAATATAATAAAAATATAATAGAAAGTACACTAGCAGTAATAAAGTTAAATATTATTAAAAAACTACCCTTTCTGTGTGTATTTTCATTTTACCAGGTATACGAATTTTATGTAATTTAATGTTTTTAGTTATGCACTAAATATGGAATGTCATCGTGATCATAACTAATAGCCACACATAAATAAATACGCACAACAAACCACAATGAATTAAATTTGAGTTTTATAATATCTGTTAAAACAGTCCATGAAACACAACACAGATCTTGCATGTATCAAATGCTGTACATAAATAGTCTCCTGATTTGATACTTTACAATGTCATCATTAACTTTTCTATAGCAAGTTCTTCTTTCTAAAAGACTTCAATATTTTACCTAATGATAGTTCTCCATTAGATTTCCAATGAAAAAAATACTATTTCTTCTCTTTTATACTGAGTAACATTGAAATAATCTTTTCAGATGAAAATTGCCTTTTCCATAAAATCTATGCTGGAAATTCACAACAAAAATCTTTTTGAAAAGTCTGCTAGTCTTCATTGTGTTAACATATCCAATCCAATAAAGATGTCCCTTACAATGTTAGATTCAATGTCTACATTCAGTAAGCTGAATAATATATAAATTGCGGACATTGTCATTGTGTTTACAAATTTTTCCAATCATTTACAGTTATATATGGAACTAATTTACAAGTAATCGTATCACTACTTTGAAGATCTAATCATTTGATTTGATAGATACCGCAATGTGTAACAAAAATTTATGTGGCTCATGCTCTCAGATATATATAGTTAGACGCACACTTGTGAATTCACATATGTTTATTTTTTTCCCTTTGTGCATTTTATTTTTATAATTTAGTTACTTCCCCATTTGGTAGAAAGATTAGTATTCAATAATAGCGCAATAATTGTTGGTGTGAATAAAATACTGGACATTGTTATCGAGAGTAAGTGCACAATTATAGAAAACAGATTTTTTTTTTTAAAAAAAAAAAAGGAAAATTGAAATCAATGAATACTTAAACTACTGCGGCAGCAAATTATCTTTATGTAACATAATTACCAAAATTGAAGATCTATAGTTAGTTCGATAGTAAGAAAAGAAAATCTTTATAAAATTATTAAGTGCAGTAGCATGACATAGTTTCAACTTAGTTTTTACTATATTTATATAACTTCTTTCAAATGTAAAACATAAAAAAAAAATTAGCTTGGTACACCTTAATAAATTTATTTAGCTTCTGAGATCGACAAATTATTTTAGCAGGATAATTTTTTTTTCATTTCTCTCTTCATTTTAACTTATTAATGAGTGGTTTAATTTCTACACCAAGATTATTAACGATCAAACTAATGTCAGATTTATAGACATTTTATATTTTGCATACGATCGATGTTGCTTGTCTAAGAAATTTATATAACAGAATCATAAAACCCTAACGCAATTTATTTATTTGTTTTACTTACCTTTTTTTACTTTTGACACAGACAATTTAAATTTATTTTAAATATTTCTATTCATTTATTATTAGTAATAAAAGTTCAAAATTGCCTAGAAGGAATTAATAGATTTAAACGAAATTGTTTAAGATAGTTTATTTGTTTATAAAATAAACTATCTTAAACAATTTAACAATTTCGTTGTTTAAGATAGTTTATAAAGAAAGTATCAACTTTTATACAGAATCACTGACGTAGAATATTGTAAACACTATGAAAAAAAAAAGATTATAACAAAATTAAGACCTCCCTGTGGGATTTACTGCAGTAGTAGAATTATGTATATGAAATTCAACCTGTCATTTCCGACGTTCGAATGACAGATGTCCTCCAAATGACTGATCGTTCGACTATTTCATGATTTAAGTTAAAACTTTGTAAACATTTTAACAAATATTAAATATATATTTAAAAAGTAATGTTTAGTGTGTCTATATTTTATAAACATTATTGCAGTTTAAGTTGTAAGTTAAGAGAATTAAAAAATACTTCAGATATTTTCATTGCAAGACAATCATAATAATATATTTTGAAAAAATATGTTATTTTTATATTGCTTTTATTAAACTTGACCAGGACATTTGACTTGATGATAAAAAGGTATGCAAGTATTTGAAAATAGTTGGTTGTCTTGAGAAATTATGCATAGTATAAATTGCAGGTAATAAAAATATTTGGATATTAAAAGTAAAAACTATGTATTACCTTTAATTTGAATTTTTGAACTAATTTGCAAGCAGATTCATAAAATAAGGTATTATTTAAAGCAATTAAAGACAAAAAAAACCTGCAACAAAATCATCTATTTTATTATATTTACAGAATCATGGTTATTGTGATATTTTTATAAGCCTAAAGGAACGTTTTTAATAAATGTGTTTTGCCAGTTCTTACTTATGGATCTGAGACTTGGACCCTTAATAGAAGCACAATACAGAGACTTCAGACCACTCAAAGAAGAATGGAGAGATGCATGTTGGGAGTAACAAAAAGAGATCGAAAACGCAATGTATGGGTAAGAGAACAAACAGGTGTTATTGACATCATTGAAAAAAATAAAAGACTGAAGTGGAGTTGGGCTGGGCATATTGCTAGAAGAGATGATAATAGATGGACAATTAATATTTTAAACTGGATTCCAAGAGATTGTAAAAGACCCAGAAAGAGACCACATGTGAAATGGATGAATGAAATAAGAAAGTGCACAGGGGTGTGGTGGAGAAGAGAAGCTAAAGATGAGAAAAGATGGATTGAACTTGGAGAGACCTTCATCCTGCAATGGATTGATAATGGTTGATGATGATTATGATGATGATAGTTAGTATCTTGCTATAATTTCCAGAGAGGAAAAAGAATGTCAGTGTTGAGGTGCAGTATATACTTCAAATGGCTACTATCATTGCATTCAACAAGATATAGTATATTATATCATAATGATATTATTCCATGTTAATTCTATAAAATGTGGGCCTTTTATTTATTAATATAAAGGTACTGAAAAAATTCTTTTAAAATTGCTCAGTAATATTTTGCTATTCAGCTTCCAATGTGTTATGCTACTGAAACTACAGTCATAAAGAGACACATAAAATGGGTGAAGAATAACCCATTTTTTAAAATGTATTTTATAGTGAACTTAAAAATAAATTTTCAGAAATAAGTAAAATATTGGAAACTATTATTGAGAAAATATTGTTACAAAAATATAATGAACAGTTTTGCAATTAGCAAAACATTGAAGTTTATTAAAGACAGTTTGATGTAAAAAAAAAGGCTAAAAAAATATCACAAAAAGTTAAATAAAATGATTAAAAACCCAACTTGTTATAAATGTTAACATATTTATGCTTTATGGATTAGTGCATAAAGTCATCAAAAATTCACCTTTAACTTTTCATTCTTTGTTTTTCTTTGTTTTTTAAACTATAATGATGGTATTTCAAGCAGATTAGTATATCTACAACATTTCGAGAGGTATTATTCTCCTCTCTTCTTCAGATAATGATGATATCTGGATTTTAAAAAAATCTAATTACAATGTATCATTTCACTAAAATGAAGTAAAAACTATTCTGCATTTAATTTTTTTAAAAAACAAAGAGTGCTTTAATATTTAAAGCATCAAAGATTAACATATGCATGATGCACACATGATCATGCATATAACAATAAAAAAATGGTGCTGTTAATTTATAAAAGTGAAAATAATTAAGTACTAAAATATATTCCCATTCTTCATTACTGCTTATTTAAAAGTCTGATAAAAATAGTTACTCTTAAAAAATGATTCATTTTCTAAATGTGTTTTTAAATTTGAATAGTAATTTAATACTGCCAAATTTTATTTCAATAATCAGATATATAAAAATAAGTAAATGCTTGATTTGAAACAAAAATTAGTAAATAAAGCTTATGAATGCCAATTAAGTTTTGTTTTTCTATTTAAATGTTTATACAAAAAGTAATTTATTTATTTATTTAATAATTTTTATATTTATTATTATTTTTGTTATGTAACATTTACTTTTATATTTTTAATCTATATCTTTATTGCTATTTTAAAGTAAATATGTTACAATGCAATATATATTTAAAGTTGTATACTGCTTACAAATACCCAAAAATAGTTATAATAATGTGAAAGGCTGAAACCATTGACAGATGCACCTTAAAAATGCTTAAATGACAGTCAATCAAATGTAATAATAACTGCATAAGGAACTCTCAAATCCAAAACACAAGGCAGAGATTTTATGAGAAAAAGGTGAGATCTTTGTGTTTTGGATTTGAGAGTTCCTTGTGCAGTCATTATTACATTTGATTGGCTGTCATTTAAGCATTTTTAAGGCACATATATCAAAGGTTTCAGCCTTTCATGTTATTATTATATCATCTGCTTGTGCTTAATAAATTAATATGGTCACAAGCCAGAAACTAGTCTGGGGATATTGGATGAGTAGGCACTAGATGGGAATTTTATGCACAAACATTCTGGAATCCATTGATTTCTCTGGTTGGCACTGAGTGGCACTACTGTATGGAGAGTTTTGCCTGTTTTAATAACAGTTATGTGCTAGCATAGGAAAGAGTGATCATGTGATGTTTATATTTAAAAATAGTCATAGTATGTTATGTTATAGTTCCAAGTAAACATTAATATTATTTCTATGGGAATTTGAATTAGTTTATAATAAATTTATTCTCCATATTTTTTCGAGAATTAATTAATAAAAAAATATAGAAGAATATAAGAGGTAATTTAACAAATGATATCAAAAACATAAATATTTTTCAATGATTACACAAACATGTGTAGGCAGCATTTAATAATTGATTTAATACCTGCTTTTTTAATTTTTATAATATCTAAATATAAAAATATGAAAATTTGCAAAATGAAGCAATGATAAAATGTAAATATTTTTTAACTTTTCAGGTAATAATTTTAAAATTACTACAAAATCTGCCATTTTATTTTAGATGAGATCAGAATATTCTAATATTCTTCTTTCTTTTTATATATTAGTCAATTAATATTTTAGTTTTGATTTATTCATTATCACAACTTTTTAATTATAAGCATATTAAACCCAAGACAAACATATAATTTTTCGATATCTTCTTTTAGTAAATGTATGACAGTTTAAATAATGTTTTCTTTATGCCATTTCAAATATTTTTAAAACTTTCTAAATCTAAAGTAGCTTTTTTAAATATCATAAATAATCACTTTTTTATATTTATCTTTTATTAAAAACATTTCTGGGCACACATATTATAATGAAAAGTCCTATATAAATAAACTGATAATTAAAAAAAAAAATCCAAAGAATATTGCTTGGAAAGTCATGTGATTTGTTTAATTTCAATCTGTAAATTTTAGGCTCTTAAATTTGTCACTTTATCATTATGCTACTTTGGAAGTACTGAAAACCCCCAAAATCAATATGTGAATTAACCATCTATAAATGTAAGTAGGGAATGAGCCCATTTTCTACTTACATTTATTAATGGTTAATTTACATATGGCTTACTTGGGGTTTTTAGTACTTCTGATTAATTACATCTACATCCGAGTTATCAAAAAGTTATATTTACATTATGTTATTTCATACCAAACAAAATAATCAAACTGTTGTTACTAAGGTCATGTGAAGTTCAAACACCAGTAAGTATGTCAGTTACAGTTTTAATCCAAAACATTAAAACACATATGACAATAAACAAATGGCAAAGAGGAAAAAAATACTTTCATCCAATTCAATAAAAATTATATGGCCATGAGTTTCAATTTCTTAAAATATTATGCTATTTAATTAATACTTTTTTAAAAAAAAAATATTAATTTACTGTGAAAATGATGAACATATATAACAAGATTTGACTTAAATAGGCTTACCATAAACTACAGTTTTAAATTTATAAAACAATTTCATAAGCATTTGAAAATTAATTAAAATTTTTTAAGAAAATTTTCTGACAATGTTCAAATTATAATTTCATTACTTGTAGCAGGAGAATGTTACATAAGTCAGCAGAAAAAGAAAAATCATCTCAAATAGGAATTAATTTACTATAAATTAAGAATTGTAAATTTTTTTACTATAAATTAATATGGATAGGTTATATAGTTTAAATCAATATCACTTGTGATATTCTCTATCTCTAGTTGAAAATAATTTAGCATTATGAATGCATTTTAAAAACTATTACTGTAATGTCAAAATTTTCCTGACAAATTCATTTTATACCAATAAATATCCCACAACCACCACCTCTTATGCTTGTGTATAACTGTTGTTAAAACAGGCAAAACTCACTATGCGTATTGCCACACATAGCAAACTAGTCTGGGGATATTGGATGAGTAGGCACTAGATGGGGATTTTATCCACAAGCCTTCTGGCATCCATTGATTACTCTAGCTTGCTGTGTGTGGCAATACATATAGTGAGTTTTGCCTGTTTTAAATTAATTTTATAAAAGACAATTAATTTCATATAATAAAGCATTCCATTATCTAAACATTTGTCCTTAATTGTATAGTTTGAAAACATTTTATTCATTATAATTGGATTTTTCAGTGAATTTTTCCATATTAAGTGAACAAAAAGGGATATAAATATGATTTCTTCATTCTTCAATTTTCCTATGAGTAATCAGTTATAGTGATAAATATATATACTTCAAATGTGCTAACTTTTATCAATCAAAAACATGTACATTTAAATCTTTATTAGAAAATAATAATGATATATCAATTTAAAAAACAAAAAAACAAAAACAAAGATATTTTAAGTGTATAAAAGTTCACAACGTTTACTTGCTACTGAACATAAAATAAACATTAGGATAATAATTTTGATGATAATTTGCATTTGTTTAATATAATAAAATAATCTCCATCTAATTTATGTAAGTATATACATAAAACCAAGCAAGTTGTTAAAATCATGGCTTGTGTATATGCATATTTACGATTGTGCTGCATGTATAGTTTATACATATATGTAAATCTATTATTATAAAGTGCTGAATATTTTGCAATTATTAAACTGGTAGTCAATCTTTGATAATGTGCTATTTCTTAAATATTATAAATCTCTGCACACTCACCCTCCAATAAGAGTTTAAAAAATTAAATGAATCACTTAAGTTTAGAGCGTATTTGTATATACACCAACTCTCATTGACCATGTCTAAATAAGGGCTTGAGTCTATTGTACACCTGATGTTATAAACAAATATTGAATTGTACAAATTTAGTTAATCTATCCCAGTAGAAAGACAGTGTCTCATTTTTAACCATCTATGATTAGGCTTATAAATATAAATCTGTTACTATAAAGCACTGAAAATTTTGAAATTATTAAAGTGGAAATCAACCTCTGATAATGCACTATTTCTTAAATATTACTGTTGGGTGAGTGTGCGGAGATTTATAATATTTAAAAAATAGAGCATTATCGGAGGTTGACTTTTGCTTTAATAATTTCAAAATTTGTAGTACTTTATAATAACAGATTCCATTTATAAGTCATATAAGTCTAATCGTAGGTGGTTAAAAATGAGACCCTGTCCTTTTCCTGTGATAGGTTAACTAAATTTGTACAATTCAATATTTGTTTATAACATCAAACACACAATAGACTCAAGCCCTGATTTAAGCATGGTCACTGAGAGTTGGTGTATATACAAATACACTCTAAACTTAAGTTATTCACTCTTATTGGCAGGCGAGTGCACGGAGATTTATAATATTTAAGAATTAGCGCATTATTGAAGGTTGATTTCCACTATAATAATTTTATACATATATGTATATCCATTCCATGATCAATAATATTCATGATAAATCTATCTATTTGTAAAACTTTGTTGCTTTTGTAATGTTGAATGTTGAGATTTCAATCGAAGACAAATTCTGTAATAATAATATATATATGTAAATATAAGTAGAAGTTCTGCAGAAAACTTCCGGAGCAATTGAAACCATCAATAGTGGGTTATAAAAAAGCATTGTAAAAAGTAATACAGAACATAGATGATATTAATATTAAATGGATTTGGCAATGCAATAAGAAAGATAAAGTTACAATATAATTGTTGTATATATATAGGAAGCAATTACCTAATTTATTTAACTTCTTATATTTGGAGATATTTAAAGATTTGTTTATTTATATAAATTAGATGTATTTATTTATTTTCTTTGCATTGTTAATTAATATCTGCTGTTATTTTTGTTGCTCATTAGATTTTATAAAACTGAGAAAGGAAAATTAATCTTTTTTACTCTCTCCATACACTATTGCACGGTATAAAATATTGGTATACCAGTCTATTTTTAAAATTTATTCACAAAATGATGTAATCAATATAACAGATCTTCAATCCTACAGCATTAAGAAGCTCTCTAAGTTTTACTGACTCATAAAATAATTTTCTAAATGAGAAACGTCACAAAAGGGTTAATAACAAAGAAAGTTCGAAACACAAAAATCAAAGTATTTTGCTTTTATTAAAATGCACTTTCGCTAGATTAACTAATTAATTTCATTTATTTCAGAGGGAAAAAATATATAATTAATATTCGATAAAAGCGATATTTTAAAATATTTTATTGCAATTAAATAAAAGATAATAAACTAATATATTGTTATTAATTTTGTAAATAAAATATTATTGATATTAAAGTATGATGATAAAGAACTGAGTATATATTTGTAGACATTTATAAGTAAAATACCAATGTAAGAACAAACTTGATTCAGGTAGATATATAAAGCTGTTAAAAGAAAAGGGAAATAATCTAACTCTCTAGAGAAAATGTTTTTCCTTAAATAATTGCCTCTACAGTAAAACTAAAATTTTCTATTTTAAAAACTCCATATCTTATTTACAATCTAAAAAAAAAAAAAAACAGCATAATATTATTTAAATGAATTATAAAATAAAAATTTATGACAGTTTCTGCTTTTAAGAGATACCGACTATAAATTTTCGTATCATTATTTACATATATAGTATTTATAATTAGTTATATAAGTATGTCATATAGCTTTAAAATGGAGAAATAGTGGTGATATATGCGGTAATGGGGAGAAGAAAGATGATTTGGGAAAATTACCAAGACTTTATTTCTTTCAACTCCTCATATATAACCACTTTTTAAAAAATGTAAACAAATCTTAAAGTTTTTTCAAACGTTTAAAGAAAGAATTGGGGGAGATGGATGAGGGGGAGAGTAAAATTTCAAACAAGAACACAAATTCTTGTTAATTAAATTTAAAATGTCACAAGATAATATATGACAAACAAGTCTTCGAGTAAAAATTTAAAATAAAACAAATATTTTTTAATATTTCTAGCTTTTAAATTAAATTATTTTATATGTCTGTAATATTTCTATTCTACCTCAGTACATCGATATAGTATAGATTCTGTATAACAGGATTTGATTCATCATAAGGTCTTTTATAAGCGGTTAAATATTAAACACTAAGCTAATTGTAATGCAGGCAAATGAATAATTCCTTATCATTGTCAAAATGTTGAAATTTAATTGTTTTTTGACAATTGTGTTGTCGATTTAGCAAATTTAATATTCTTTTATTAATATTTGTCGAGAATGATAGATGGAATTGTATTGTGTTTAATTGCTGTGGAATAAATGTTTAAAACCTCTTTCTTAAACATAGATGTTGTTTCTACATAAAGGTCAGGTGTTTATTTGTCATAGAGATTTATTTATTGATAAGGTCAAATAACAGCTACCTTCCTTTAAGGAAAACAAAAACAAAAAAAAACAACAACATTAACAACAACTTTTTGTGGTGAGCAAGAAAAGAAAACTGAGGGTCTCTCAAGGAGAAAGAGAAAAAAGAAAAGAAGACAGAAGAAGTTTGTTCAACAGGAGTCAGGGGATGAGATGGAAACTGAATCAGAAGGTCAGATAGTCAATGACCCAGAGGTAATGGAACGTGATATTTTAGCTCATCCCATGATCTTCAAATGAATTGTTGAATCTAAAGGGTCATGTCTTTTTTGGAAGGGACATGTATGTGGCAACAGTGAAGTAGGGCAGATAATTTCAGAAGAGGCAGATAATCCAGAGGAAAAAATCAATAACATAGAAGAGCAATGGAATGATGAGGCTTGTAGTGACAGGTTTAGAAGCAGGCAAGGTAAAGTAGTGCAGGGTATCATAGAAAAGTCTGATAATCCAGTCGAAGAACTTGATAATGTAGAAGAGCAATGGAGCGATGAGGCTCATAGTGACAATTCTGGAAACGAGGAAGTAGATGGCTATCCAAAGGAAATGCAGCAACAAATTAGTACTAATCCTGTGTGTACTGATGAAACAGAAAAAATCACAGATGATGAAGAAATAAGCTCACAAGAGGAAAATTTTGAAGAAAACTCTGAACAGGAAAGCAATAGAAATTCAGAAACGGATTAAAGTATGAATTCCATAAATGCAGTTTATACAAAGACATGGCAACATAGATGAAGTTTTAAGGATCTGTGGATTAAAGAACTTGGCAATTCAAAGACTCTTATGAATCAATGGAGAAGACTAGGGTTATTGACTGTAGTATGATCTAAAGATTCCTTTTAAACAAATGTATTTACATTATGTAGTGGGTGATCAGTCACCTGCTTTTTTTTTCCTTAATAAAAAAAACAAACAACTTTGTTGTTTTTTTAAAAAAAACATTGGCTGATATAAAATATTTTCATAACATATAATTTACATGACATTTTCTATGATATTAATTGTGATTATGAAGGTGGTTTGCGGTAATGGTAACTATATGTTTAACAAAGTGTTATAGACTTTGTGTGTGGGTGTGCAAATTATTTATGAAAATATGATTTCTCAATAAGTAAAATAAATGAATGGAAAATTGCCTAAAATGTCACATGCATAATATTTTTATTATAGAAGATTTGATAATAGTTTTTAGTAGAAAAAGTCTATTTACGTTTTCAAATTTATGTATACAGTGTACAACAATTAAATAGACTATTTTAAAATATTTATACACTTTTATTTTTGATTTTTCCTGTTTCAGTGATTCTATTGAATAACTTCACTCTAGTTAATGCATTTTTCAAAAATTATGTCTAAATATATTCATATTTATGTATATATAAAAATCAATCAGTCAACACTTAAACAGTCCCAATATCAACAACAATCAACAATTTCTAATTGTTGTCAAGGCAATCTCCTTTTAACAATAAGAATGGAATCCCACCCTTATTAATAGTCTAATATACTTATATAGACATTAAAGATTGCAACTTGATCACAGAGCTTGAAATTATTGATATAAAGAACTTTAAATAAACCTCTTTAAACAGGTAAATAAAACCTATTCTGAACACAGACAAATAAATAGTTAATTATAATATTACAAACTGCAATTATAAATTTCAAATTGCACCCAATGTATTACTTAAATAATAAATGCAATAATGCATTATTACACTTAATGTTTATGTATAGTAGAAAGAACAGATACTATAAAGAAAATGATTTAAAAACTAATTATGTTTATTCTAACATATGTTATTACATGTATTCTAGATATTTTTAACAGCCAGTAGCCTACAAAGGCTAGGAAAAATTATTTTATTAATAAAAAGATTGTAAAAATGTGTTTAAAGATTAAAAAGAGTGACTCATTAATTCTTGCTAATTTGAAGTGATGATGTCATTTGCATTTGCTGGATTATGAATTATTCATGAAAGCATTTGGACAATACATGTAATGCTGTTTGTTTTGTAAATAAATAAGTAAATAATTGAATGGTTTTATTGTTTCATTAGAAGTTCAAGTGTCAGAAGAATGAGAAATGGAATTGATCTGAGCATCTTATGGCACTTTACTACTGCACTCTGGTGCTTGCAGGTCTGGGAATCAAAACCTTTTATGAACTCCAGAGCAATAAATCCATATGCATATTTTCAGTGCACTAATCCATGCAGGCTTTCTTTTTTAATTTCACATAGTTCCAGTAGAATAGTAATAAATCTACATTTTGGCTTTTATTTTTGTTTCTAGATATTAGACATTATTATTATCAATTAAGAATGCTCTATGATACAACAGTTAAATTGAAGAATTCAGATTGCACAAAATAGCAATACTTGTTCACATTTTAATTTTGAAGCAGAAAGGATTTTCGGGTGGGTTCTTGTTTCAAGACCTGTTCTATTCATTTGAAAATTATTTTAATTTAATAAATGTAAATAATAAATGATATTTATAATCTTGTGATATTTTTAGAAGAATTTAAATTTACTACATGGGAAACAAGAAAAAAAGAACGTATTTTTACCTATTTAAAAAGTACCCCCCCCCCCATAAATACATTTATAATATATTTTTATTTTTTTTTGAATTTTTTTCATTATTTTAGTCATTTTTAAAAATTAATTTTAACAATAAATATATTAAAACAAGCAAAACTCACTATATATATTGCCACATACATCAAGCTAGAGAAATCAATGGATGCCAGAAGGCTTGTGCATAAAATCCCCATCTAGTGCCTACTCATCCAATATCCCCAGACTAGTTTCTGGCTTATGGTCTTCGTAAACTAGTCTGGGGATATTGAATGAGTAGGCACTAGGTAGAAATTTTATGAACAAGCCTTCTGGCATCCATTGATTACTCTAGCTTGCTGTGTGTGACAATATATATAGTGAGTTTTGCCGGTTTTAACAACAGTTATACACAAACATAAGAGGAGGTGGTCATGTGATGTTTATTGGCTTAATATAAATATATTAAAATAGTTTTACTATACCACAAACATTATTTGAACTGAAGATCATATATATGAAAAATTAAATATTGTAAAACTAACCTCACTTTAGTTATATTATTGGGATAAGTAAGGATTAAATCTAATAAACTTTAAATTAATTAAATTCATTTTAATAAATAGAGGGATTTGAACTTAGGATTTTCAGCCTATTTTCATTTTCCACTCTATCTCTAACAACCTATACACATGATCCCACACATGTGAAAAAGATAAATGATCCCCAATGTATGTATTTCATTCAGAACCATTATTCATCAATTGTTTCAGATCATAATCTCCTGCAAATATACACAATCAATGCTTGGCTTATATTAAAATAGTAATTCCTTAAACTTTAATGGAATTGCTATCTTAATATAAGCCAAGCATTGGTTGTTTATGTGTGGGAGAATATGATCTGGTTGAATTAAATGAGTGTTGGTTCTGCACAAAAAATATATATATCGTTTTCACATGTGTGTGGGGGGCATCAATGGTTTGAGATGGAGTAGAAGATGAATATAGAAATAAAAATCCTAAGTTCAAATTCCTCCATTTACTATAGTAAAATTCAGTATACTGAATGAATAGGTTAATTAAATTCATTTCAGTAAATTCTTATATGTAAACAAATTTATGAATTATTTTAGCAAAAGTTGATATAATAAAATTTTATTTTGTAATAGCAAAATAATAATTATAAGAATAAAAGCATGTTAACTTAACAGTCATTAATATTATTTGTTATTTATATCAGAGATCTGGGTAGTAAAACAATGCCATTAACATATATTAATGTTAGCTGGAAAAAACAACATACAACATTTAATACTTTCTAAAAATAATCACTGCAGAAATGATATAAATATTGTATAGGCTGGGTGACTATGGATCAAAATTTTAGAGTTTTTGAATTTTCAAGATATTAGTTTATATACCAAGATAAGAGTAAACATTGTCCATTGAATGAAAAATAGTACAAAGATGGTATTTTATTAAATATATATAAGAAGTGAAAACCCTTTTGTAACGGCTAGTATGCAGTAGCTCTTAACATTATCTGACATACTCATTAATTATACTTTGTCTTCTGAATTAATCTCTTTTCTCATTAAAATGAATAAAAATGAGAAAAATATTTCTAAATCACTTATTAGATGTTTACTTTTTTAAATAATATTTTTTAAAGAATCTTTTTTTGCTTTAAAAATGATATTATATACTTACATATTTCCATATAAATATATATATTCCATTAATCCTAAATTAAATCTTTGACAAAAATATCAAAAAAATGTAAGCCTCCCTAATATTTAAAATAAATAATTACGTGTGCATGTGTTGAAAATAAATTTAAAGTTCATGTGTGTAGTAAAGAATTTAGTGTGAGTTAAATATTGTTATATTTAATTTAAAAAAATAATTACATTTTATATATCAAGATTTGCGATATGTAATATTTTATATTTATAATGTCATTGTTGAGATTAGCCAGTCAATTATATTGATATCGAAATTCAATAATATTTGCCATTTGATAAAATGACATTTGTAACTCAATAGATGTATATATTCTGTGCTTAGAAATATGGATGTCTGTGTGAAATATAAAGTTTTAATACATACAAATATACTTATAATGTGATCAAAAATATTAAACCTCAAGATTTATGTTAAATAAAATCTGCAGTAGAATGCACTATTAATCTGAAATCACAGTATCAAAAAACTTAAACAAACAAACAAAAAAATGATTGTTAGAGAAGCCATGCAGATATGCATAAAATCATTTTTGAAATCAGTATTTAGTAGTTATTAAAAAAAAGACTTTTATATTTATTATTGTTTACATTTACGCAGGAATTATAGATCAGAGAGTAATAAGTCCCAAGTATAATGATTTATACAAAAACATATGAACATACAATTTAGCCAACTCAGACAACAGCATATAATTTACTGCAGAGCATGTCCTACCCAATTAATTATGAATGTATACACAAATATTGCTGAAAACATTTCTTTTATGATCAAAAAAGAAATCACAAATAAAGACTAAAATAAAATCAATTCAAGCCCATAATTGTAAAAAAGTTTATTTATTTTCAAGATATTATTTAAAATATTAACAGATTCTAATACAATGAGGTCTACTACAATAAAAGCTTGCATAGTAAACAAATTGCTCACCAAACCCTTTTCTCATTAAATTATGATTTTAAGCCAATAAACATCACATGATCACCTCCTTTTATGCCTGTGTATAACTGTTGTTAAACAGGTAAAACACACTATATATATATATTGCCACACCCAGCAAGCTAGAATAATCAATGGATGCCAGAAGGCTTGTGCATAAAATCCCCATCTAGTGCCTACTCATCCAACACCCCCAGACTAGTTTCTGGCTTATGGCCTTCATCAGTGAGGAGCCTTGGATCTGAGAGCACAGCACCTAGATTTTATTTATTAGACTTTTAAATATTTAGTTATCAATTTAGTTCATTTAATAGTGAAAATACTGCATATATTTTTAAATTATTCTGCTACATAAGTATAATAATTTTAACCATGAGTCTGAAAAGCAATTAGATAACTGATGAGTAGTGACATAAAAAAAATTCAAGTAAAAAAGTAGCAATGCTGTCAATCAGGGCAAACACTATGACCAATACTATGGGTAAACAGAGCACATAGGTGAATAAAACATTTTCCAATCTTTTTTCTGTTATTAGATTGTCAGATTTTTATGTCAGATTTTGTAAGGTTTATTTGCTTAATTAAGCCTCTCTATCTATTTATTGTTATTACAAAATAAATAATTTCCAAATGAAGTGGCAGAAATTTTTAATATAGAATAAATAAATAAACACTTTGTGAATTTTTATGAATATTATTCATCTAAGTTGATTTATATTTTTTAAAGTTAATTTTTACTTTCATTATGATTCAGAAAAAAAAAATTGTAACATATCAAGAAAGAAATGAATTCCAAGTGAGAAAAAGGATATTTTTTTTTGGAATGATTTAATCCACAATTTTTGACTTCTAATGAGCTTTATTAGCATAAATGTATTTGTGCTTATTGTTTATGACTCATAATAAAAACTAAAATAAGCCAGAAAAATACAAATTTTTCAAGGAAAAAAAAATTTCCAAGCAAGAAATCTAAATTTCTGAACAAAGGGTGGCCAAATAAACAACTAGTCAATTTTATTAATTTTTATTAGGATAAGTTTGTTTGTGCTTTTTATTTTATGCTTTTAAATATAGGGGATTTGAACTCAGATTTTTAAGCACCCACCAACCATCCACACTATCTCATACAACTGATACACATGAAATTAATTTTAGTTCTCAATGATGAAATTAAACTCTACAGTACAGTTTTACACCTTAAATATTTACAGCAATTAATATTATATGTATATTTTTGAATTTATTTTATACTCTTTCTAATTGAAAGATTGTGTTAGGAAAACTTTTCTACAAACTGAAGACTAAAAATGGATGGATATTCATTAAGTACATGAATTTTATTGTCTGCTAGAGTGAACATACTGTTATTTTACACTAACAAGCAAGATAATAAATTTCAAAAAGTAATGAATTTTGTAAATATAACCAATCACTATATGTTTTCAATAAATTAGATTTTAAAAAAATCTTATAGCAATAAAAACTTAATGAATCTAATTGGACAGATCATAACTATATATCTACTAAATGAACTTTCTGTGCTATGATAAGAATTAACCATTAATTGTTTATTTACTCTGTATATTTCTTAATTATTGAATAATTAAAATCACTCTATTTATATTTTACTATTATTGTTTTAATTTTAATTCTTTGTTATTGTTGTTTTGTTTTATTTATATTGCACAATTAATAATTTTTTTAATTCATAACAGATATTAAATTTTATTTTTTATGTTTATTTAAAAAAAAAAAGATAAATAGATATGTTAGATATTTTTAGAAGCTCTTGGCCTTAGTAAAGTTACAAAAAAAGGAACTCAACTTATAAGCATACTTTGGACCCTAAGTATATAAATTATGTAATAATAATTACCAAAGATTTTCAAAACTCACACTATATAGTTTAAAATCAAATTAAAATCACTTTAATTAAATAAAGATCGTAGTACATTTATTTTAATTTTTTCTTCATTTAATTTTTATGAGTTTATTGATGATTTATTATGATAGCACACTATATCTATATATATCTACACGTATAATGTAAATATTCAATGAGTAAATTCATATTTGTTTTTGTTCAAAACAAAATTTCTGGTCTGTATTTATCCTCCAGTCGTTTTTGCATTCAGATCTAAATCACCTAGCCCTGTGCAGTCTGGGGCAGTAGTAAAGTAGTTGATTGATATTTATATAGCTCAAGGGGGTCAAGTTACTTCCGTTCTAATTTTACAATATTTTATGCAATAAATAAAAAAAAAAGTTTTCAAAATTTGTATATCAACTATTAAAATATTCAAGTAAGCACATACTCAACTTATATGCAAAAGAAGAAACTTGAGTTCTGAAATCAAGGCAATCAATATTGATAGAAAATTTGTATACTATTTGAATCACTTCAATGATTAAAGTTATTATTTTTTTTTTTTTTGGTGTTTAATTAATTAAAAATAAAAAGGTAAATTACATTTATTGCTAATTAATGTTTACTAACAATTCAGGTTAGAAAAAAAATCTCAACTAAGCTAACTATGTTATTTGTAAATATATAATGCATTCATTGTATGAAGATTTTATGATTTTTAAGCAGGAAAAGGAAGCTATCTTCTCAATTGAATGAACTTTGAGTACTTTATAATGAAAAAAAAATCATGGCAAATTTAACAATATTAAATTCAAAAGTATTGTTTAAAATTATTCACACAAATTATTCTCTTTATTTTAACAGTTAAAACTATAAATATAAGAAAAAAAACAGGTATATATTTTATTTATGACTCCATTTTTCAAATACTAGTGTGGCATCATAAGAAAATAAAAATCAGTTATGGTGATTATGTAATATAAAAAAAACCTGCATTTTCCATCCTTTAGAAAAACTATTTTTAACTAATAATTATTTTTTTAATATTTACTTTATGAATAAGTATATATTAAAAAAAAGAAAATATTTATGAATCTTTAAAAAGAGAATAATAAAAAAGATTAATTAATTGCCACGTGTGGAATATTTTGTGGAATATTTATTTTTTTATTGTAAAATGTAGACAGTGAGTAAAAAGATTTAGAAACAGAACGGATGCCTTTGAGATATGAATGCAGAGAAGAGTAAAGAAAGTGAGTTGAATGAAGAAAAGGATAAACAAGAACGTTTTGGTAAGAATGAATGAAAAAGATTGATTTGGTAAATTAGTGATTGAAAAGGAGAATAGTTTGCATATAATAATAATAATAATAAAAATATTTAAAGGAGTATTTTTTGAAGATAATGATAAATGGAAACAAAAAGAATGGTCTGAAAAAAATTGACCTTATTGGACAATGTAAAATTCAAGATCTGGGCAGTGAAAGATCTTTATGGAAAAATGGATGAATTAGATGTGTGATTGCTGTTTTAACCTTTCCATAGAACAGAGTACTAATAATGACAAAATAAATAAATAAAATCTAAAACAGTCTAAAATGTTATGGAAGTCAAATTTTTCCACACTCTCCTAGTAAAGAAAAACCATTACTCACCAAACATGTTGACTGATGAGGATTTATGGAGATTTACTTTACTTGTTTGTTCTATTAACTAAGAATAACGGATATCTATTTACTTTTCAATGGTTAAATAGAAGTTAACTTTCCTGGTTTCTTGGGGGGGGGGGGATCTTAACATTACCTGTAAATTTTTAGATTTTTTTTTAAGTTAACACATTGATTGCTAATCATGGCTAAAAATGTGATGATTTGAAACTACTTCCAACCATTCAAATCCCATCACTTTTAATGCTACGTTTAAAATTTTACCGTCATTTGAAAAATTATAAAAAGTTTCGTAAGATGCTGCCCTCTCTTGAATTATTTTACAAGTAAAAAATCAGTAAAACTGACATCAAAAGTCTAACAAAAGAAGTAGGTGGTCTTTTCTTGAATCTGATTGGCTGTTACATTTTGACAACAAAGAAAGTGTTTGTCAATAACTGGAGAGTTATGATTTCTTTTGTTTTATTTCAAAAATGATAAACGAATGTCTTAGACCATTTTGAAAGTATTTTTTGACGAATTACAAATTATTTTGATAAAATATGCTAAAAATAAAATTATTTTAGAAAAATAGTTAAGTCTTTAGCAAAAATTAATTACTTATCTGCACTGTGAAAGTGGGAAAAAAATCACCGACATCATCAAAACTTTTTGGTTTGTAGTAATGTTCGTTTTAGATTTTGTCACTATCGAATATTTTTATAATTATAAATAAAAATTTATTTTTGAGAAAACTTTCATTCACTTTCATAACCTGACAAATTATTAATATACTTTGTATAAATGAAACTAAAGTGAATATAATATTAAAAGATGAATATATTTTGACGCTTGAGTTTGTGAATTGACCAATTAAAAGTGTAGACTTTTACCTCACTCATCCAATAAAATAATCAGCAAAAAAAAAGGTTAAGGTAAGTCTGAATTTAATCCTCATATTTGATAAATATGAAATAATACTGCAACTATCATAGTGATTAGCCATGCTATATTATGTATCTTATGCTGTGACACTAAAATGTTTTATAAATAAACTATTTTATAATTTAGTATAGACATCAGAATTTCTTTGTGTTCCATTAAAATATAATCATTATGTTTGACACATTAAAAATGCTTGGAAGAATAGTAAATGAAATTATCTTAAATCAATCCATTATAAGAAAAGACATTTCCAACATTCCTTTATAGAGGAGCAATGAAAAAGTAAATCATTAAGGATTACTAATTGCAGGTAAAGAGTTTAAGCACCTCTATTTGCAATTATTTAGCTAAAAATAACTAGATACCAATTTACTAACTAATTTTAAAAATTTTTCTGCATAGCTATGGCTAACCACCAGAAAAATATACAGAGGCAAAACTATCCATTCAGTCATGCCACACAGTGCAAGCCAGAGTAATCAATGAATGCAGAAAGGTTTGTGCATAAAATCCTATCTAATACCTACTCATCCAATGTGGCTTTTGTCAGTAAGTAGCCTTGTATCTGAGAGCATTGCACCTAGATATTAGATAGGGATTTTATGCACAAACCTTCCTGCATCCATTGATTACTCTGGCTTGCACTGAGTGGTAATACTGTATAGAGAATTTTGTCTTTCTGTAAACAGCTTATGTAAGCATAAAATATGGTGATTGTGTAATACCTGAAAAATATATATATTAAAAAGATTTTCAAGTTTACTTGGCTAGAATTTGAACCTAGGTCATAAACAACATAGATATGCATTATTCTTGTATTATGAGATCATCTAAATTCAAAATCATTTTAAAAATCTGTTAACTCATTAATAAAGCCAGAAACTTATTTGAGACACATTATAACACAATATACCTGCACATAAAAATTTAATAAAATTTAAAAAATAAAAGTATATTTTTTGATAGAATGATTAACAGATAGTTTTGAAGTAGATAAGAACCCTGGTCAGATTTTGTCTTTTTAATTGAGATTAAGCAGGAGATAGAGAGTAACCATGGTTTAAACTTTTAATGAAAGATTAGGTGGAGATAACAATTCACACAAATAGCCCTGGGTTTTTGACTGGATTATTATTCTGCTTCTTATTCTTATTCAGACTTTTATTGTGATTTTTATTTGGATTGCTACTCTAGTTTTTACATTTGCTATTTGCTCAATGCAGATCACCAAAGTGGAATTTTGCTGACTGCTAATAGTATTTGCTGTTTTCTGTGTTCAGAAAGAATTGCTTAGCTATTTGCTAATAAAAGAAGTAAATATGCTAAGACATTGGAAATAATGATGGTTCATCCAGGATGCAGAAAATACTCACTGTAAAAAATGTTAATAATAATATGCAGTGCTAAATCAACCCAAAGATGAACCCTGGAGTTTTATAATTGTGCTTTCAAGAATATGACCTAAACAATAATTCCAACAATTGCCTTCAGACTCCCAAGCAGTTAAATAAATGGAAATCAAAAACCTTCATGATGAACTCTAGGTAAAAATAAACTGTGTTACCATGCTGGAAGAAATTACCAAGAGAGAACATTATACCTCAAGGGTAAACTCACATTTTTATATCATAACTAGGGCTTAAATCTTTCGTTTAAATCTTTATGTTAAAGTCTCAGCTTAATCTAAAAAAAAACCTGCACCTATAGTAAGATGTATAATCATTTAAATATTATTAATTATTTTATTATGTGTGTTATTTATTATATATATTGGAGTCTTAGTTTTAAGATTTTATATTTTAAATTTATTTGTCTGAGAGTGTATTGTGAGTTTATATTTTGTATTACTAACCATTGATAAATGCTTGGGCAGATATTAGTTTTTTTTAGCTCACCTGATCTTTATTTTTTGTTGTAATTAATTTAGAAAATCTTGGTTTGCATTTCCTGCAGGCCATAAATCTTTTGGCTAGGGATTTATTTAGTTTATTGTTTTGTTTTTCTTAGTCAGTAGAGATTTTGTTTTCCCCATGTTTCAGATTACATAATATCATAATCTTTTCTTTTGTTGGAATTAACCTTGGGAGTCTTAAACTTGGCCTTTCAGGAGTGTTGACAGGCAATGACACTCCTATTAGGTCTCAAGGTTTAGTCGGGTTGTAGGAAAAGATTGCTCTGCACTGTTCATTAAATTCTATACAAGATTGTTTTGTTTTAAACCTCTAACTAAAGGAAACTGGAATTTGTTTATATAAATCACTAGAAGGAAGACATTATAAATCTCTTTTAATTCTTAGATGATAAAATGAACTTATCTGCCAGGGTGTTTAATGTTACAATACTCCCGTACCTCTCTGATAAATCCACCAGAGAAAACTACGTCAAAATCTCATATTTTGTTTGACTAATATTTATTTTTTAATTTAATAAACTTTAAAATTATTTATAATTATTTTTGGATAGAGTTTGTCAATGTGCTTTTCCTCAATTGTCTGAACAATCTTAAAGATCTCTTTCTTTCCATGGGTTTAGCTGGTAGCATTTATCAACATCATTAACTTTTGGATCACTGTAAATTAAATCTTCTAGTCAGTTAGTAACATAGTGGCATCCTCAATGATCAAAAGAAGATTGAAGTGACCATTACAATATCCATATGTATTGTGACAGGCACTCTTGGAGTGGCCATGCACAATGTGACTGTAGTGAAAATTTCAACCACTTATGTGTATATAGATTTATATTTTATAGAAGTTATAAATAAAGTATGATATTATATAGGCATACTATTGAATGAATGATGATAGTCTGTGCATATAGTTTTACTTACACACAGGAGTAAATAAAATGTTAAAAAGGTTATGATTTATAATTTTCATATAGGATTTTTTTTTAAGTATTGCAAATTTTTCCAATTTGCATTTTTAAATTGTTTATGTGTTAGAATATATATAGAAAAAGGGATGATTAAAGTGATTGTAAATGTTTTGCCTGTCTATTAACAATAATCATTTTCCAATGTGGTAACTATTTTACACTAGTTCATATTGTGCTTCCTTTTTTTTACATTCATATTTTTCTACATATTTGTTTTGAATCACATTTACTTTTTGCAGGTCTAATATTGCAAGTATTGCTTTATATAAACACGAATTTATTCTTAAGTTTTTGGACTTCCTCAGTGTGTTGGATTCTGCTTCCCCCTTTCCCTGTAAATAGACAGAACTTTGTCTTTCTAAAAAATTTTTATCTTCACCTTCTAAATTTTAATTACTTAGCCAGTTATCCAGTTTAGTGTAGTGATAGTTTCCAGTCTCAAGAACATAAATGCTTTTTAGGTTAAAACTCAACCTTTTACTTCTGGTAGTTGAATAACACAGGATGTATTGAATAATTAATACTTTCAATTATTTTTTCCTTTGCAGTTTAGTGCAATGGTAGAGTGATAGATTTGGGAAGTAATAGTTTCCTATAAAAGTTCAACCAATCACTTCCTTTGCCCAAACGGTACATGTTCTCTCTAAGGACTAACTATTATATTATTTATAATTATTTTCTTCCTGATTGCAAATTACAACATTTTAATACTTTCTTCTTTCGTTTATATAGTTTATAATAGTATCTATGTTATCATTCTTTTTATTTTTATATTAAAAGATTGGGGGAAAGGTCTGTGTTTATAAATAATTTGCAAATATTAAAAAAAAACAACTATCAGTTCATATATTTTATACAAGTTTTTCAAATTATATTAGGTCTTTATCATTATTTACTTTATTAGTAAATGAGTAATTAAGCTTCTATTAGAATAAATTATTCTTATTTTTAAAAAAGGTTTACAATATTTAATTACTGAACATGCAGTCATTTAATTTAAGGCGTGCAATTTTAACTTGTTTGCATTTATATTTATGTTCTCTTCCAGATAGCAGATTGAGTTAAGTAGGAAAAAGAGTGTTATGATCGTGACATAGATCATCGTCAATGGATATTTACTTCGGCTTGTTATTCATTCCCTTTAACTTAATTTTATTCACCTGAAATTATTTTTTATATTTTTTGGACAATTTCATATTTCTTAAGTATTTATACTATTATACCATCTCTCTTTTTTTTTAGTAGCTTAAACGTCGATCTTCGCTCAATAAAGAAATAATCGTATAGTCAGTTGCTTGGGAGCTCAAGTGAGGTTCAATATCAAAAAATACATGCATAATAATTCATTCATATAATAAGATTGAATTTTTTTCTCTCTCTCTCAGCTCTTGAGTCCTCTACTCTTATTACTTCACTAAAGCACGCTGGAAGAGTTATGATTCATTTTGCCAATTTATTGCTTTTATTAATATTCAAAGACAGATATACTTTATATCCCTGGCGTTTAAATGTAATTACAGAGAATTTGAACCCAGACTTTCAAACTCCCTTCAGCTATTTAATGTATCTCATACAACCGATAGACATGACCACACACATGTGAAAAATAAATTATCTCCAATATTTATTTCATGCTGAACCAGCACTGATTAGATATGTATGTGGGAGATGATGATCTAGACCAACTGATGAGTGCTGGCTCAGTATGAAATATGTATATTCGAGATCATTTATCTTTTTCCCATGTGTGTGGTCATGTGTATCGGTTGCATGAGATAGATAGTATAGCTGAAGCTTGTTTTTATTAATGTATCTTCTACTTTTTATATACATATATTTAATCTGAAGGGTGAAATATGAGTGTACAGTTAGTTAATGTAAAAAAAAAAATGCATAGAGGAGGTATGCTTTTAAATATAAATTTTAAAAATAGATTTCTCGAGATGATCTTTGACTATTTGATAACATTTTTCAGTTTTTCTTTCTAATTAAAACTGGGTCAGGTGGTAGACAAGATTCTTGTCTCAGAATAGTTTAATGTTTGCTACATTAACAGTATTTTATATTTTATGCCCAATAATGTCACAGGCAAAAGTGATCTTATAACCTTTACATTCCAATTTCGAAAAGTATTCATTTCATGAAATAAATCATTATACAAATAATATCAAAATAAAAACAAATAGGTATTCTGATTATTTTTAAAATAATAAAAATATTACTTCCATATTTAACGTAAATATATATTATATCCAGTATTTATAATGTGTACATATAATGCTTTTTTATATAACCACACACACACATACATATACACGTACAAGTAAAATTCTGCAAATAGAAAACAAGCTTTTATATGAAATATATATACCCATTAAAAGTTCCAAATTTCGAATGGCACAAACAAAGCTATTTTGGAAGATAGGATATTTAAATTAGTATACTAAAGATATTCGATGTTCAACATTTTGAGTGTTCACAATGCGTTTATCAAAGGAAATAAAAAATACTGTATATATAATATTTTATTAATTTAAATATGTAAATTTGTCCAAAGTACATAGATGTCATCAACAAAGGCAAAAGAAGAGGCCAATGTATTATATTTTCGTTTTGCATTGGTAGTCGAGAGGTCAGCGCGGCTGCTTTACAAGCAGTTGCCCGGGTTGCGGGTTCGCGTCCCGGCCGATGCTATGACACTTGAAAAAAAAAGTATTATATTTTCCTGAATATCATTAATATATATATTATAAAAAATAAATGAATGGTTTCTTGCTTTGCAAATCATGAAAAATTTGAGCACCGAAAGTAACAAAACTGGATTTATGATCCATGGTCTTAAACTTCAAAGTCCACCACTATACATCATGTAATTACATAGAGCAATAATCATTAGTTTGTGGCATAAAAATTCATATAAAATTTAAACATCAGAAGTGGCAGAGTTCATCTCTGATCTATGAACTTTGAACTCGAGTTTGCCACTTTACTACTACATTAAAGCAAGCACAACACAAAATTAAGATAAATAAATAAATAGCTGCCATAAAGTGTTGTTATTGGTTATTATATATAGTGGATTCTGCATAATTTACTCTAGTGGAGAGTGATAAATACTCAAGATCTAAACATTCTTGAATCAATTACTAGTTGAAAAAAGAAATCAGTTGGGCCAATTAAATAGAATTATTGCATTCTGCTCAACATTTTAGTACTCAAATATCATGTGATCACCCTAGTAGCTTACTATACACTTATAAATAATATATTTTGTCATTTTGTTACAAATTGTATTTAAAAATGATTGATATAGTATATTATTATGAAATTTATAGAGTAAAAAAGATTTTAAAAAATATAAGAAAATCAGAATTTTCCACTTTTCATCAACTCTGTTTTGTTCTTTTTTAAAAAAAAAAAAAAAGATGTTAATATTAAAACAATAAACGGGATTATCAAAGTATAGGAGTTCTATTAATAGCATCTGGTTCTGGCATACTTGGAATGATTTGTTTTATCTCTATTTTTTAAATCTTGATTTTATTGATGACTCGTAAGTGTCAATACTATAGATGGCTGCATTTGCAATTTTTCCAAAAAACATAAAACTGTGCGAATGAATCAGTTTCTAAAATTAAGAAATCTAATTTTTATTCAGATAAATTTATATTTTTTGACAACTATTTAAATGAATATCAAGAAATAATAAAAATATTTTGATACATTATGATAATTGTATGATTAATTCCTCCGGAGGTCATGTGACACTAAAACACAGGTTCAACATAATAGTTACTTTCATTTAACCAATTTGAGCTTTTTGTGTTATTACACTCAGCTGAGAATTGATTCAGAAACCTTGAAGTCTGACAATGTACTACTATACTAAATACATTATAATAAAAATGTTTATCAATCACTAGTGCTTTAGCAAATATATGTGAATTATTTCATTAACATATAAGATTTCATTCAAAATTTCAGAAAATAAATATTTTAGAATTTGTAGCACTAGTTAACATGATCATATTATAAGAATAAATATTTTATTTATATAAGCCCAAATAAGAATCTAACACAATATTTTGAGATTGACTGGATTGTAATTAGACTGGTTTGAAAAGTTAAACAGTTAAATAAATCTCTATAAATTTTACTCATTTTTATACAATTTAATTATCTCACAATTTTGACTACCTCTCAATCTTTGCAAACGTATAAATAAGAGTGAATTACACCATTTTATACACAAGAATCACCTTATTTTGATAGAATCATATTTATATCCAGACATATGTTTTTATTGTTATTTATAAAACTTATGCTAAACTCATATACATATAACATTTTTAAAGACAATTAATTATATGTTTGCATAAAAAATAATACATTACAATTGTGATGAAGACTGTCAGAAAGTTGAAAATGTAAGATAAATTGAATAAAGCATTATAAAAAGAGTAAAAACAAAAGAAAATTTTGTAAAGATTTATTAATATGAATTATGAAGATGCATGGATAAAATACTGAATATTTTGGAAAGTTGAATAATTGTGAGTTCATTAAAATGCATAGAGTCCATCAATGCAAAAATGATGAAAATTATTTTAAAGTGTAAAGCAAATACTTGTAACATCACAATAATCCAGTTCTAGATGTTTCTCTGTTAAATACTTCTAATGATATATGATACGATAATTTTACAAAAAGTTTAAACTAATATAGTGTGCCTCATAATAACATTATTGTCATTAATTAATACTAAAATGTTAAGATTAGAAATAATAAAGTGTGGGGACAAGTTATGGGCAAATATAACTTTCAAAAAAGCTCCAAAATGGGATGAAATATTTTAATAGAAATTATCTTTAGAATATTGTTTAATAAATTACAACATTCATGATTTTGAGAAGAATGATTTCAGAAAGTGGACATGTAAATTATTTAATGAAAAAGAAAAAATATGGTACATACAAAATACTAATAGACAAAATATATAGACATCATTAGAGCGACAGTTTTTTTAATCTTTCAGAGAGCACATATATTTTCAGATTATATTTTTGCAGTTAAATTATCAAATAGGTGTTTAAAAAATAAATAAAATTATTTATCAAATATATGAGTCAAAAATGGTTAGGGCTCAAAGGCTTAGTACTTTTTACAATAAAAGATTGAAGTTAAGAGTCTTATTAGAATATTTTAAAAAAAAAATTAAAACAGATGTTTATAAGAGGCTTATAGAAACATATAATTTTATTCATATTTAATCAATTAATAAAAAATGTAAAAGTCTATAAAAAATAAAGATGGCTAATTATCTATAAATATATAAATACATTAAAGTATTCTCATTACTTTAGTTAACTTTAATAATAATTAAAATACAAGTATAATGCATATACTAAACTTTTAGGTGTAAGTAGAATAGATTTGAACACAGAATTTCAACTCCATTCAGCTATTCACTCCATCTTATATAATCAATACACATGATCACATACATGTGAAAAAGATAAATGATCTCTAATATACATATTTTGTGCTGAATCAGAATTAATAGACAAGCATCAATCTTCTTCACCTATCAACTCTTCAGCCATTCATATTATTGAAAGATTTGAGCATTATATGGATGGCTGAAGAGTTGGTGGGTGGACAAGATTGAAGCCTGTTCATTAGAGTTTGAAGATTTGCTATCTTAATATAAACTGAGTACAGATTATATGTGTATGTAAGTCATGATGATCTGGACCAATTGATAGTACTGGTTTGGCATGACATACATATATTAGAGATCATTTATCTTTTTCACATGTATGCAGTCATGTGTATTGATTATATAAGATGGAGTTGATATCTGAAAGGAGTTGAAAGTCTGGGTTCAAACCTATTCTAATTAACTTTAATATTTTTTTCAATAATCATAATACAAAATGATTAAATATGAAATTATGTATAAGAAGTGAATATTAAATCTTAATCCAAGAATATGTAGTTTTGTAATTCATCACTCTTACCATTATGTTAAACTGCACACGACAAATGATTGTAGAAAATGTAACATATTTGATAAGAAAGATGCATTGGTGGTCGAGAGGTCAGCGCGACTGCCTTGCACTTGCAGGCAGTTGCCTGGGTTGCAGGTTCGCGTCCCGGCCGATGCTATGACACTTAAAAAAAAAAAAAGATATTTGATAATTTTCATTATCTTTACAACATATTTAAAAAATTTCATTTTTTTTTTACTTTAATAATTTACATGTAAGAATGAAAAACAATATTGTAAACTATCAGTTATTTCTTATTATTTGATCATATAAAGTACATTTGTTGTTTTTTTTTTTTTAAACAAAAACTTTATTTTCGTTTTCAGTAAGGGAATAGCAAAAAGTGGCAAACTATCATAAACAATGATTAAGGATTATCACCTGGTGGTAGCTCAGTGGTCGCAGTCTGCTTTTGATAGAGAATTTAGCATACATGTATCAACAGCATATAAATATTTCTCAGAAATAACAATAATTTTCAATCAATAAAATAAGTCAGAAATTTTAGTTTACATATAAAAAGTAAAAAAAATAAAATTGTTATAAATTTTATATTAGAAATTAATAACCTAGTAAAGATATAAATAAATTTTAATATTTTACTGGAAAAAATAGTTTTCTTCTAAATACTAAAAATGTAGAGAATTTTACATATGCATAGAAGAAAAAAAAAGACGAGTTAATTAATGATGATTTTGACATCACGGAAAAAAAAAGTTAAATGAAAAAGATCCTATATATAAAAAAAATTCTTAATAAAGAATGACAAAAAATTATATATTACAAATGAAAAAAAAAAAAAGGTTAAGACTAAAAATGCAATCGGAATGCGTAATTGTAAATAAATCTTGTAAAGTCATTTACAAAAGTTTGGCGATTTTTCTAGATTATAACAGAGTATTGTGTAAAAAACAAAAAGTAATGGTTGTTTGTGTATATAAATTAGGTTTAAAAGAGAAATAAAAACAATGACTAACAAATTTAAAATTATTTATCAAAGATTATTCTCAGACGCATGGGCTTACCGTTAACAGGAACAAATCGGCAATTTGGAATATCAAAACAGCTAACAGGATAACAGGTTCATTACATGCTATGCCTCAGCCTTTCTTGGGATTCAATATGTCACTATCCCCTACAGCAATGAGGATGGAAATACAACGAAGACTACTAAACAAAATAGACATCACCATAACATGCCTCTCAAGAATATATATAACCACATTTGGAAAGGTTTCACTCCTAAACTCCCTCATACTTCCCAAGATTATATATTATCTTGTGGGTTTTAAACCAACAGAAGCTTTCATTAAAAAAGTAGAATCCCACTGTCTGCGACTCTGTAGAGGTGGGCACAGATCATTTATCAGTCTGCGCACACTTCAAAAGCCAAGAGACATGAATGGACTGGGACTGCATTCAATAAAGGTATGTGCAATACAGAGAACTTACAATATAATCCATAAACTTTATTCTGATTGCAGGACCTTCCAATGTCCATTTCCCAAAGAGCAAGTGCTCCCCACTGATAGACCGCCCCCTCAGAGGTTCACTCCCATTTGGCTTCAAACACAGATCTCATATATTTTTATGCACATAGTTCCTTCCACAACCATGTTCAATTCAAAAATAACCTATTGGGAAGCCTTCAACATATCCAACTCAAATACCCAGAAGGCACACACTTACCTCCCCATTGACATAAACAAACTGTGCAAACTAGCCCATAGATTGAAACTAGCACCTAAACACACAGACTTCCTTCTCAAAATTAACCTTGGTAGCCTCTCCACTGCTACATTTCTTAATAGAAGAGACTTCCACATAGATACCATATGTTGTCTCTGTCTTTCCAGCCCAGAAGATATGGACCATATCCTTCGCCTTTGTCCAGTCTGGCAAGGACTAAGACAAAACTTCCAGAAACACATTGATAATAATGGTCCAGATCTAACATCTCTTCAAGGGGTTTTAAATAGAGGCATTTTCACTGAAATCAGGCTTGCCACTTACATAAACTTTGCCATCTGGTTGACCAGATGCAAGGTGATTTTTCAAAAATTACCGCTTAATGAAATCAATAACTGCTTCCTCAGCATAATTAAAAATATCCAAGAAACAGACAAAAGAGAGGCTGATCCATACCTGGCCATATTAACCTGGGAATTCACAACTGGTCTAAACAGCACCTCTCCAACCAACCCCTAAATAATTTATATGAAAATATCTATTATGATTTAATATCTATTATGATTTAATAAAACCCTCCAACCATAACTTGCCAAAACAGGATTTACTAACAAAGGTATTTCGATATAGACTAGATGAATAATATTCACCTTGTATCCACAGACTAAGTTCTTCACTAACATTCATTTTGTATTCTACTGACTTTTGGATCATTTCTTCTTTGTATATATCGCCCTGTAACCTTGTCTAGTTAATTCTTGTTATCTTTTTATTTTTATTTTTTTTTGTAATCACTTATAGGTCAAATAAAATTATCTTGAAAGATAAAAAAAATTCCAAGCAAATAAAAATTATTAAATAAGTTATAAAAAATCCATACTACTTTAGCATGAAATACGAATATTGGTGATTACTTATCTTTTCTACATGTGTGTGGTCATGTGTATCAATTATATGAGATAGTGTGGATGGTTGAAGGGTGATGGAAATTCTGAGCTCAAATCCCCTATACTTACTTATACTATATACTTGTAAATATATTATCAATTAATTCAATAGCATCATTTTCTTTACAAATCTTATTTTTTATTTTATAACTGATTACTCACATATAAAGAGATTTATCTTGTTTATAAATAACCCACTACAGGAAAAATAGTTCCTTATGGAGAAATAATGAAGGAAAATGCCCTCATCCAGGCTAGTGAGATGCTAAAAATGGTTATTTCATTCTTGTTGTATTCTCTAGTTAAGGATAACTAGATGCCCATTTATTGATTAATGTTGAATAATTAGCTGGATTGATTATACACCAACTGAGAAAATAAAATTCTAAGCTTCTTGAAAGGATTTGAATTTCAAACCATAAGCATTGCAGGCAAACATTCTATGCTGTGTCTCTCTCTAAGTTCTCACAGTTATATGTGTTTTTATCATGTATTTCATTAATGTTTTCAGATATCTAATCATTAATTATACGTGGATTTATACATTTTATAGGATTTATTAATTATTGAATCTAATAAAAAAAAGAAAAACCCTTAAAAATTATCATAGATTCAAATCAAATAATCAATAGAATATATAATAAATTATACACATATATAGAATTAATATACCATCTTGACAAGATTCAATTTTGAACACAAGTTGATTAAATGAAAATAAATGCATTATTAAAATATATAGTTGTTTATTAAGTTCTTTATGTTTACATATTCAATTCAATGAGAAAGTATATAAGAAAGACAATATAATGGCTTAAAAAGGAACAACTGTCATATGAAATATTTATAATGAAGATTATGAAAATCATTATAAAGAGTTAGATCATGATAGAAATATCCAGTAATATATTATAAGAAAATAAGTAAAGGAATGGATGTCAGAATTGAGACTACTAAAGATAAATGGAAATATTTACATAAATCAGTGAATAAAGTAATTTAATTTATTTACAGAGGTCTGTAATAATAATAAAAGAATTGAAGAAACAAAATGGCGGTTAACATTTTATAATAAATATATAATGGAGAGGCTTATGCCTAGATCATGCAAAATTAAAATATATAGTAAAAAAAATATTCTGAATAAAAAAATAATGTTTAAAAAAAAACAATATTGGTATGGTGTATTAAAGAAAAATACTAGGAAATAAATAACTTTATAAAAATTTTCAAAAGAAATATGGCAATAATAAAAATAAAAGTATTGTGGGAGAAATGTTTTATTATATGGATAAACAATTAAAAGAACATAATGAGTACATAAAGAATAAGTTTAAAATAAAGTATGATGAGAAGTGAAAATAAATAAAGTAAAAGGATAAAGAGATGCATGATGAGAGAAATAATAAAAATGAAGAAAATAAAAATGAATATCATAGAAATGATAGTAAGAATAATAAATTGGTAAATATATCAAGAAGTAAATTTTCAATTAACCAGATGAGAATGTTGGAGAAAGAATCAAAATATATACAATTTATGGATATGGACATTGATAAGAAAACAGTGGTTAGTACTGAAGCAGCAAATATTAAGGAAGAATAAAAAATTAATATATAGTCAAAAATTTAAAAATTAATAATGCAATTAATATGAAGAATGGATATATAAATAAGAATGAGCGGAAAGATGAAAAAACAATAAAGAACATTATAGAAAAAGTTAGAAAAAAAATTTAGTTATTACTATTGAAGAAAAGAATTTAGATTTGTAATTTTAAATAACAAAAATTATGAAGATAAAATAGGAAAGACTCTGAATAATTTAATTAAGTGAAAATATATAAAAATATTATATGGAATGAATAAGACTAAACTGATGACTGATAATGAATATAAGAAATTATATCCAACAATGTTTGAGCATCCTATAGTGTTTGGAAAAATAAAAATACACAAAGAGAATATGCCTGTAAGATTAATGATGGATTTTAATAGATATATATTAAAAGAAATATGTGATGTAATATATAAAAAATTTGCAGATGTTTGGGATATGACAAGTACTGTATAAAAAATTCTGAGAAAGTAATAGAAGGATGAAAAATGATTAAATTAGTGAGGTGATATTTTTCATCTCTTAATAAAATATGTAGATATTTTAGATTTAAATTTAAGCATTAAGTTTTTTTTAATGCATAAAATTTATTTAGTTTAATTTATACAAACTAAAATAGACTGGTAATGCTAATTTATAAATTAATCAAAAATAAATTTAATTTTAATAAAAAAAGAAATCCAAATTTTTTTTTTGATTACACCTTGGTATGTAAACAGTGGCAGAGGGGTGGGGATTAAAATTACTCCATTGTTTAAAATTTTAACCAAATAATTTTAATATTTTTGTTCTTTATAAATGAGTCACTGGATGCATTGCAAAATAAGTATCCTGGATCTTAAAAATATAAACCGAAAAGATAAGTAATTAAGCAATAAAGGAGAAAATATTTCTTTGCCATTTTCTTTGTTACTGCTCTTAAAAATAGAACCATGTCTTGCATTGGTGGTCGAGATGTCAGTGCGACTGCCTTGCACTTGCAGGCAATTGCCCGGGTTGCAGGTTTGTGTCCAGGCCGATGCTATGACACTTTAAAAAAAAAAATAGAACTAAATAATGAAAGTTAAAAAAGAAAGTTAAGTGAAAGGATGGGGGAGGTCTTTGCAAAGATTATATAAATAAATTGATATATAATGTGATCATTTTGTATATTATATCTCAGAGAAGTTACAAGGGATGTTGGTTAATTAAAACCATAATTCCTACTGGGGAATGCTTCTCCTGCAACTGTGTCTTCAGAGACTGAGTAGTGAAGGAAGAGTAATCACCCAAAGGATGGCAATCAACTGCTAGCTAGCCGAAGCACTCCAGATGGAAAATCGGACAATTAGCATCAGATACATATGAATAACCTATGAACATTATAGTATTATCAGTGACAATATCTTTAACATAAATACTTTTAAGTCAGTCAATTCAAATTCCAACATGTTACAGACAAGAATCAATGTCGGATTTTCCCCATGTAACAACACAATAAACTTCAGACTGGGCAATTATGAACTCTTTTTTAAATAAAATGCAATTAGACTCATTTATTAGCTAATATCTCAAACTATTAGGAAAATAGCATTAAAAGCACTGAAGCATGATTTTAATATAAAATAATTATATTTGTTTGTAATATGTAATAATTAAATACATTTATGTATAATTTTGATATCTTCTCTTATGCAATCTGATGAATCTTGATTTGGTTGATCCCTGATAAGAATTTTTAGGCTAGTTCATTAATAATTAAGAGGGCTAAATCTTTTATTGATGTGATATTTTAAGGTTAGTTTGCTTTGGCTAACTCAATTGTGAGATTTTGGTTGAATCAAAATAATTCACCAATCTTGGTTATGCACTTTTTCCAGGACATTTCCTAGAATAAAATTAGGGATGGAACATTTTGCATTATGGTGGCAGATAATCTCTATGTTAGATTTTTTTTCATGCTAGCTTGAGTTCTGATGTTGTCCTTTATTGAGCAGTGATTCAGGAGGTCCCTTTGTAATTATCGTATCAATGTTAATAAGGCATTTCTGCACATACCTCTTGTATAGTTACACTGTTATTTAGAATAAGATTTAGTTAGTCAAATATTGATTGGAATGGATTTGGAGTAAAGATTAAGAAGTAAATATTATAGGAATTTAAATATTGATTAACCAACTATCTGCTTTATATATATTTTTGAATCTCCATCCCGATCATCTGCTTCTATACTTTTTTTAAAAAATCCCAGGATAAAGTGATGTCAGAAAACTACTTACTTAAATCTCATTGGTTAATATCCCAAATCAACTATTACAACTTTTAAATTAAATATTTTTCTGTTTCTATTTAAAATAATTAAAATCAATAAATATTTTACAAACAAAATTAATTTAAATCATTTTTTTAAGACTAAAGTTTTTTAATTTTAATTATATTTTTAATATATGATATTATTTATTGAATTTAAATATACGTGCTAGAATAAATATTTATGTTTAAAATATATTATTATTATAATAATTTTAAAATAAATTATTATCTTGTAAACTATAATTGTTTTTTCTTTTATTTACTACAATTCTATATATTTAGCTTTTGAAGAAACATTATCATAAAATAAATTAAAGCCAATTTTATAAGTAACAATGTTTATTTAGATTGACAACTCCCATGTTAAAATTATATAGTGAATTATAGTATAAATAATTATAAATAAAGAATGGCCACTAAATCTCTCCAGAATTCTATCTTTAATCTTTATGTATCAATTCATTAATTCATGTTATACCAAAATTTATAGTGTTACTATTATCTAAATTATAAATTTAAAATTTTGGAACTATAATATACATTTTATATTCTATTCCTACCATAGATGCCTAAAGCTACATAGATTTATAAGTAAATTCATACTGATTTCTATGAATATCTCCCAAAGTAAAGGAATAAGCATCTGATTGGTTATACCATTTATTATTCATTGAATACTCTAGAATAGAAATATAAAAAAGTTAAAGTAGATATTCACTGTAAAATGGAAAAGATATGTTATACTTTGTTTTGGAGTACACAACTATGACTGGTTAAAACTATCTTATGTTTGATTATTTTATTAATTAATTAAGTTTATTATAAAAGTGTATAATATTTTGAAAAGTTTGTATATGAAAGAACAGAATAACTAGTAAATTGAGATGTTTGTCAAGCAGATGATGAGTCATATTAGGAAAGTACAATTTACATAATCAGTAGAAGTTAACTTTCCATAGTTCTATTCTGCAGTTTTGCATGTTTTGGCCAATTTGCCCCCTGGTGAATTTTTCCATAAGTATTATACTTTAAAATGCATGCAAAATGGTATATTTTATTATAAAAAAATTTTGCTAAATAACATATTGTGTAGAAGGCAGGAAATTCAAAATTTCTGCTCTAACAATAGAAATAAGCCCAACCTGATATGTTTAACCATTGTTTGTTGATAAGGCTGTAAAATGTTTGGCATTTTATGACATTGTAGTTTCAATGACCCAAAAAAGGTGTTTATTTGCAAATTTGTTACGGTTTTAGATATTTAAAAAAAAAAAACATTATATTTATTTGATATCAAGAAACATAAATTATTAAAAACTTATTTTGACTTGAAATACTTTATTTTCAAAAATATAACATTATATTAGCAGCTAACATAAAGTATGACCTGAAGCAAATTACAAGATTAGCTTTACATAAACAATCTAATTTATATTTACAAGTAAGAAAATATCGCAATTTTGCAATAAATATTCAAAAAACTTAAACTTTTAAAGCATAATTCATTTGACATAAGAAAAATAAATAATTATTCATTTTAATGCTTAAAAATAATAAGAATTAAAAAATATTTTGATTTTATAAAGTGAAAATAATCTTTCTAGAAACGATGATGTGTAAAGTCTTTTGTTTTGATTGCAATCTAATTTTTTTAATATTTACAGAAACAAAATGTGAACATTAAAATTTATTTCAGTAGTAAACAAAAATATCCATCAAATAAAGTCAGATTTATTATTTTGTGATAAGTAATAATCATTTTATTATATATTTTACATTGATAAGTGAGACAAAGAAAAGTGGAAGAAAATGCTTAAATTTAAGTATACACATCACTAAGAAAGGTTTAAGTAAAGAAAAAAATAATAATTGTAATGCTCAATTCTCTATTTTTTCTTGTTACATCTCCTGATGTAGGATAATCATCTTACAGAAAGTATTAAAATCTTTTTGATCATATTTAGCACACTATACTATAAATATAAAATCTAATACTAAAAACAAAAGTTTCATCTAAAAAATAGATCACAATTGTGATCATACATCTTAGATAAAAAAAATAATACTAGATATCGAATAAACAAGCTAAAAACTTTATAGATAGATAGATAGATAGACAGATAGACAGACAGACAGACAGATAGATAGATAGATAGATAGATAGATAGATAGATAGATAGATAGATAGATAGATAGATAGATAGATAGATAGATAGATAGATAGATAGATAGATAGATAGATAGATAGATAGATAGGTAGGTAGGTAGGTATACAAACAGACAGACAAATAAATAGATTATGCTTGTGTTTCATGGTTTGTATTGTACTGACAGTATAAAACTCATCTTTAACTTTTTGTTTGTTTTTACATTCTCTTCACTTTATTTCTGTTATGATATGAAAATGGTGTCACTAATTTAAGAGTGACTGCTAACAATTATCTTACAAGTATTTAAACTTTAGTATGCACTTTTTCACAAAATGTACTTGTTTTCAATGTCAAAATATATATACATTGGGATATAAAAAAATGATAATTGTAATTCATAAAATATATATATATAAATGTCCGTAGTGTAATAATACTGTGTCAATCTGCCATTATAAATGACCTGAATTTGAAGTTGAGTCAAATGAAATATTTTTCAACAGGTTTGAGATGTTTTAAGATGGTATTCCTAAATCCACTACCAGAAATTGTCAGAGCTGACGATACTGTCTTCTCCTTTAAATTTTCTTTAAGAGGGGCAATAGGAAAAACCTTAGCCTTGCAATGGGATATTTAAAAGCTGTTTTACTTTTGCTTAAAGAAATTTTAATGTCAATCTTTTAACTATCCCAATAAAAAGCTAAGTATCAGTAAGTCATTGTTAATAGTTTATATACAGACATTTTATTTATGCTAAGTTGAGTAGCAGATGATAGATAAGTTTAATAAAGTAAGTGGGTATTACTACTAGCAATAATAATACTTAATTTTCAGCAATAGGTATTTAGTAATTTTTGCCATCTCTTTAAAATAATTTATTCACAATATTTCAAACATAAGCATCTTTTACACAAAATGATATATTCAAATTAATAATAGTAATGAAACTTATTAATAATAACTTAAAATACACAGACATGCAAATTTATTTGTATTTAACTATAATAAAAATAAATGAATATTTTGTTAAAGTTAAAAATAAAAATTCAGTGCAGCCTTTTTAAAAAAAAAATTTTCTTTAAAAAAATTTAACATTAAAATAGGATTTAGATGGTAACCATAATTTGAAAGTAATAACCCTCCCCCTCCCCATTTTTTTTACCTGCAGTGTCATAATTGCTATTTTCACTTTTTAAGTGTTCACATTTTTGTTTAATTATAGCATTTTATCTCCCTTCTTTTTTTTTTTTATCATTTGAGTGTTTTTTTTTATTCATTTTGATCTGAATTTTATTAGTTTAATCAAAGGTATTCTCAATTCAATGGGGCTTTTATTAGACTCATCCTTTTTTTATTCATTTAATTTTGTTTTACATTAGTTTCATCAAATTTTAATGTGAATTTTATTGGCTTCATTTATATTTTATACATTTTGAATTTTAAGTCAAATTTTTTAAAATGTGCTCTGAACACATCCCTATCAATTGTACCAGTTTAATAATTAGATATCCAATTATTTGTTTTGCCATTGTGTTGGATTTTATATTGGACTTTGAATCATTTTTCAAAAATTATACTCGTATAATAATTATTTATTAACAAAAATATTTCGCAAATATATTTTTAAAATAATTTGTTATCACAAATAAAATAAAAATTTAGATTCATCCTAGTTTCAACAAATTAGGTATAAAAATATAATGAAGTATAATAAAAGTGGAATTAGTTTAAATTTATTTGCATATTTTTAATAACTGTTAATAACTTTTATGTTATTCTTTGATGCATAATGCAAAATATATTAAATACATTTAAATTCACTAACTTTAAACTTTATTTTTACGAGTATCCTAAGAAAAGAGTCACTATTTTAAAGAGGTATGTTTTTAATATAACATAGAATATTATGATGGCAGAAGAGAATATCTTAAGAGATTGATGAGGGATGATAAGAACATAATAAAAGAACTACATAGATAGTCAAATATTGTACCACTTTAACAACTAACCATATAATTAATCTTAGAGAGTTTTTTATTATTATATAGTTTAAACATTTTACCAATCTTAAATTCTTAATTATCAATTTCTAATGAAAATATAAATAAAGGCTAATTGCATACAAAAAAAAAAATATAGACATTATACTTCAGTGATTAATATATATTATAGAAGGAACAAACATAAGTATTTTTGTTTAATATATATATTAAACTAAAGTAGAGAAAAGTGAAAGAAAATTAAAATATGTGCTAACTAAAAAAGGGCTACATATTTAATCACATTTGGGTACATATGAATGCACCAATCTTAATTGAATAAAAATATTGATTTTTTTTAATTGTTTGCAAATATTATCAGCCATAAAAACAATGATAATGATCAAATCAAATTCTATTTTATTTGTAAGAAAATGTCAATACATTCCTCTAATGGTAATGGCTATTTTTCTAAATTTATCATCTACCCAGTGATTAATCCTCAAGGGTCATCTAGTTAAAAACAACTCTCATTGTACCTAGAGTAAAATCTGTCTGTTGTGGGTGTCACTTCCTTGGTAAAACGAGACTTTTTACAATCTTATGTTTGAACCCATTAAAAAAAGAAATATTGCAGTTTTTTAGTGTTATTGCTTCTGATTGTTAATTGAGTGCAGATTAGAGACATTCTGACATGAATTATATATATGTAAATGTCTTTAATTTAATTAAATATATAGCATGGAGATATGATTACACACACCAATATCCACACACACACACATATATATATATACAATAAAAAGGAAGTAAGGAAATAGGCATTCTTACTAATAATACCAATTATATTAATAACAAAAACAATATTAATATCTTCATATCATAGGATTAAACACTTGTTACAATAAACAAAATAAAAGTATATTTGTCAGGAATATTCAGTCTTTAAGTTAAAAATTTGAGTTTAAATATATTATGGAATATTGAATAAATTATTTTAAAGCATTGTTCCACAAGATTTTAGAAGGAAAAAATATATAAATCTGAGTATGGACAATGACAACCAAGAAAAATAATTAAATTATTATTTACAATATTATTCAAAAATTTAAGCCTTTCAGAAATGAAATAAGATAGTCTTACCAGTTAATAGACTTGATGTTGGTGCATATTTATAGTCATAGTTATATGATATAATTATATCTTAAAGGTGTCCATGGAAATTCTAGAATAAAGATGGTGAAAATAAATGGAATATTATTTGAAATTACAACAACATTATTTATAATTCTGATATTGCTTTTTCTTTTATTAAAGGATTATTGTTTCATGAATTTATAAGGAAATTTAGCACATTAGTTTTGTTGCATTTAATATTAAAAACAGTCAGACAAGCAGCAGAATATCATTTCTGGGCTTGACTGTGTAGGTTCTTTCAGTATCAATTTTCATAGTCAGCACAATTCTAAGGAGTCTCTAGAAGTCATTCTGTAGCATTAGCAACTTACATGAAGAAGTCCATAGTTTTTATTTTAGAGCAGGGGTGGGCAATTGTTTTGGATCGGGGGCCACATAGATTGGTGGAGGGCCACATCGGGGGCCACTTTGTGGAAGCGAAGGTTAACGGAGGGCTGCATCTTTTTTTCATGACACAATAAACCCACTGCTTTATTCCCTGTATTACCAAAGAAATATTTGTTTGTCCATTCTTCATTAAACACATGGCATTCATTACCAATTTTACATTTTTTTTGAGCATTCATGGTTTCACAAAAGTTGGAAATATATATATTTGCTAATGCAAAGACAAAATTGAAATTAATCAGATAAACTGGAAAAGCACTGCACATCATATCTATATCGCGCATGTATATTGATGTGGTCATTCTAGTGGAAAATATGAGATGAATATTCGGTTATGCAACAGGAAGGAAATCTCAGTCCAAGGTGGTTTTTCTGATTGTCTTGGAGGGCCACATAAAAACTCTTAGCGGGCTGCATGTGGCCCTCAGGCCGCTATTTGCCCACCCCTGTTTTAGAGGATAGTAAAAACTTTTCTATGGTTAGTTTACTACCTTCCTAACATTTCAATTTGTGACCAGTATTGGAATCAGCAAATAATCTTATAGACACTGACTTTGGTTCAAACTCAACACTCAGTAACAACTGTTAATAACTATTTGATGATGGTTCTCTGTTTGAAAATTATTTATATTCTTTTTTTTATAGCTAGTCTTCTTTTCTGCCCAGATTCTTATTAATACAAATCTTGCTGTTTATTAACATTTTAATGCTATTCACTAAATGGAATTTATTATATCATTCCATTAAAAAACATGTTTGATGTATTCCAACAGTTTTATATTTTTTCATGCTTAACAGTATTTTTTTTTACAAATCCATAAACTTTATGCAATCATGACTTTAACATAATTATCAATAATTCATAGCATCTTTTGACTTTTTCAGTATAACAAATCAACCCACTGATTTTTATGTTTGAAAATGTGTAATTACACGAAATAACCTTTGTTTTACTTACTAAATCTCTTATTAATTCCAAATAAGGCACTGCCCCTCATAATGAAACCATTATATTTTTGATCCAGCAGTATTTGTGAATGTACATATTTAAAAATAACGTATTTATTTGTTGCCATTTTAATGAATTTTATACAATCATGATTCCCCCCCCTCCTCCTATCTCTGGTTAAGATTTTAATAAATATTTTAAATTGAAATCAAAGCTACTGAAACAATTCATGTCTTAATATTATTTTAAATATATATATATACAAATATATGTTGCACATTAGCTGCTTTTAATTAATTTATTTTATTTATTTAAAGTCATTACATTACCTTATTAATATCCTTAATAATATTTTATTTTATTAAATTGTCCTGTCTTTTTTAATATTATGCTATTTTACAAGGTTTTTCATACTTGGATATTGTAATTTCATTTCAACAATTATTACATATATAAATAATTTTATATATTTACGTTAGTTATAAAAGAGCTTACTATCACTATCTTTATACAGGGAGTGTTTTGATAAAACTGGAAATCTCTCATTACTAAATCAATATAGAATGAGAGGTCAGACTATTTACTTTATGTTATAGTAGCTGATTGTAATATTCAAGAAATACTAAATTCCATAGAATTACACTCTCATTATTTACTATAATTAAAGTCAATGCATTTTTTTTTGAAATTATATATATGCAGTATATACTTCCTAACAATATACGTTTGGGTTATAATTTTGTTATTTACATTTGTTGAACCATTTAGCATTATTCAAAAGTTAAATATATATTTCAAACATTTTATGTATGCTTAACATCCGCAGTATTAAGTATAAATGCATGGACCACTTCATAGATTATGCAGTTTAAAAAAAAAAAAAAACTTCTTAAAGATATTTATTTGATTATAAAACCTACTGATGATTCTAAATATTACAAATTAATAATATCAAAATTCTATAGAATGAAAATTATTATTTTTTTAATACGGCTGAAAATTTATTAAATTCATTCAGCCCTATTTCAGGTAGCTTCCTTGCACTATCCGTTATCATTAAATTATGATTAATGGTTATCTAGTTATTTTTAGATATAAGTGTTTATCTTATGTATTTGTAAAAATGTTATATATATATATATTTTTAAATCCATGTTTAGCCAGAACAGGAAGTGATAATTTATTAATTTTTTCACATTAATTTTTAATTCTGATAAAAAAGCTAGACTAAGAGTTTAAAATGAAGTTAAGCTTTATAAAATTTTTGGTTAGAATCTCAACAGTAATAACATCTCCAAAGCTCCATATCTCAAAAGCATCATTTATATCAAATATGCAAATTTTTGTAGTACTATACCAAAATTCTTTTGTTATAGCTATTAACATACTAGTGATTAACACTGTTAAATTAATCATAAATAAAATAAAAAGCAAGAACAAATATTCTTAACTTTATATATTTTTTATTAATGCAGAAAGAAAACAGAAGACTACATAAAACACAGTACAAAACTCATAATTAATCATCAGATTTGCTATTATGTACCAAACATGAATTCAAACAAAATCTTAACGTAAATTAAAGAAAAACAATCTTTAATTAACAAGCTGAAAGGTAAAAAGAAAAATAATAATCTTTCAAGTAAGAACGTTAAAGAGAAAGGCATTTGTCACTTTGCTCTACAATTGACAGGTGATTAAGATACAACATTTGCCCATCATTATTTTACTTTTTATCTAAAAATGGGTAGATACTTTTTATTATGAATAATTTTGTGAACAACTAGATTGGCCATGGGTCAGTTGCAAAAGAAATTAAAATCCTATGAATGTTTTTAATCTGAAACAAAATAATTGGTCATGAAAATTTACAAAGTCACTGTGATGTACAAACAATTGTGAGTTACACATTTTTATGACTATGTATCATTCTACAAAATTAGTTTAAATGTCATTAATACGTAAATATATATGTGTGTGTGCGACTATTAAAAGACAAGAATCAAAAAGTATATAAAAATTAAAGTGACATTTTGCATAAAACAAAATAAAAAATTAAATACTGGTGAATCTTTTTTTACTTTTTATTTTTTTAACAGATACAATTATCATTCATATGTTACAAAAACAACAAAAAAGGGTTTAAAATGTTTTAATTCTCGTTCAATTTATGTAGTCTAAAACTAAATTATTCCTAATAGATTACTTGAAAAACTAAATTGTTTATATATAAAAGACACCTATAAATAGCAAGATATTAAATCACTTATAGAAGATATACAAAGTAATAACATAAAAATATACTTCTTTTATTTATTAAAAATCCATTTGTATTTCCATATTGTAGGAGTGGCCAAACTTTTAGACATTGGGGGTGACTTTTTTGGTGAAAGTGTACTTGTGGGCGATTACATTTTTTTTTTTTAGGGTTTCAAACCAGAAAACAGAAAAAATGTTATTTTTGCCACAATAAAAAAAAAATAATGGCTTGAAGTCCTGTTTTTTTAGAATGAACTTGTGAATTGATGTTTTTTTTAATAATGGCCTTTTAAATACTCACAAATGTTGGTGACATTTTGAAAAGATACAAACTAACAATTTTTTTTTTCTTAAAGATATGAACTATCGGAAAACATTTTATTATGACTACTAACTTTAAAGTGATTAGTACAAAAAATATACAATTTCTACATATTGTGCCATTTCTCAGCCATTTTGGTCATATTTTCACTATTTTATGCTTATTTTATCATAAATTTATAGCTTTATCAGTATTTAAAATTTTAATTCCAAAAAAATCTGCATTTGGCAGTATTTTTTGCAAAAAATCAATTTTTCATTGCTGTCTATTGTCACATAGTCTTGTCTTTTTGTCCTTCTAAGAACTGACTATCAATTTCAGCCCTCATTCTCCAGGCATTTCTAACTGTCAAAGTCAAAAATCAAACCAAAATGTTTTATGTTTTCATAGTAGATTTTGAACATAAATAAATATATTTTTTATAATTTTTTACATTGATGATTAAGTGTTTACATCAGTTTACTTAAATATAAACTCTAATTCCAAAATTTTTACATTTTACAAGAAAAACAATCAAGGAAAAGTGAATAGTGCTTGACTGCTATTCAAGACAAGTAAATAATGTTGACTGCTATTTGCATATCAATGACATTTAGTGATAACTAGCAAAACACAATTATTTTTATATATATTTATGGATTTTATGATTAATTTTTACACTATATTGATTAATAATGTGACTAGATTTAGATTTTTATTTAAAATATTTAATTTTAGATGAAGAAAAACATCAGAAATGAATAATCAGCTATCATAATTTCTAAGGCACAAAAAATCACTGGCATTTTTACATAATGATTAGTTGAAATATAATTATTTTGTTTTATTCCAGGTTGTTTTTTATATATTTTTCTTATATTTTTCTTTAGTTAGTGACATTACTTTAAATTTTTTGAAGCTAAATTAAAATAATTCTGATTATTGTACATTAATATATTTTAGAAAGAAAACTTACTAGATCAATTTTTAACAAATCAAATCACTCAAATTTTTACTCAGTCTAGCCAATAAGAAAATTCACCAGACAAAAGGTTAAATTATCTCAGTTCTCTCTAGTATTATAATTTGTCAATATCACTTTATAAAATATTTATTAAATCATAATTTTAAATTACCTATAAATAATTATTTTCTAAAGTCCTGAATTTTAAAAAAAATTCAAGAAAAAAAAAGAAAACTATTGTTTTAGAATTATATTAAAATAAATTAGATGCAAATTTTACAACAACAACAAAAATAAGAAATTACATGGTTGATTTCCTGAGAGCCATCTCAGCTATTCCTGTTATATGGGATTATATAATATTTAAATGGTCTTTAGAGAAATATATTTTAAATATTAGCAAATTAATAATTGATTTATGAAATGTATCAAATATAGAAAAAGTAACTTGGAAAATGATGTTTTATGCAAAGTCTACACTATCAAATAAACCTAACTCAGCTAAATATTTCAATGAGGTGAAGCTGTAATTTATGCATGCAGAATAAGTAAATTATAATGATGTGATTATTAAAATGATGACTTTCTCTGTAAGAGTGTAATTTGACTGACAATGGATTTAAATTCTTTCACTTGTTAGAATAAAGTTCAAATAGTTATTTATCTGATCATGTATTATAGGTCTAGACATTTACTTAGATCTTATCTCAATGTCACATCAGAACGTGTGTAATCTATATAGTGTAATACTTCCCATTTGAAATGGCATGAAAGATTTTCATGGAAGTTCATATTAGATTGTGTTATTTTAGGAAAATATTTAGATATGTGCTGACATCTCTTGTCATTTGGCCTAGTCTATGTTTTGGGTTTATTGGTAACAATCCTTTATAAATTCATTAAACTATTTGGTATATGACCACAATTAGTTCTAATGTATTTTGTTTACTCATATTTAATGAATGATTCACTTCTTTACATAGAAGAGCATACATTCGTATCTTATTAATCAAACATATATGTGTATTCTTTTTAAGTTTTTTAGAATAAAGTCCAGTTTGAAATTCAATTGCCCATCATCATTTCATCATTATTTCAATCTTTTTTTTCACTTACCCAGTATGTATTTTCTCTCCATGTATTTACTTTTTCTTAATCCTAACATATTAGTAAATTGACGCGTGAAAATAAAAATGAAACAATTTGCTCTACATAAATATGCTTCATGTAATAAAGATATATATGAGAGATGATGGCCAACTGATGAGTGGCTAGTTCAGCACGAAATGTATCTTGGGGGGTATTTGTCTTTTATTGCATCTTTATTTATATGAAATTATGTATGAAATAAAAAAGAATGGAGAAATATGAAGTTGTCTATCTATAATAAAAAAAAAAAAACATATTATACTTTGTTGCATAGTTTGATATCTCTTTTTTAAATCTATAAATAAGTATGAATACAGATTTGTGAAAAAATTCTTTTTTAGACATATAATGTCAGATGTAATAAAATTCAACCCTGCAATTGTTTTCAAGCATTATTTTTATTTAATATTAACTAAGAATATTTATAAAAATTGATTGATTTAATTCATATCTCTAAATCAATTTATTTATTGATTGATTTTTGAAAACCTTTTGAATATTACTTTAGTATTTTTTTTTTTTAACATATTCATCTATTTATATTAAAACAGGAATAGTGATCACGTGACGCTTATTGTCATCTATTTGTAAAATCTCCAACAGCTCTAAAGTATAATTTATGAAAACAATAATCTTATCTTTGAAATGGAGATATCTTAAATAAATTTCCTTTATTTTTATCTTTCATGCTTTTCATTTTAATCAACTAAACTTTCCATAAAACTTGTGAAAAAGTTTGGAGAAAGACAATCTTCTGATAAAAACAGGGGAACCATGTTACTTTTTATAGAATTACTATTATGCAAATTTTTTATTCAAGTTTTTTTTAATTATAATTACTAATCCATTGCAAAATGCAAACTCATGTTTTATTGTTTTCTTTTAATTTTTTTTAATACACAGAACACTTTTAAAATTTGATTGTTTTTTTAGATGCTTGGGCCCAAAGCTCTCTGATGAAAATTTATAATCATCTTATTAAATTTCTAATATATAACAGAATCAAAACTGGTAGGTCTATAATTCTTAATATCTTCATTTTCATCTTTTTTAAAAGATCGTATCATATATATACCGAAAAATATAGAATGTGTTGGCCACATACATTTATATTATATATTATTAGTCTTTCTTTTGGGTAGTAGAAATCTAACATCAATATTTTAAAAATATGTTATTAAATTCTTTTTCATTTATAACATTAGATTTTAAAAAAGTAATACCCCCCCCCTCATACTTTTAATGTTTTATTTTTATTTGAATCTTACTCTTTTAATCAACAATGATAAGTTGATTAGATGTAACCTTAGAGTAAAAAGACATAGGCTTAAGTAGAACCAAGCCCATACAGTAACAGTTAAGTGACAAGGATGACCAGGGTATTTTCGAAAGGACAGACAGTCGGACATTTTCCTTCCAGCTAAATGTTAATCTTAATGATGGATTTGATGATTTTGTAGTACAAAATGTAAAGGGAAAGACAACCTTTTAAAAGAGTGAACAGGTCACAATACGACTCAAGCATGACTAACTCTTTCAGTGGCAAAGTGAAAAAATAGCTGATACTAGAAAATAATAATTGATGATTTGAAAGAAAAAAAAGTCGAATGAAATGGTTGATTAACACTTCATTTGTCAGAAGTTGTTGAGTTGAGAGGTCTAATTGGTTTAGATTTTTTTTTTTTAATGGAAGAAAAATGGATTTATTATTTATGTTTTTTTATTTACAAATAATATAATGCTTCTTTTAAATATTTATACAATCTAATCAATTGTACATAAAATTTATTGAGAATATGTATGTTGTGGAGACGATTAGAAAACAAATAAATAACAATGAACAAATCATATATAGATTAATAAATAATACGGTTGACAAAAATCACTAATAAAAAAAAATTAACAAATCCTAGCATAGTTTAATACTTTTTTATATTGCCCAGACATAAAATATTACATTTGGTCAATCTATCATACATATATATGTAGCAGCAGAGAGAAGTTCCTAACTTAAACGTTCTGTAATATTTAAGGTAACATCCTCCAATGTTAAAATTGTGATACAACAAACAAAACTAAAATCACATTCATTCATTTCATAGTTTTTATATGGATGCCAAAACTGTTTAGAACATTAGTTAAGCATAAAACTTAGATCAGTAGGGTTGCACACACAACATCACTCATGTCGACTTATAACATAATGAATAACATTTAACTGCGCCTTTGTAAATAACAATAAAAAAAAAAAAACCAGATTTAATTGGGGTTAAAATGAACATCTCGGTTGTTTAAATTTTACACTTATTGCTCTTATAATCTGTTAAGATATCACTATAGAAGGTTGGAAATTAGTGGAAATGGTTTCATTTCCATCATTATAATTGACATTAAAAGGCATTGCATTAAATACCACACACAATATATTTAAGTTAGGAGATTATCTTCCCACTGTATTTTATATTATTTAATTGGTTTAACATATATATATATTAATTATAACTGATATTATGTTTGTCGCAAAAATTTTTAACAAGTAGCATAACAAGATGACAAATACATTTATGATTTATGAATTTATTTACATAGTCATCATAAATTTCATTTTAACATCTTTTTCTATAATTAGAATAGCCATTCTCATAATATATAAATAAAGAAACAAAAACATTTATCTTTGCGATAAATTAAACACAATGTACTAATGGGGAAAAAATAAATAAATAACAAAGAAAATACATGTGAAGAAAACGAGTTATTGTCTTAGTAAAGTGTAGTTTATATTTTGAATAGTATAATAAATTTTCTATTTTATCCAAGAGTTTTTAAATGCTTTGAAATGATGAAAAGTATTCTCTTTTAAGAATTAAGTATTGTAAAACAAAAAGTGTTAACAATAAATTAACTATTATTATCCACTCAAAACACATATGATTAAAAAAAACTATTAGATATATATTTTAAAGCTTTTTTATAATCTAAACAATATACTTAGATTATAAAAAATGAAATATGCAAATGTAGAGAAGAAAAAAACATAGACAGAAGGTGAATATATGGAACGGTACATATTCATGAAATTGCCCTCTACTTATAAATACCTTTACTTATGTAAATAAAAGAACACACATACTTACAAAAATTTAAAAATTATGATCTGCAATTCAACACATTTACCAGTTCTTTCTTGTCTTATGCTAAGTGAACTCTGAAGATATATATTGCAATGATTTTTTTTTATTTTATTAAAAAAAATGTTTTATTTACTGCATTGTGACTAATGGTAAAAATACATATGTAAAAATTTGACTTGATCAAAAAGTTACAGAATGTTTATTTATGTAACTAGAGTATTGCCTATACATGCGTATATTCTATCATGCATAATGGATTTCTTCAATTAAAGAAGATTTATCTCATTATTTATAAACAAAATTAAAATATCTCTTAATGTTTTACCCATAGTCATTCATTAATAATGTTTTATTAATAATTTGTTTTTGCACAAGTACGAAACAGAGGATTTGTGAAACAATATGATAGAGGTTTCCATAGATTCACAAAATGAATAGTTCAAATAGAAATTACAAAATAAAACTATTTCCCATTATGCAAGTTCACAAAAGTAGTAAATGATTTTAAAATAAGATAGTTATTTTTGGTATTATCATATGTAATATCACATTCTAAAAAATGTATCTACTTATACATTAATTATAAATGTAGGGGATTTAAATTTAAACTTTCAAGCCCCTTCATTATCCATACTATCTCATACTACTGATACACATGACCACACATATGCAGCAAAGATAAATAATCACCAATAAATGTATTTTGTGCTAAACCAAGCATTCTTCAGTTGGTCCAGACTACCATCTCCCACACACACACACACACACACACACATATATATATATATATATATATATAATCATGCTCAGTTTATATTAAGATAGCAAATCCTTACACTTTAATGGACAGGCCTTCAACCCACTCCAACCTACAATTATTCAGCCATACATACCATTGAAAATCTGATGATAGACTTTCCAAATCCCATGCTGATGCCAATATTGTTGTCATGCCCATGTTGACCTCAAGTCACTCTGACCCCTCACATATAGAACAGAATCCATTTAAATACATAGAAGAGGGATGGGCAGAATGCAGACTTAATATGTAAGATTTGAAATACCAGGCATTCTTATACCTGGAGCCTAATTATAAATATAGGGATTTGAACTCAGACTTTCAAGCCTCTTCATTATCCACATTATCTCTTACTACTGATATACATGACCACACACATCCAGAAAAAATAAATAATCACCAATATATGTACTTTGTCTAAACCAGCACTCATATGTTGGTATGGATGGCTGAAGAGTTGAAGGTTGGAGTAGGTTAAAGGCTGTCCATTAAAGTGTAAAAAATTGCTATCATAATATAAACTGAACACTGATTATATATGTGTGTGAGAGATGGTAGTCTGGACCAACTGATGAGTGCTGGTTTAGCACAAAATATTTATATTGGTGATTATTTATCTTTTCTGCATGTGTGTGGTCATGTGTATCAGAAGGGACTTGAAAATCTGCATTCAAAACCCCTATACTTACAATTAGGCTCTAAGTATAGCTTATACCTTAATTATAAAATTAGTAGTTTTTTTTTAGGATCTGATATTTAAAAATATAATATAACCCCAAATATAATTAGGACTTATTTAAGAAATAATTAGTAGTCAAATAAAAAAAGCTTCATTTAAAAATATTTTTTAAAAATATAAGAAAATAATTTTCTGATTGATGAGAAAAATTACATTTCAAAATAAAATTTTAATTCTGATGAAATGAAAAATGTCCTGTACTTAATTTTTTTAAAAAAATATTCTGATTTTAAAGCATTAAAAACAAAATAGCTTCATTTATTTATGCATAATGCGATTTATATATATAAAAGTGTTTCTAGTTTAGAAATTACTGGTTTAAAAATTCAAGATTTTATGAGTTAATAATTAAAAAATAAAATCTTCATCAATTTTTAGATTGAATGTTTATCAATTTGAACTGTAATTCAATTAAATATAATGTTAGTTTTTTAAATAAAAAGGTGGACTTAAGATGTTGGTGTAACAATAATCCAATATACTGCATGTAATATAAAATCATTAGTGATCTGTAAGATTTTAAATGTATGACAGTTTAATCTTAGAAACAATCAATATTTGCTTCAGTTTACTGGATGTGAAATATCACACTCAGAAGTCCACCATCATAAAATTACATTTTCATTATAATGGTCATATGTATTGAATGAACAGTAAGTAATAAATTTTAATAAAAAAGGTATTTTGTTGGTGAATTTGAGTGTTGTTTTAATGGGAATGCCAGATTTTATTTACATTATAAAGATTATTATATCATAGAATAACAATATTAATTTCTTTCATTGGGTGCTATGGCTGAAAATACTAAAGAGTGCTACAATTATGTAAGATGTTTAACTAATTCAAAAAGTAAAGTTCATTGCAAAAAAATTTTAAAGATTGAATCACAAGATATCAAATAAACACATTTGTTTATGATACATGTTGGCACACTTGTGATTTGTAGATTAGTTACAACTCACCTCTAATATTAATATGTTTTCTTTTTTTTTTAATTATTTTGGATGCTGCTAACATTCTATTAAATGTTTCATTGCTTAAATTTTATAATAGTATTATATATTTCAAATTTTTATCTGTTATTTTGCCTTCTAGAAGGACTTTGGTTCCATATTTTATTTTGCTATAATATCAAGACAAATTAAATATTAATTGAATATAAGTGGATAAGTTTATGTTTAAAGGTTTATATATAAAGATACTACTAGATAAATGAAAGGGATCTCCAAAACATCACATGATCACCATTTCCTATGATTAAACAAGCTGCTATTAACAGATGAAAACCCTCCATACAATAATTCCACCCAGTGCAAACCTTATTAATCAATGGATGTAGGAAGTTTTGTGCATAAAATCTCTGCTTAGTGACTACTTAATATATGGCATACAGCATAGAAAATGATTATCATGTGATGTTTTGATGGCTTCATATCATTCCTGCCTATGGAATAATGGTGGCTGACTAAGGACACCAAAATGTATAGATGCTGAGCTGGATACAGATGAATGATCTTGGATTAAAAACATTAATGTGTTTTTATCTTGAGCTCCTAGCTTTATAAATAGGTAATTGGTGGCTGTTGGAGGGTTGCATTAGATCCTTAAATATAGGTGCAGTGCTAGCAGATCCAAAGCTCCTCACTGAAATCCATAAGCCAGAAACTAATATGGAGACATTGGATGAGTAGGTATTAGATGGAAATTTTATGCACAAACCTATTTGCATCCATGGATTACTAGGGTTGCACTAGATGGCACTACTGTATGCAGAGTTTATATCAGTATACTTGTATAAAAGGTGGAATAATTGTGTTAGGAGGATTGTTGAGTGTTATAATGATAAGGATTGGGATAAAAGAATAGAAGCATTAATAAAAAATAGGGAGTTGGAGAGATGGAGAACTAGTTTGGAGGATAAGATGAGTTTAAATATACATAGAAGTAAACAGAACATTGGATGTGAGTTAATTTATGATAATAGTAAAGAAAGTAGTTTATAGTTTAAGGCTCGAATGGGGTCTTTAGCAACAAGAGAATATACATGTAAATGGAAAACTATGGGTGATTTATTGTGCAAATTGTGTAAGGAAAGTATAGAAAATATTAGGCATCTGTTGATTGAATGTAAATGCTTGAAAGCAGAAATGGTACAGATAATGAATTTTATGGGAGAATAGATATGAACAAAGTGATTATACAGAAAGTGAGTTATTGGTTTTTATGCTGGGGTTGCAAAAAGATAAGGGGGATTTAGATATAAAGGCCATAGAGTTGACAAAGATTATGTTGTGGAAATGGGATGGGGCAGAATATGGGAAGACTTAGAGTGAGGAATGGAAAATAAAGTGGCTATCAGGTTTATCTGGTCATAATTGCTGAGATAATCTTGACTTCGTTTAAGGAGAAGCCAATTACATCACATCACATACATCTGATAACTTAAAAGGGGGAAAATTACTGATTGAACATAAATGGAAAAGCTTATGTTTAAAACTTTATAAATAATGAAAATACTAAATAACTGAAAGTGAAAGAACTTTAAATAATTCTATAAATGTCATAAATATTTTTGTAAATAATTTTCTATTGTATAAATCAGGGGTATGGAATCATTTTTCTGCCAAGGGCCATTTGTGTATTTATAATAACCTTCTCAGGTCATACAAAATTATCAACTTAAAAAATTAGCCTATTAATCAACTTAAAAAATTAACTTGTTACAGTTGATAAAACATTTAATTAACTTACAACTAATCATTAGAGGTGAACAATTTTTTTCAGCTGGTAGTTACATCAATATTATTAAAGACTGGTCCATATTTACTGACAATTTTTTCCAATTTGCCTTGTAGTTACAAATTTATATTTCTTGAAATTTTGTTGATGTCCTGTACAAATTAATTCTGCAACAGCTAATATGCAGTTATCTATAGACTCCCCTTCAGAAAATGCTTTTGAACTTTTTGTTTTTTAAATAAAAATAAAAATAATATAAATTGCTTTCACAGAATTTGCTGCCATCTTTTGGATGTTTTAGTTTCAATAATAATTTATTATTTCTAATGTATACAGTGGTGTGTAATCATACAATTGGGGTTTACATTGTTGTTCTAACTATCTTGCTATTTCCATTTGGGTTCTGATGAGACTATGTTGTCCAATATGGTGTGAACATTAGATCTTTCACATATTTATTATCTGATTGTTAGCCCCCCCCCCCTTTTTTTTGCCTTGTTGTTAGTTTGGCATATTGTATAATGTCCAAGTATCCTCAAATGTTTTTGATGATGCCAGGAGTTGGTCTCTCTTCCGGATTTTAATCATTGTTTTGGAAAAAAACTGTTTTATAGTAGGTTGTGGGGGTTCCATGATTTGTTTACAACGTGTAACCCATATGGCATAGTTCAAAAATATTGAGAGATGTATTATTGGATAGGTTTTAGTATTGATACTATCTTTCAGAGATGAGATCAGTTGGAAATCTATCTTGGTTTTGGAGAGTATGATTTCTCAGATCACTCTGAATTCCATACATTGTGAGAAAAGGTGTTCCAATGTTTCATCGCCATTCATGCAAATGCTGCAAGTAGGATCTATGTTGTGACCACATTTGTAAAAGAGAAAGTGATTAGTAGGTAGTCCATTAATGTTGTATTTAATGAGGAAGTATAGGTATTTGGCCTCTGAGACTCCATCTTTTAAAGTTGGATACCAGTTTCTGATTATTGTAATAAAATGTGTTGATTATAGGATGTAAGATTGGATGGAGGATTGTGTATGCTTGCCATAATGATATTTTAGAATTGAATGTGGAGTCGTTTATTGGGCAGTGCTGTTTGATAAGTCTTGTGTTTCTAGTGATCCATGTTGGTCTGTCTAGTGGGGGTCAGTCAGTGGGTGTTACCTTTTGAAGGAAAGTTTTTTGGAGAATTGTGTTAAAACCATATGATGCTACCAAGTTGTGTATGACATTGTGGGTTTTTTTAGTAAATCAATGACTGAATGGAGTGGAGAGAAGACCATTTAGCTTTCTTGGTCGCTGAGTGCCTTTGAGGCTGATCGCAACCATTTTACCTTTCCAGAAAAACCTTTTATTTTATTTATGAAGCTTTTGTTGCATTTGATAAATGGAAGAAAGTATGCTATTTTTGGCATCACATTCATGTTAATTAGTGCTACCTTGCCAGGGAGGGAAAGGTAGACTTGTGACATGGAAGTGATGAATTTGTTTGTTGTTTCCAGGATGTTATCCTGAATCTCTTTGGTCATTGCTGTGGTAGATTTGAATATGGAGAACCCAAGATATCTCTATGGCTTGGAAAGAAGAGGGTGTTGATTTTCTTTCCTGAAACAATTTGCCAGGAGGCAGACTTGCTGGGGTTGAATTGCAGCCTGTATTTCTCAGTATAGTGGCTTAATATTGTTTGTAGCAAAGGAATATGTTTTCTTGATGGTAGGATGATCATTACATCATCCATGTAGGCAAACGTGTTGAATTCTCTGCTTAAATTGGGTATAAAAAGACCTGGTAGATTTTTTTCCAAATCCATCAGGAGAGGATTTATATATGCGATGAAGCATAGGGCACTGAGGGGGGAACCCTGAGGGAGAGCTTGTGTCTGTTTAAATCTGGAGGTGATGTTGCCATCCATAGTGATAAAAATTTTTCTGTCGTATAATAAATTGCTTATGATCTGGACAGCAGCTGCAGGAACATCATACTCAGCCAAAATATTTAAGAGTATGTCTATATGTACCGAGTCAAAGGCTGTAGCAATGTCTAGTTAAATAGATATTGGCCCTGACTTCCAGTGGATTCTGACCTAACCAATGATGGAGATTATGTTGCCAATTGCATGTGCAGTAGAGGATCCCTTCTTGGCATATTGGTTGTTAGATATGTGCTTTAAGACATTTGGTTGGATAAGGTCTTTGATCATGGACTCTACAATTTCAATTAGCAGTGGGGTCATGGAAATAGGTCTGACGTTTGAGAGATCCATAACCTGATTTTTTTTGTATAAATGGAACTAGTGCCACTGGGTAAAGGTTAGGTATCACTCTATTACCTGTTGCTAGGTAATCCACCATCTTCTTCATTTTGGGAAATGCAAATTGATTGAGGTGTAGGATTAGGAATCTGGGAATCCCATGTAATCCAGGATGTATACCATTGGAAAGGAAGATATTTTCTGTTGGAGTAAGTTTTCTGTGATCCCATGTGGTGCCTGTGGATCAACTTCAGACCAGAATTGTGTGCCATTAAAGATTGCGGTTTGCATTCTTTGCCGGAAGTGTTCTTTTATTGCGTTCATCATAGGTGTTCCCAGTAAGGTTTTCCCGTCTGCAAAGATGGAAGTGGGAGTGGTTTTGTTATTGTTCCGTCCAAGTGCCCATCTCAAGTAGCCTTTTGTCCAGTGATGTTGTTGTGATAAATAGCATTTGGCTCTCCTAATTGATAGGTATTCCACCAGGGATTTTTGTCTTGATCGGTATAGGTTTTTAAGACTATATATATCTTGTGTTTTGATAGGTTGACTTTGGAGCATCTGAAGCTGATTCTCTATTTGTAGAAGATCTCTGAAGAAGCCATTAAGGCCTTTGACTTTCATGGCGTGGTGTTTTAATATTGTCTGTAGGATGCCTATAAATAAAAACCAGGCTTCTTCAGCTGGTCTTGAAAGGATGTTGATTTTGTGAAAATATATATAAGATTTGGACACTATGGCCTCTGTCATGTTTGATTTTGTTACCATCCGCATGGTTTTGTGAAGAGCCTCTGGGGTTGGGAGGCCAGCCATGGTTTCAAGAGTAACTACAAGGTGGTCCAAAAACGAAACCGGTAAAAGTTTTGCATTTAGATGAAAATGTAAATCTGGTGAATAATATAATAGATTTATTAGGGTTTGGTGGAATTTGGTGTAAAAGGAGTAGGATCCGGAAGGAAGGAATCCTTCCCCATACATCAAGTTTCTATTTATCAGTGGAAGAAATTTTAAGTTAAAGCGACCATATGTGGTGCTAAAATCTCCCAATATAAGTAAAGAGCCTGATTTGTTGCTAAAAATAGCATTTAACATCTGAATGATTTTGTGATAAATAGTAGGATTTTTTGAAGTGTATATATAAGCTAGATTTATGCTGTAGCCCCAATAGTCTATTTCTAATAAGATTAAGTTGTTATCCAAATAGAGTATACAGAATTTGTTTGGAGGAAATTTTTTGTTAATTAATACTCCAACCCCTCCAGCTGCTGAATGTTCAACTGAAAATTTATTGAAGCCCATAGTGGCAATTAATGTTTCTATTTTAGTGTCAGTGTTCTTATGGAATTTGGTTTCCCCATTAGAAAGATGTGGGGAGAGTTAATGTTTATCCAATTTCTAATTGCGTGAGCACGGGCCAATGAGTTGAGGCCATGGACATTAATCCCTGCAATTTTATAGTTCATAATATAATGTCCCTGCCCCCTCAGCCAACCCCTGGTCTTGGGGAAAAATTTGGAAGTAAATGACTATAATTTGTTTCTTGATCTGATGCTTCTTCCAATGAGAGTTGATGTAGATTTGATTTTATGAGTACTAGAAGGTTCTCATTTTCCATAGAATCTGGTAATTCCAAATAGGGATCATCTTCCATTGGTGCTGAATCAGTATCAGAGTGCTCAGAGGTTTTCTTTTTCTTTTTCTCCCATGACACTCTGTGTTTACTTTGTGATTCTTGTGAATCTGGTTTTAATGTAGGTAGTTGTGTTTACTTTGTGATTCTTGTGAATCTGGTTTTAATGTAGGTTGTTGTGTTATAAACCTAGAATTCATATCGTCATCTGAGCTTGATTTATCCGGAACATCTGATTTCCGTTTATTAATACTTGGTATAGCTTGTCGTGTTAGCTCTACTTCTTGTGAAAGATCCTGATTCCAAGGTTCAGATAAACCATCCTTTTTCCCCAGGTTTGGAGTTTTGGTGTGTGCTGGGTTGAGTTTTTTCCTTGGTTTATTGGTTTTGCTACTTTCTTTTTGAGGATGTGGAGTTATTGTATTTGTTTACTTTGTGACTTTCTAGGTGATTGGGTGTTATTTTTGTCTATTTTGATTCTGGTGTCTGTTTCTTCTATTGAAGTCACAAGCATTGATTCATAGCCCCTTTTTTCCAATGTTGTACTGTTTATTGACTGAATATTATCTGTGTATTGGTTTGAAATGAGATGAGGTGTACTTGATGTAGTTGTTTGTTTATTATTTCTATTTTTGTTTGTATTGTTGTGGAATTCCATTTCAGTTTGTTGGGAAAGATTATCATCTTGATCTTCATCTCTAGATATTATGTGGTCTGGTGTTAAATCTGTGGGATTATGTCTATAGATTCAGTGTAGTTTGATGTTGTAGCCCTGTGTTTATCAGTGTGGTTTTCAATACTATTGTCTGTTTTAGGTGACTGTTTGGTGTCTGTAGTTGTTGTTGTTTATAGTGCAAATACGTGCCAAACAGTCTTTTATAAAGTGTGTCCTTTGTAAACAGTGAAAGCACTGAGGCCACACACCCCTGAATGTTAGGACCATTGGGTGAACCTCTTGCATTAACTACAGTAGGGATGTCAGTGGGAGAAACATTTTTTTTCATGGCTAGTGAGAAGATTGCTGTGTTTGATATTATGTTTCCGTTCAAGATGGGGTCCAGAAGGAATTTAAATTTTGAAACAGTGCCATAGGGATTGAGGATATTTTGGAGCTCTTGTTCAGTGAATCTTGTTAGGCAGTTTTTGATTTTCCCTTGTAGTAACATAGGTCTGTTCATTTCTACAGTGCAAAGTATTTTATTTCCCAGTATTTTAATATGTTTTTAAATTGGATCCTGTCTGCCCAGGTCTTAAATTCTATTGCCGCATATCTGTCATTAGGGTGAGTTAGTATTTGATAAATTCCCAACTCTGAATCATGTTGTTTAATTACAGAATATAAATGCTCCATGGAGAATTTGTATAATAATAAGTTTTCATTCGTTATACTGCTAAGATTAGAGTTTTGTCATTGTAATAATTTTGGAAAGATTTATAGAGCATGTTTGAAATAGTTTTGTTGAAATTATAGTTTATGTTTTGATGCATATCATCGGTAATATTATTATAATATCTTAATTGATTGGGGGTGTTGATTGTCTTCTGTTGTGATTTCTCTTTCATATTCCAATATGCCTATAAGCATTTCATTAATATTGCTGACCGAGTTAGTCTCCACAGTATACTTAAAGCATTAGCATAGGATATAGATTTTTTTGGAAGGGTTTGGATTTGTGAGTGTTTTGAAATGTTTGAATGATGTAGATATTAAAGGTTCATCTAGTCTGAAATTTTCATTTGTTTGTGAATGGGTTTTGTTGATTTTTTTAAATCTATTATTTCATTTTTTCTCTCCTGAAATACTGTTGACAGTCTCTGGTGTTACAGCAGCGAATTTGGTGACCTCTGGTGATTTTAAAAACTTTTTTTCACTTTCTTCAGATAGATTTGCTGATATTTTATTTTTTGTTCCAAATTATTCTGAGTGTGTTTCGCAGTTGTGGATGAATTGTGTTTATTTATTTCTCCTAAAGGAGTTTGGGAAATACGGTGAGTGTTGTTACTGTTTTCGTATGTATTATTAATATTGGCTGTTATTTCACCCGATGGGAGACCAATGCTATTGCATATAACTGACAAAGTTTGTATAATTTCTTGCATTTTAATGTTGTCAGTAATTATTTGGTGCTTAGTATTGCTAATGGGAAGGTTTTTGATCTCAGATGGAGCCTGAGATTTGTTATTATAGCTATGAAGATTTCGGCCATCGTTTCTGTTGAACGACTGAGTGTGACATTTTAAGCTTGAATTGCTATGTATATTATCTATATCATTGTCACATTCCATTTTTAAATATATAAAACTTCTCTTACCTTGTATTTAGGGGTTTGGAATGGGGTTTGACACCCCCTTTCCTGCTGATTTCAATTTTTGAGGAGAGCTATCGTTCACATTGCTTGCTGTTTAAGAATCGGAAGCGGTATTAGATCTACTTGACAAAGCTTCTTTTCATGCAGCCATTTTAAAAAAAGGCAACATAATAATAATAAAACAAAGTAAAATCCTAATTTTATTTTTGTGACTAAACCCTACAAAAGCAAGCAAAATGCCATCTGGCATCATAGATTAGATCTGTAGTCATATATATCACACAGTATAGACAATTTGTTGGAATATTGCACCTGTGATAGAATGAACTAGAACTATTATAAAGGTTAGATGCAACTGAAAAAATAAACACTTTATGTCTTGTACTTATGGTTTGATCATTATATAGACAGCTATCATAACATCTGATTGGCTATTAGATAAGTATTATAATAAGCATGAAAGATTTGCAGTCTTTCAGTTTAATTTTAACTCTTAATTCAATATTTGAATAAACTACATGCATGTTTAAATAGATATTTTCTACACAATCACTTTATATATGGTTTTGAAAATGTCCAGGGGAGAAGGCATATTGAGAGCTTGTAAAAGCTGATATTTCCCATTCTTGGTGTAAATAAAGAAGCAATTCTTTTTAATATGTATTACTAAGTGAAGTTTAAAATAATAATATGTAAAAAATGCAGATTTATGACTGAATTTTATAAAATTCTAGAACTAGCTGTATTTATAGATAAAATGAGTGAAATATAAGTTAAATTTTATGCAAAATGTAATATTCAAAGAACTTTAATATAAGAAAAAACCTTTAATATTTCCATTAATTTTAGAATGCTTTATGATGAATAAACACAAATAATTTATTAAATTCCGAAATAAACAATGATTATTAAAAGGATTCAAAAGATAAAAAGAAATAATGTTATAGTAAGCTAATAAAGTATGAGATCTAAATATATATTTATTTAGAAATTTGAAAGCTTTCATAAAGATAAATAATAATGAAACTAATTTCACATATTACAAAAAGATCCAAAGACTTTTTTTTGGACATTTTTATTAAATAATAGTCATTTCTAAAAATAAAACAAAAGGTTACACTGTTAGTTATAGAAGGTGAGGATGTTAAACTATTCTTTCAGTACTTCAGTAACACATTCACCATAATATTTCTATTAATTTTGCCATACTAATAAGTTTTACTGCCCTCATCTGAAAATTGAAGTAGATATCTTTAGCTCTCACATCTGCAGCAATAGTGGCCGGGATAATGCAAACAAAACAGGAAAATAAAGATTTTAGAGCACAAATTCATTAAAAGATGAAAAAAGAATTTACTAACATATTAAGAAATTATAAAAAGATTTAAGTTTATACACAATGATATATTGTGTGGGTATGATGAAAATCATGACTTCCAATATCCCGGAGATTTCTGGATTGATTGGTCAATTGAATAAAGCTATTATTCCCATCTTGTCATTAAGGAACAGCAACTATACACTTAAAAAGCATTTTGACTTCATGTACTTGTATCGAGTTTTTTTTTTAAAAACAAAAAAAAAAACATGATAATCATTTGAATGTGGATATTAGTCTGTTTTCAAAACCTTTCAGATTAAATAACAAACATAGAACAATCAAATAATATCTTACTGCACACCCACATAAAACATCTTTTTACAAAGGACTCCCATGATAATTTTTTAATTTAAAATTGAGTACAAAATACGTATATTGAGATCATTTATCTTTTTCACATGTATGTGGTCATGTGCATCAGTTGTATAAGATAGATTGGATAAATAAAGTGATCTTGAAAGTTCGAGTTCAGGTCCCTTACAGTTACATTAAGTTTAATATAGACAATATAGATATATTGAAACAAACATATATGATTTATAAAAGATTTTGCAAAATAAAATTATTGTATTGATGCCCTTATGAAGTTTGTTTTTATAATATTTAAAAGTGAAATATTATATTTATCATTTCATGCAGGTGTAATTGTTTTGTTTATTAGAATTTTTATCGTAGAATTTACACCTTTAATACAATTGATAGCAAAAAATAAATCAAAGAAAACTTAGTTAAATAAAAGCTGTTATATTTTTATAGTAATAAATAATATCTCCACTATATATACTATGTGGTGATGCTGAACTGAGATCAGACCCATATAATAAAAAATAATAATATTTTTAACTTGCATTTTTGTTTATCATATATATATACGATATTATTATTTTTTCTTTCCAAAATTTGAAATACAACATATTCAATAAACTTTGGAAATTAAATTTATGCTAGAATTAGAATATAAATATCAGATGAATAGAAACTGCATTTACTGCCTCCATAATAAGTAAACAGAGCTTTTTAACAAACATCATGGATAGAAGTCTAACACTCATTTTCCTATTAATACCATTCACTATTAACAGTATTGCATTCTCAATGATAACTTTCTTATGATCAGTATTACAGTTATTAATGCTTTAGTGATGGAGCCACAAACTATGTGAGAAGTTCTAATTTATTAAAGATACCACAATCACTACCTTTTAAGATATATCTTTATAAGTATAATGAGTGGTTATTAGAAATTAAAACAAACATAAGTTTGCATCACATGAAGATAATATATCTAAAGTATATCAAAGATTCCAAGAATCAATTTTTTTAAAACTTCAAGTATTATGGGTCTTATTTGAGGGTCTTATTTGATAGTAATACTAAGAAAGGTGCTTATAAAAAATATGCAAAGTAATATTAAAAAGCTTGGATCACTCACTGTGCATATTCTGAATGTAGCACATTTAACAAATCTTCCATACATAATTGTGTAAATACCTCTTTTTATTATAGCTGACATTGTGGATTTTACTTCCCATCTTACAATTAACTAGCTCTTAAAGTGGTGGTTTAAAACAACTTATAAAAATAATCTTTAATGCTTGAATAATGACATGTTCTCATTAGAATTAGCTTAAAGTAATGCTTAAATGGATAAGAAAAGGTACAGAAATATAAATAATGAAAACGAATTTTAACTGCATCTATACAATAAGAAAATATGGTATTGACAATCTTTAATACACAAATGCTTATTGTTTGCAGAACAGCGAGCTCACTCCATCAGTCATATTTAGTTTCACATTTCTACTCCCATAAGAGAGTAACAAACAATTTTTTTTTAAAAAAATAGAAATACAGATAATTTTTAACATGTGTATATTGAAGACAATATATTTATTCTAAGGAAATTAATGTTTATATATGTCAGATATGCATGGCTATAAAAAAAAGTCCAAGTTTTAAATGTGTTATTATTTTTAAGACTGAAAGATAGTTTTAATTTTTAAAACGTAAATTAACTGAAAGTTAATTAAAAATTATAAAAATAAAGATAAGTTTCTCCTAATCTTCTGCCTTAGAGATACACATAGCCAATGTGGGGAGCAAAGAATGGTTTATTTCTGGAAAAGGGAATAAAGAGGATTGTACCTAAAAGTGGATTCAATAATGTGATGATTTTTTTATAAACAAATGGAAAGTTATGCACAGGTGCTGATAACCATGAACCAACATGAAAATTGATTATGAGAGCAAAACAAGTACTCAAGAATGTTATGAAAATTTAAATAATTGATATAATTCGAAGCTTTATTGTAAGAATTTAAGTATTAAAAATAAATTGTGTATATGTAAATAGTATTCATGAAACAGGAAAGAAGCTTATGGTGTGCTTTTTTTAAACAAAAATATTGTTTTTGTTTTTTCTAAGGTGATTAGAAATTTTATAAAAGGCAGTTATAATTTTTTATTCTATAGGGAGAAAAATTAGTATAATAAATAGTTGACTTATAGGAGAATTTATTATAAACAAGTGACAGGTCTATAAGTCTGGAAAAAGTGTTAGATTTTTTTTTTTCATAAAATGACTGCCCAACTAACTGATCAACAAATAAAAGAGGCCTTGATCTTAAAGAAAATGGTCATCAGCTACTAGAAATATCTGAAAAGAAGCTAAAAGTCACCAATTTCTCATCAAAGTTTATATAATGTATATTCAAAGCCTTTATTCATATTTCTATTATAAAAGCCAAGTCAGTGTTATAAAATCTTTCATAAAACCAAGATTTAACAACAAGGAATAAATTATTGATAAATGCAAAGTTTGCTTGATAACTCAACACAGCAATGAGTGCCAACTAAATGAAATCTTTTGCAGTATAAACCTGAAAATCCAAGATGAGAATTCTCATATTATATACATGTGTGTGTGTGTGCTACCATAAATTTCCATAAATTCCTGATTTTTTTTAAAATTAATTTGTTAAGCATTATAGAAATAAACAGAGTTAAGATACATTTTAATTGATTTATTTTTGTCAAATTTTAATTATAATCTATTAATATTTATAATTTAAGTAATTGCTTTAAATGCATAAATTTTTGTTCATCTATTATTTTCTTTTTTTAACTGACATACATTTTATTAATATATCAAAAAAATTGCTGTTTAACTATTAATTGTTTGTCAAGCAAAGAATTTATAATCAATGAGGTACATTATTTAAATGTAAATATGTTAGCATTTGTTTGTATTTACATTAATTTATGATTTGTATGTGATTGTTCCATCTGAAATAAATTATTTTTTTCATCAAAGGAGTTCACTGAGTATTGAACATCATCATATATCTAAGCTTTTTCACCTGTTTCCTTATGGTACCTACTTATGATGAAAACTACAAGTGTAAAAAATATGCAGTTCATATTAAAATATTAAGAAAAATAATTAACAAAAGATAAAATAAAATACTGTACAGTGTATATATATATATATATATGAGAAAGATGAATAACAGATGTTAACATTAATAAATATAAATCTCTCTTGTATTTATAATTCATAAAAAAGTAGATCAAATTAAAAAAAAATAATTGAAGATGATATAATTTATATAAATTATATATCAATAAAAAAAGTAAAATTATAAACTTTCTTAAAAAAATAAATTGTGATTAAAATTAACATGACGAAAAGTAAAAGATATTGATATAACATTAAATTGATTGTCTATAATTTCAAGACTTTGTGTGTTTTTGCACAGATCAATTGGCATTTACTTATAATGTGATATGAATCAACACTTTCAACAACAATACAAAAAACTAAATAAAATTAAAAAATTAGTACAATTTTTTGCTATATTTTTTTTCAAACCCTGGATAAGTGAATCATTTAGTTTTGAAACTGTGATTACAATAGTTTCATTACATTTATTTACAAGTAATAGTATCTTAAAATAATACATTTACAGTCAGGCTTTTAGTAACTGAAACACAGGCTTATTATATACCTGTGTCTATATATGTAATATAGAGTATATGAGCCCAGATTTTCAGATGACCCATCACTCTCCACTCTAATAACACTGATACACTCAAGCACATATATGAAGATTGCCTGTCTTAATATATATCTGAGCACTTATAGTATATATGTGTGCGAGATGATAATCTGGACCAACTGATGATTGCTGGTTTAGCATGAAATACATATATTGGTGATTATTTATCTTTTCAGCATATATGTGCTTGAGTGTATCAGTGTTATTAGATAGAGGGAAGAGTGATAAGTCAGGCTTTTAGTTAAACTATTTTTAACTACATTTTTAACAAAGGCTGTAATAAATGACATTTATAGACAATTGTAACTAAGGCAGGGGTAAAGGATAATGGGAGATAGGAAATGATGAAATCAAAGTAAATAATAAGTGTAAATACCGTGATATAGAATTAAATTTGAATTATTCTTAATATTCATTTTTTAAAATGTAAGTATTCAGTATTCACAGAAGCAAAAATATATTTTTTCACCTCACAAACATGTTTTTCAATCTGCTATTCAAATTATATGTTTTTAAATCATTTATTAAAATTATTTTTAATTAATATTATAACTATTGCAATATTTTTTTGGAAAAAAAGATTAAAGATAATAAAGTATACATTTTATTTAATCATTGGAAAGTTATTGATTTTCAAGTTCATCACATTTATATAACTTTTTTCTAATACATAAGTAATGATAAAATATATTGAACACAAATTATTTAATCGAAAATAATGTTTAAACTGTGAAAAATTTTATTGGTCACTAAAGTAAAACAAATTCATGAAAAACTGTACTTTCACAGATGATTACATTTAGATTTTATATAAGTTGTGTAACATTGATTTTTTATTATTAATATCTCAAAAGTTACACACTAAACTGATTTTTTTCTTTCCTTTTAAAACATCAGAAGTAAAAAAAAATATGATATTAATTATTGATTAAAAATGTCATCAAAAAATTAATAAAAAGTTATACTATTTTTTTATTTTATTAAATGTAAACAAAACATGCAAAATCTTTTAAAAAAAACTATGATAATAGAAACAGTATATATATATCATTAAAAACCAGTCAACACTTAAACACTTCCAATATCAATAACAATCAACAATTTCAAACTGTTGTCAAGGCAACCTCCTTTTAACAATAAAGATGGAATCCTATCTTTATTAATGGTCTAATATACTTATATAAACACTAAAGATTTCAACTTAAACACAGAGATTGAAATTATTGATACAAAGAAGTTTAAATAAATCCCTTTAAACAGGTAAATATAACATAATCTGAATGTAGACTAATAAATAGTCAATTATAACATTACAAACTGCAAATATAAATTTTAAATTGCACCCAAAGTATTACTTAAATAATAAATATAATAATGTTTAAGACTAACACTTAAACACTCCCAATACCTGCATGTATTCTTAAAATTTTTACATGAATGTCATAAGGTTAAACTTATATTAGTTTGGTTACTAAAATTTGCACAGTGTTTTAAATATTATATAGCCATTTAACAACAATATGATTTCATTATATCACTGCATTTGGGTTGGGTGCTTCTAGAAACAATGTGATGATGTGAATGGCTTTTTAAACAAATTCACAATTTTCTGAACATAAAAACTGTTAGTTATGTTAAACATCTTATTATTTGAAAACATATTCCACAATAAACTCAAAGGAACATTTTAGTTCTGGATTAAGGTTTTTTTGTACTTCATTTTAATAAAAGTTGTGTTTTTAATTCTGCTATTCTATTTCCATTTCCATATTCTCAATTTATTTATAATGATCTAAATAAAAAAGGTATAAAATGTCTATTGCTTTTTATTTTTTTATTTTTAAATTTCTCTCACTATTCATTCAATTTATTTTGATTTTCATTTAACAGCCTGTATTTAATAAATAAATGTTCAATATTCTCATTTCCATTTCCACATAAACAACAGTTGAAGTCCAAATAATTATTTCATTTTTCTTGTTTTCTATAGTATCTAAAGCTCCTGTTTTTGCATCAAATCTAAATAAGCTCTCTTTAGTGTTATTTTATAGACTTTTCTTTACTATTTTCAGCTAGTGATATGCATTATGATATTTTCATATATATATATATATATATATATATATATATATATATATATATATATATATATATATATATATATATATATATATATATATATATATATATATATATTTTTTGATATCTGTATTTCTTCAAGTTATTAATATTAAATTACAAGATTACATATATATAACTATTTATCATTAAAACCAATCAACACTTAGACAATCCCAATATCAATAACAACCAACAATTTTAAACTGTTGCTAAGGCAACCTTCTTTTAATAATAAAGGTGGAATATATATATATATATATATATATATATATGGAGAGTTGAGAGAAGGCTGAATATAGATTGAAAATTATAAATTCAAATTTCTACTATTCACTGTATAACATTCAGTATACTGAATGAATAGATTATATATATATATATATATATATGAATTCATAGTGTTATTTCCAGAAGCTTCCATGTAGTAAAAATATAATAGCTATAATAGCTGACATTTCAGTACAATGACAAGCACTTTCCTCAAAGCTTGTTCTTTCCCAAATCATAAGAATGTATGGGGTGAGATTTAAAATCATATTTTTCCTTCATTATTTTCTCTTCATACTTAATTTCTAATGGCTGAAAACTTTTAAAAAAAATATATTTTATTCTCCAATAGCCTTTTCCAAATATTGTTAATTTTCTTTAATCCACACTTCCTATTTATGCTTGTGGGCCTTTAAAAAATTTCTATAGCTTCTCTTAGCAATCTCAGGTCATATTGTTCAATTTTTGCCAGAATATGTGATTTATTAAAATTGAGATCATGGTTATGTGTGAATAAATGGTTGATGAAATGGATTTTTCTCTAACTTCCAAAATGTGTTCTTTCTTTTTTACATTAATTCTATGAATGGTGTGTCCAATGTAAGATTGTGAACAAACTCCACATGAATTTCATACCCTCCTTGATACTTCAAAGAAATTTTATCCTTAAAACATGGAAATACTTCATGAATTTTTTTTTAATGTAGTATAAACTGTGTGAATATTTTTTTTAAAACATTACCAATTTTATCAGTTATTCCCTTTATATATGACAGAACTGTCTTAATTTATGAAGTATTAAAATCTTTTTTCTTATTTTATTTACATATATTAATATGAAATATTTAAAATGAATTTTTTATGTTTGATTTGAGACTTGTAATTTAAATATTGTATTTTAATAAAAAAGAATCATTGAAATAATATGTAAAGTGCAGAGTAAGTAACACTAATTTAAAAAAAAACAAACATTTACTATCAAAATAATATGAATTTAACCATACATATGCCAAATACATTTTAATCAGTGAAATTAAATACAGAAAGTATTTTTATAGATAAAAAATAAAACAAGCTTTAAATATCCTATTGCAGTTCAAAGATCTCCCAGCAGTGATATACAAGATAATATTCATCAAGATTGTCACATACTGGAGCTGAGGATTTGAACAATATTTTATTTTTGTAGTAGTCTTTGTTTAAAGTAGTTAGATTTTCATTTATAGTTCAGTATTAGATAATGATGGGTTTGGTTTAAACTGACTATTTGAAAAGAAAATTCTAAGCTTAATCGTAACTTGAAAAATGTCCAACTTTCTACAGCTTGGATTCAAATAGTATGTCATGTACATAAAAATCCCAAGTGTGTGTGTATATATATATATATAACATGCACACTTATAAATGAGATGCAAATGTTTTTATCTTATGGCATTACTTTAACATCAGAGATTATCAAAATTAATAATATAATTCTAAATAAGAAATACTAAAAAAATAATGCTGAGAAGTATCAGAAACTAACAAACTACATAAACATTTAGCCTGCCTTCACATAATGAACTTGAAGTACTTATAGATATATGGAATATACATAGTTGTATAATTAATAGCTGCACTTTAAATATGTATATATGGTATAATGATGTAGAAATAGGGCTTCCAGTCATTATGCTTGTGATCTGGGCTTAAATCTGAGTTAAACTTGAAAAAATCCAAGTTCAATTTAGTATAGAATTTGTTTTTTATGTAGCTGTTTCATAATCTTCATGGTTAACAAGTCTACATTAGGCATAAATTGAATAACTAATTATTCTTAACAAGAGAATAAACCAAATCTTTTTCAAGCATTGTTGGCCGAGTGGTCATTATGTCTGCCTTACAAACAGTTGTCCCAGGTTTTTGGGTTCGCTTCCCAGCCGATGCTTTGACACATGAAAAACAAAAAAAAACAAATCTAAAAAACTATTAGTAAGCCTGGCATTTGCAAGTCTGGTAATACATTTTTTCATTATTTCTTATTAGAAGTTAAGGGAGTGGCCTTTGCATTGTAGTTAGTTATTTAAATATTATTCTGTCTTTTCACCTTTTATATATAATATATAGTAAATTGTAAATGAAATTTAGAAAAACAATACTGCTTTCTTTTTCTTTACAACTTAATAAAATCCTTGTTTCTTCAGCCTTTGTAAACACACGTTCTCATGTTAAGTAAAATAGTTCATATATATATATCATTAAAACCAGTCAACACTTAGACAATACCAATATCAATAACAATCAACAATCTCAAGATGTTGTCATGACAACCTCCTTTTAACAATAAATGTGGAATATATATATATGTAATTTTAAAAAGATAATTCACTGAATACAAATAAACAAAACTATATATAAACTATACTTAAATTTTAGTAAAGTTCAAATTGATTTTTTTCATTTAAAAAGTATTTATTGATTAATCTGAAATTGGAAATATCAAGACAATGGCATTACAAAGGGAAAGTTGGAAAAGTAAAAAAAAATTCTTTACTAAGTTAAAAAGAAAAAAAGAGAAGAAAAATCTTCAGCAATTTATTTAACAAATTAGAAGATTTCTGTCTCAATTAAAGTTATAAAACAGTGATTTGTTGAAGCAAAATGGGTAAAGAACAGATTGCATTTTACAAATTTGCTATTAAGATCAATCATTATTAGATGTTTTCTGATCCTTATAGTTTCTCACATCTGTTGTATTTCAATTTTAAAAAAAATTAAATATCTGCTTTTAATAATTATACAATTTGTCTCAGAAAAGCTTCTGCCTATATACATATATATATTTCCATTCTTGCTATTGAAAGATGAGAAGGTTGTCTTGGAAGCAGTGAGAAATATTGATTACTATCTTTATTGTGAATGCTTAGGTGATTACTGGTTAGTTTCTAATTATATGTATATTTAGAAGGAATTTGAACTCAGACTTTTATTTATTTTTGTCACGTGTATATGGTCATGTGTATCAGGTTGTATAAGATGGAGTGAATAGCTGTAGGAGCTTGAAAGTCTGAGTTCAAATCCCTTTTAATTATACATTAATTCAGTATAGACTTATTTAAATATTATTATATATATTATACTAATAACTTAACCTAGTTTGAATTATTTAGATCAGTGGTCTTCAACCTTTTCACACCTGCGGACCGGAAAAAATAAGGATAATGTTTCATGGACCAGTAGAAGTCTATAGATACTTTTTTCTTAAAGATGTAAATAGCTTAGCCTTAGATGAAGTTATATGTATATGGAGTTTGTATAATAAAAAACTTTTTTTTTTTTAATTTTGAATTTTTTTAGAAAAGTAATAAAAAAATTAATTCTATCCCCCCGCCCCTCATAAACATCTGTGATAACTAGAAAAATAAATTAATTTATGTATGACTGATTAGATTTTGTTCTGTTTCTTTTTTTTTAATCAGGTAAAAGTGCGATGAAAAAAATAAATAAAAATTGTTTATATTAATTAAAAGTTTAAAGTCTTATTATTTTGTTATTAAAACTTTCTTGCCAGTCTATCGCGGACCAAATGATGAGTGCTGGTTCAGCACAAAATATGTATATTGGAGATCATTTGTTTTTTTTCACATTATGTGGTCAAGTGTATCAGTTATATAAGATGGAGTGCATAGCTGTAGGGAGCTTGAAAATGTGAATTCAAGACCTTTCTAATTATATTAAATTTAGTATAGACAATATACTTTTATTTGAACATTATATATATATTAGTTCATGCAAGCAATACTTTCTAAAACAAAAAAGTACATTTTATTTATTTGCCTAAATTAAAATTGCAATAAAATTTCTTATGCCTTAAATAAATAAATATTTATACAGTCAGTTTCTTACAACACTGAACCCACAAATAATTTGGATGAATACAATAATTTCAATTATTTGACATAATCAATAGAATATCTATTGTGAAGCAAACCAAGGCAATGTATTAGTTTCTGAGTCTTAAGGGACTATTTGTTATAAATATATATATATATATATATATATATATATATATATATATATATATATATATATATATATATATATATATATATATATATATATATATATATATATTAAAAAAACCCCCAAAAAAAAAAATAAAAAACACAAAAAAAAAAATTATAAAAACACTTTTTTAAAAACTAAAAAAAAAAAAACAATAAAAAACATAAAATATTCACTCCCAACAACCCTAAAATCCACCACTCCCTTACATAATATATATAAAAAAATTTTTTAGAATTGTTATTTTTAAGATTTGTGGGTTATTTATAGTTTTTTTTTGGGGGTGGGTGGGATTGGGGATATATATGTTGTTTTTTGGTTTTTTTTTTTGGTGGTTTTGTTGTTTTTTTTTTGGTTTTTTTGTGTTTTTTTGTTGTTTTTTTTGTGTTTTGTTTGTTTTTTTTTTTTTTTTTGTTTTTTTTTTTTTTTTTTTTATATATATATATATATATATATATATATATATATATATATATATATATATATATATATATATATATATATCATTAAAAGCAAGTCAACACTTGGACAATTCCAATATCAATAACAATCAACAATTTCAAACTGTTATCAAGACAACCTTCTTTTAACAAAAAAGATGAAATCCCACCTTTTTGAATGGTCTAATATACTTATATAGTTACTAAAGATTGCAACTTGGTGGAGATTAAAATTTCTTGATATAAAAAAGTTTAAATAAACCTCTTTAAACAGGTAAATATAACCTATTCTGACATACTAATAAATAGTCAATTATAATATTACAAACTGCAATTATAATTTTCAAATTGCACTCAAAATATTACTTAAATAATAAGTGTGATAATGCTCAAAGCTAAAAGAGTTTGTAAGTAATCATTATAAACCAGTCAATACTTAGACAATCCCAATATCAATAATCAACAATATATATATATACACTCAAAAAAGTATTAAAATAAATTATGTATCACACATGTTAAAGGGATCTACTTTGAAATTTTTAGTGGGATCAAAAATTCTAATTATGCCACTGGACTCAATGAGATTTTTTTTTCATTTCTTCAGATGGGAATCTGTCCAATGTATCATCTCATACCAAGAATAATACTTATTTAAGTTTTATACCATAATTTAAACAGAACAGTATTTTTTTTTATTAATTTGTAGAAAATAACATTTTAAAATATAATATGAAGATTTTAAAATAAGAACCAACTTTTATTACTTTCACTAAATAATTTTATTTTAAATATATATATATATATTATTTATCAAAATGTAGTCACGCGTTGGTGGCCGAGTGGTTATCAAAGCTGCCTTACAAGCAGTTGTCCCGGGTTCGCTTTCCGGCCAATGCTTTGACACATAAAAAAAACAAATAAAGTTTATTTCAAGTGTTAATTTTTAAAACAGTGTCATTTATAAGTTATATTAAATATACCCCCCCCTCAATAAATAATAACATAATCTGTAAAACGATAGGCATCTTAAAAACTTAAATAAAGTGCTAAAAACTATAAAAATACACTTAGATTCTTAATTAGAAGATGGATTCAGTTTATTAATAATTTATACAAATGTTTTGATAGTATTATACTATTTGACTGTTTAATCTTTTGCATACGCTTCATTACATCACCTGAGGTGCTTTGTGACTAGGTGTATTTATACAGGTGACTAAGAGAGTCTACTTCATTACAAGAAGGATATTTAACAAGATTAGGATTCCAAGCAGCACTTTTTTCCCAAAGAATGTTTTGCATACACACACTGTATATGTATGTATTTACACAGGTATAATATTCTTATTATCAACATATATATGAATGCTATTAAGAATATGTGTATAAGATTCTAAATTATTTTTTTAAGTAAGAAAAGTTAGATAAGCATATGATTGTTGGTCTTTTTCTTAGCTTTATACACAGTCATGTTATTTTCGCCACAGCCTATCTTAAAATTATGCAGCAAGCTTAGATATTATATAGAACTGTTACTATTAATTGCAGATTGGAAATGAAGCATTTAAAAAAAAAATTAAAATAAAATAATTAAAGTTATACAATGGGTGACAAATGGACTACAACAAAGTTATTGAAAGGTAAATTAGATATACTGGTTTTTGATAAAAACAATTAGAAGTCAAACAAAAGTATCTGGAAGACTATAAATAAAAAATAAGTTTATACAATAATAAACTGAGCTATGTGGAAAGGATAACAAGCAAAGTGGACTAAAAACAATAAATATTATGGGCTAGAAAATTTTGTACTATACAAAATTAGTAAATATGAAATTATTTTTATATTTATATAAAAAATACTGTAGATGTGCAGAAAATATATTAGAGATGCAAAAAAGTGAATAGATAAACTGATTAAAAAAATAGTTATGGAAAATAGAATATGAATAAAAAATGGTTTAGAATTGTCTATGGATAAAAAATATATGAAGTTTGAAAATATATATAATAACAGTAGAGAAAACTTTTTGCTATTTAAATAAAGAAATGAACATTGTTAACCAAAGGAAATAGATGAAATTTGAACTAGAATTTAAACTGAGGTTTGATTTAATTGAATGTTGGAAAAAAAAATGTAAAACACTTATTTTTTAGAATGTATAATATTAAATGAAAAAGTAGTAAATGTTTTACAGGGAATGAAATAAATATATTGTAAAAGAACTTGAAAAGATTTTTTTAAAAAAAAAATGTTTGATTGTTTAGATGCTTAAAATAAGAACAGGAAATAGCATGAAAAAGTACTAAAATTATTAAAAGAGATTTTTTGGAATATGACTTAATAAAAGAAAAATGTAAGCACTAATGGAATGATTGTTAAAAGAATATTGGAAAATTTAAAGTTAAAATTAAATAAAAAAAATTGTATTAGTATAATAGGATTTCATAGAGATATAATATTTAATTTAGCTAATAAGGTTCAAGCTTTATGATCTAATATATTGTACCATTAGCAGAATAGCTTGGTGTCTTACATATTTTTTCATTTAAAAATAAATGATCAAATTTATTTAAAAAGTAATAATTAAGGAGTGGTTTTAAAATGCAATTTAAAAAATAAAATAAAAAGATTGCTTATATTTTAATTTTAAAATATAATAAAACTATTTGTTAAAAAGCAAGTGTGTGTGTGGGGGCAGATCTAAAATAGTTTTAGAAAATGGATTTAAAACTTTTTTTCTCTCTCTCTTTGTAAAGAAAACTCCTTTTATAATATATAAAATGAGCAAATGTGAAATGAGACTAAAAATTAGTCTATAAAAATAAATGTTAGAAAAATTTCTTGAAATGTAATTAATTACTTTATAAGATTACTGATTAAATGGTATTAATTAAAAAACTGTAAATTATTTTATGAGGTCATTTAGATGAATCTGAACAAGGATTAAGATAACAAGAAATGTAAAATTAATTAAAAGACAGATTTTAAGTTAAGTTCAAAATTAAAAATAACAATAAGAAATTAAAGCAATAGGAGAGAAAAAAGAATATAAAGTCTCTCTCTTTATTGTTATTCAGTCAGGGCTGCAATCTGCAAGATCATTCATCAGTTCAGATTATTATTATTTAGTTCAGACAGAATGCAGTATTCAAACAACCAGAGATCCAGATATTTGGAAACTGTAAATGCAGTAATAAGCCAGTCAATTACTGTCATGGTCAACATCCATGCAAAATCTGCAGATCTAGAAACATGCATTCTTAGACAACTTTAGGATATTCAACTGAGCTTCAGGACACAAAAACCCTCAACAAAAAAAAAATAAACTGAACTTTTTCTGAACCAATGCCCAGAACAATGCCCAGATTGTAAGTAAACACCCCCACAAACTCTCTCTCCTATTGTCAACACAAAGATAAAAATAAGCCCTGGAACCATCGATGGAGACCAAAAAGCCAACCTATTGGAAACTGACAATGATGAAAACCTAGGTAAAGATACTTTTAAATATATTCTGATTGCAGCCTACACTTGTTATTTTAAATGAACTTTAATTAATGGACTATTGTAACTATAGCCTAAAGTCATTTATATTTTTCTTATGTCAAATCTTTTATTGTTATAGTGTGTTAAATATATGTGCGCATAAATAAAGAGTAATGTTTGCTCTAATTGTTATTTTATTTATTTTCTCTTTCTCTCTTGTCACTGCATCACCAATAAATTAGTGTAGAGTTATTTTATGAGTAAAGTAAGTATGCTGGACTCTGAGATAGAGTGTGAGCTAGTTATGGAATATTTCAAGCACTGGATTGTGTGCCTGATGTCTGAAGCATGCTGAATATGATTGGCTGGCCTCTGAAGCTGATCCTCAAAAAATGGTTTGGATAGTAGGGGTTTGAATCTAGCAGTCAAGATGAGCCATGGTCTGGAAATGTGATCATGTTATACCTTGCATAGCTCACTCTAACCATGGGTATTGTTGGTGATTCTGCTATCATTGGTATTCTCCCCACTGCTTGAAGGCATGGTCCATTCATGTAATATTAAAAATATAAATTTCCAAATACACATATCAATAAAATATTTGAAATAAAAAAGGACATGCATCTTAACTGTCTTTTATTATATATAAAAAAGCAAATAATCACCTTTTCTTTTACACTTATCAATACTTATTTTATTAAATTAATTAATCCATCTGACAGCTTTGATTGCCTAGCAATCTTTCTTAGAACTACTAAACATATATAAATTCATAAATATACAAGCAATCTTTCTTAGAACTACTAAACATATATAAATTCATAAATATACAAATACATAATCATATAAACCTACATTATATCTATTTATAAATGATTCATTTTTAACATATATCTTATTATCTATACCTATACCAAATATACAAAATATATATGTATATCCTTCATTTATCCTACACTTACATATATTATCACTATTATATATCATAATCACCTTCAATATATCTATACTAAATACATATATATCTTAACATATATATATATATACATAAACTAAACTATTCCTAACTTGTAATAAGTCCTTAATATTTATTAATTATTTTATATCAATTAATATTATCATGCATATAAAACCTGCAAAATATAATCAACTTATGAAACTTATAATTTCATATTATTTCTTTATTAATTTTTTATTATCAATCTAAATATTATTATATAAAATTTAAATTTTAAAAATGTCTTTAAACTTATTAACCATTTTCAATTCTTATAAACAATTTGTATTGTATTATATTATTACTTATTTAATCCTAGTACCGATGTTCTCTTTAATTACTCAGATTTTCCAAATGTCACTAATTTAAATTTAAATTTACTTTTTTTAATATTATATCTTAGATTCCTTTTTTGACTTCAACTAATTTTCACCTGTTCTAAATTTATAATTTGTCATTATTATCTCAATCCTAATTGAATTGAGAGATTTTTACTCCTAAAATTTCTATTTATTTTAGGTTTAATATTATTTATAAGGAGAGTATCTATGATTTTTTTTTCTCTTTTATCATTATTAATGTCTATTGAATTATTGTAATACTATCCTCCTCAAACACATGCCCTATTTTCATTGAATGTAAATAAATAGATGAATTTTTATCATGTTAATGTTGTGCTAAATACATTTATTTTCTGTCAACCTTATATTATTATTTATAAACCTAATTGTGTGATAATTATTTATCAGCTTTTTTTTTATTGACATTATCTGTCTATTATCTTTCCATATTTGAACAATATGGAGTGTCTTTATAGTTTATTATTTTTTGCAATGTTTTTTTTTACAACCTATTATTGACAGTTTTGATTGCCCCAACAATCTTCTTCAGCACTTCTACTTGGATTTGGAAATATACGTAAAAGTTCTGAAGAAAATTGCTGGGCAATCGAAACTGTCAATAGTGGTTGTAAAAAAGCATTGTAAAAAGTAATAAAAAACATAGAGATATTATAAAGATTTGGCAATGCAGTAAAAAAGATAAAGTTATATTAGGCTGCTTGCAAAAGGTCTTAAACTGGATTTATATAATATATAATAAATACAATGTTAATATATTAAAATATTTAAATTATAGGCTTCAATTTTAAAATGAATTTTTGTTTCTTAAAATCATGTCTATAATTTTAAAACATGTAATTATAAATGTGATATTAAAAACATATCCTGTATTCTTCTGCTTGCAACAGTTAATAATTTTTGACCATAGGAATTAATACACATATCTTAATGGTCTGTACTTTTGAATGGATGTTTGATCATCAAATCATCTTTACAATTTTAAAAATTGCAATCATAAAATGAGAAATTAAAAACAAGTTTCATAATTTTCTATCTTCAAATAATTTGTAATTTTTTGACTATTAATGTAACAATGATTAGGATGGTTTTCTTTGATTAACATATTATTATTTTTAAATATTGCTTTGGTTGAATATTATTACTTTTGTGTTTTTACCTATAGCTTTTATGCTTAAATTTTAAACTAAAAACATTTTAATATTAATATTTTATATTAGATTGAATATAAATACCAAAAAAATAGGACTTCAAATACTTTCTTGGGAATTGCACGTATAAATAAACATGAAGATTCTCCATTAATATGAATAGAATTCATTCTATCTGCTTAAAATGAATTTAAAATGCTTTAAAAGATTAATTAATAATCCAATTCTATTAAATAATTTATATTATTTTAATTTTACGATTACTCAGTCAAAAACTTAATAAACGATACAATTAAAAATCTTTTTTTTTTTTTTTTTTTTTGAAAAGCTCATTTTTAAAATAAAAGTTTTGAATTTGGCAAGACTTTAAAATTTCAGCAGAATTTTGTCAAATTATTTATAAATATAGAAAAAATTAAGATTATTAGACAGTTTGAAAATAAAAGCAATTAATTTGATTACAAGTAGTGTAACAAAAGGCACATCTAAAAGGATAGACAAATGTCATTTTTACTTTGAGTTAAAATTGAGAAAAAAGACTATTATTTATACATAGAAATTGCTACATTAATAATGCTTTTTTTTAAAGAACTTATTATCATGTACGTATATTGAGTGTATTTTTTTAAAAAATCAACAGCCAAGACAAGACGATAATCAAGAAGTCTTGACTGCTATATTTCTAATTAAATATACTGTAGTCGACATCATTCTTAATTATGGATTATTTCTTGTATCTATATATCTCACCTGCTAACTACTCATTTAAATACCTGCATGTTTGCATTGTTTTTAAATTTATATACATATCTACTTATTCAATATTCTACTTTATCAACTTATCGACTCATTTATCTAATATATACATATGCTTCATTGTAAGATTACGACATATTTTTATTTTTTCATCTATGGCACAAAAAGACATAACAATAAATATCCTACAATCAATTTTATTTCACTTGCATTTTTAGAATAATAATAATAAAATAAATAATAATAGCACAGAAGACGAATGCCTATTTCAAATAATAAAATTTTTTGGAATGGTTAACTGGATTAAAGAAACAACCATTCTTCACTGAAATTTTAAATATGATTTTGTTTGGTGGCCAGGTAGAACTCTAAATACTCACACTCTCTATATAGTTCTGATTGCCTTGTGTTATTAGTATTAATTATGCTTATTAATACTAATGTGATATATGATTAAACATATATAATGCAGCACAAAAAATAATAATAACCAACAACTTTATGATTAACAGAGTGAAAACGATAGATTAACTTATAAGCGAGTATGGAATCTTAATTACAATTTCATCTCAGTATATACATTTTTTTTTTTTTACTAACTTGAAAAAATACTTTTGATTTAAAATATTATTTTTCTATTGTAAAACTCTTATTAATGACAAATGGTCTCTTTTATCTAGCATTTGAAAATAGCACATATTTATTAAAGTTTACTTTCAAAAGTCTTATGTATTTTGTGGTGTATATATATATAATGAAAAATAAAATAAAAAATGCTTTTTATTCAATTATAAAGTAAGTGGGGAGGGGTAGAGATTCAACTGGTTTTATCCTACACCTTTTTCTAAATTTCATTTTCTGTTAAGGTCTTTTCCATAGTTTTGTGAGGAAAAAACTTTATCGCATTTACCACTCATCAAAATATTTTTCTGATATTTATCACTAAGTAATATCTCCAATTGCACATCCATAAATATATCCACACATTAAACACCAGTTATATATTATGAATGGGTTGGTGACAGGACTCAAGCAATGGATATTAGGGAGATTAGAGGATTGGCAATATATATACTCTCTATATAACTTTAGTCATGCATCTTGTGTAACAAAAAATGCATATGTTACTAAACACATGAGTAGCTCCATATAGATTCTCCATTAGGTATTGGACAATAAATTCTATGATAAATCTAATAAATATTACTATTAATTAAGTTAATTAAATAATATATATATATATATAAAATTAAGAGCATGCTAATAGCTCTAAACAAGCTTTTTTTTTATATTTATGATAAATGCTACTACAAGAGAAGGCATTCAAATCATTTTTATCTTAGACTGTCCCCATCCCCAGACCGGTTTCGACCTATGGGTCTTTTCAGTGAGGAGTTGGGACATTAGATCTAAAAAACCAACTAATGTCCCAACTCCTCACTGAAGAGACCCATAGGTCGAAACCGGTCTGGGGATGGGGACAGTCTAAGAAAAAAATGATTTGAATGCCTTCTCTTGTAGTAGCATTTATCATAAATAAAAAAAAAGCTTGTTTAGAGCTATTAGCATGCTCTTAATTTTACATATTTGTAAGTGCAAGCTATATATGTCATGCAACATCTGACTTGTTATTATATATATATATCATAATGGACAGTAGCACAGCAGTGCCCAACATCAAAAAGTGCTACTAAACTTATGGCCTAGAATATAAAAAATATTGGAGAGGATCTTAATTATAAACACCTCCACAGCTATACCATTATTCATGTATACTTAATATTGCTTTTAGGCCAGAAGAAGAGATTCTTTAGAAACACCAAATAGCAAAGCAGACAACAGTAAACAGATGCAAAAGTTGATCTAACAATAAACAAAACAAAGTTTCTTAACAGTTCAATATAATACACAACTCTATATTAATTGAAATTGCCCCTTTTATATTGTCATCTTGCAGTTTTAAATATTAATTGTCACTAAGTTTTGCATTGTAATATTATATTAGCTCTGAAGACTATTACTGAGAAAATTTATTATTTATCTGATTTTGTTAGATATGTGTTCTAAGTTAAGACATGTGTACATATATATTTTAGTTTTGCATTAATGACTTGAATAAAAAAATCCACTTGTCAGTTTTTGAATAGAATCTAGTGAACCTATTATTAAATAATTATCTGTTTAATTGTAAAAATAAAATGTTCCAACACAGATAATTATTTAATAATAGGTTCACTAGATTCTATTCAAAAACTGGCAAGTGGATTTTTTTATTCATGTTATATAATTTTTTTTTATCTTATAAATTATAAATGTAAGTAGTACCAATTTTAAACTTTTTTTTTTTTAAATATGAAAATAATTATTAAAAAAATCCTTACTTAATACAATGGAACATGCCATCATTGGATGTAATTTACCTATTCAAAAAGTTAAAGGAATAAAATTTTAGATATTTGAATTTTATGTTATTAAAAAAAGATATATTTAAAATTAGTTATCTAAACGTTAATAAATTATTTATTATTATTAAAATTTTAAAGTATATTTTATTTATTGTTTTGACAAAAGTGATTTTTTTTAATCTAATAAAAAATACTTCCAGTTGCTGTAAAAGTTGTCTTTTTAAATAATGTGCTTTCCAAGACAATTTTATATTAGTGATATAGTTTTTGGCTTAAAAATAGATCTTTTACAAAAAGATTGCATCATAATTATTAATTTGTAAGCCAATTACATTTTTTCTTCTTTACAATTGTATAATATTTAGCAATTCAGTCTCAGGATAAAACACTCAGCCAATCAGAAATTAGCCACTTTCTTATAGCTTTATCATAAAAATAAGGTCTACTGTCATTTATAAAAAAATGTCCATATAATGCTGACATCTTCAGATCTTTTTTAAAAATAACATTTTAATATTGCAGCTGCAAAGAAATGAAAAGTTGCAACCCATAACAAACTATAATATGTTATATACAGGCTTAAAATAATGTAGTAAAATAGTGATTGCAGTATCGTTGTAATGCCTAAAATGTCAAAAATCAGAGTGGAATTACAGTTAAACTTACACAACCAATTTTAAAAAACAGGCAATAACAAAGCTCTTTAAATTAAATATAGAGGTTCATAACATGTATCACTATTACAAAATTCAACTTATACACTATGCATTTTATTTCATATCACTTTAAAAATAAAACAACAATGAACTATATTTGAATATCTCAGAATTAGACACAGAACAAGAATCAAACACTTTGCAAAATGTCTCATTTAACATAAACGATCTTAATGATGACATGTTCCTTAAAATAAATAACGAGTTCAACAAAACGATTCCCAACACTCTGTATAAATCGTTTACAAACTACTACAGCGATAAGTCGTTAATCTTAGCCACAACAAATCAACAATGTGCATTATATAAGTTCCCTCTACAACAATTATACAGTCTAATCAATCAAAATCAATTAGGCAGAGGCATTCACATGATCCTTAATCATCCCAATGACCGCTATGTTATCATTGAGTTTAAAACGTGGGTGGACCATATGAACTTTAAAAATAACTACCGATCTTTGGGAAATTATATACTTTGCTCCATAGATATGAACCGTCCAGTTACACTATCCGGCAGAATTCAAAACTGCCTTGCCCACTTGAAAGAACAAGAACTACAAGACATCCTTATTAATTATGGTTCAGTTAGCAAATTTAAACATCTATTAAACCCTCACTTCGAAGATCAAATCCTGTCCAATACAGTTATTTTCACACTTACTTTAAAGAAAACATTATACCCACTGACATACCCACCATTATTACTGCAAGAGGCTCTCCTATGGTTTTGACCTTCAGGGGAGTACAGCCACAATGTTTCTTCTGCCTTCAAAGAACACACCTTATTAAAGATTGTGCAGCAAGAATATGCATACACTGTGGTATTAAAAAGAATAAAGTTCACAGATGCCCTGGTAGACCTATTAATACAGCTATCACATCCTTAAATAGACAATCACCACATGGGACTAATTCAAACAGCAACCTCACAAACCCAGACAATCTGATTCAAATAAATCCTCCAACAAACCCTCTCACATCCAAACCTATCTTTCAAAATGAAAATCTTCAAGAAAGAACAAACACCAACCTCTACACTAATAGTAGTGAATCAGAGAACCGAGAAATAACATATACTGCTACTAAACCAATCTCTCAAACTAATAATACTCAAGATCATTCATTAGATACATATTGTACTAATCCCCGAGAAACAATGCTAGGCCAAACTCTTTCTACAAAAGAGGACAATATGACCAAACCATCTAACGAGATCAAGTACTCAAGATCATTCATTAGATACATATTGTACTAATCCCCGAGAAACAATGCTAGGCCAAACTCTTTCTACAAAAGAGGACAATATGACCAAACCATCTAACGAGATCAAGGAAAACCCAGGCGATGAAGAAAATACACTTAAAAAATTTCAAAACAATTCATATATAACAACTCCCACCCAGCTTAAAACCAATGATGCATCATCATTCGGGCCAGCTAAGTCTAACAAACCTATACAAAGTGATCCACAAACTGTCCTCAATTCTTCAACACCTGCAGTAATCAACCATCCAGATGAAAATACTTATCAAACACTCAACCCGAAACTCAGCATAATTAATGTTTCACAACAGTTACAGCAAACCGAAAATGATTCAGGTCTAAAATTTAAACCAAATTCTTATAACAATAAAAAAACACTTTCATCAAAAGAACAGGAAAAAGAAAACAACACTACTAAACTTAAAAACACCCAAAAAAACAACACAACAAATACCCAAAATACAAATAAGAAAATTAAAAGAAAATCAATTCGCTCAGATAAATCAAGCTCTGATGATATTCACCACTACCCGCTAGCAAACAAATCTCAGATATATCCAGCACAAAGCTTCACAAATCCATAGAAAAAAAGAGTAAAAACCATGGATCCTATAACCATCGATACCGTTGATCCATCTGACGAATCTCAGACAGATTACACTACTTCATCAGACACCGAAGACTTCATGGATGCGTTTCCTCAACCAACAAATATATCACTAATCCATCCACAAGTTCAATCACAAGACTCAGATTTCCAAACAACATCAGAACTCATTAACATGGAGATGCCCCACATTGAATTTGTACACTTTGCTGAGGACGGTTTGGATTAATCTATCATGTTCTGCAAAATTGCTGGCATTAATATTCGCGGCATCAACTCAATTGATAGAGTTCTAGCTATTAAAAACTGGCTCTCGGTCTGCTCCCCTCATATACTTCTTATGGGTGAAACTAAATATCACCATAAGACTGATCATAAAATATTATCTCTTCTCTCAGCTCTCGGATTTACTAGATTTTCCATAGGCCATTCTGCTTCAGGTGAAGTCGGTATTCTTCTCAGCAAGTCAACACCACCAAACAGTTTTAGCATTCTATTCCTAGATGCCAATATTATTGTCATAGAAATAGACTATTGGGGTTATCCGATCATCATAGCTTATATATATATACAGCCAAAGACACCTCTCAATATCTAAAAATAATCCATATCCTAAATGCCATCAACGCTAACAGAGCCTCTCCTACTATTCTTCTGGGAGACTTTAACACGACATACAATGACTTCAACAAGAGATTTTTGCATCTAATAAATTGCAGATTAACGTGTGGAGAGGGCTTCTTCCCTCCTGAAGCCTATTCTTTCTATACTAAAACTAAAAAGTCCCTGATTGATTTGGTTTTCTACACCCCAGACCTCCATTTCAACCTTGATGCAGCCTTGGCCCCTGTTGCTTTCTCTGATCATATGGCTCTAATCTTACAACTTACACCTATTGCAATCCCTACACCTATTGATGGACCTGGTAAAACCATGCGCATGATCACCCAATCAACTATGACCGAAGCGATAGTGTCTGAGGCATACATCCTTTTCCAGAAAATAAACATCCTTTCCCTGCCTGCTGAGGAGGGCTGGTTTTCCTTCATTGGAATACTTCAGTCCATATTAAATCACCACACCAGGAAAATCAAAGGACCTAATGGCCTTCTAAATGACCTAACAGTCATTAATATACAACTTCAAGCATCACAGCAAAATTTCACAAATACAGAAAAAATTATCTTCCTTAAAAATCTCTACAAAATCAAGCAAAAGTCCCTTGCAGAATATATATCCATCAGAAGAACCAAATGTTTCTTAGCACAACAACACTGCTGGATGAGAGACTATCTCAGATGGGCACTGGGATACAATAAAAAACAAATCACTCCCTTATCCATTAATACTAATGGAACCAATCTTATTGGCTTTCCAATGATGCAGCACATCAGCACCAATTCTGCCAATTAATGCAAAAAGATGGAGTTCCTCCTATAAACAGCTGGTTGGATGCTGGTGACCCCGGCGAACATGGCATCACGAAAATCCAAATCAAAAAGAAGATAACATCTCTCCCTGACAGTGTTCATCCTGGCCTTCATGGCATCCCAAATTTCCTTCTCAAACACCTCAGTCAATTCACTGTGCCAATTATTAAAAAAATGATTGATCACCTAGCCTCCGGCAACAGAAACATAACACATCTTTACCCAGTGGCACTCATGCCTTTTATTAAAAAAGCAAAACCACTAAACCACATTAACAGTATCCGGCCAATTTCCATGACCCCATTGCTTATCAAGATAATTGAGTCAGTCATTAAAGATCAAATACAAACTCAAATTCTTAGCCATATCTCGTCAAACCAATGTGGAAAAAAGGGATCATCAATCTCGCATGCTATGTCCAATGTAACTGCACTGTTCAATTACATCAGAGGACATCGTAAATCAAAACCTATTGCTGTCCACCTGGATGTTGCAGCAGCATTTGATTCAGTCCAGATAAACATCCTTCTGGATATTCTGTTGGAATGCGACATTCCAGCTGGGATTGTACAGATGGTCAGCAATCTGCTCAACAACAGAGAGATTTTTCTCTCTCTTGATGGCAAGATCACACCAGGCTTCAAGCCATACAAGTCGATCCCTCAAGGATCCCCACTCAGTGCCCTTTTCTTCGCAGAATACATCAACCCTCTTCTGATGGATATAGAAAAAAAACCTCCATGGAATTTTCCTTCCCTCTCTCAATAAAAACTTCAATGTATTTGCATATATAGATGACATCATGGTTGTGCTTCCCACCATTAAATACCTTCCTCATCTCATGAACCTATTAAACAGAAATACAGTGAAACTTGGCCTACAAATAAATTTTAACAAATCTTCCATCTGGAAGATAATGTCTGGTAAACAAATTAACTCTCCCTTTTCTGCAAAACCCCAAAGATACCTAGGTTTTCTAATCTACAAAACTTCAACTGCAATGGCAAGAGAGATTCAAGATGCAATTCTCCATTCAACTGAAGCCATCACCACTTCAATCTCTAGAGTATACCTTTCATTATATGGAAAGGTTGGCCTTCTCAACATGATCATAATGCCAAAAATCTCATATTATCTTCCATTCGTTAAAATGTCTAAACAGTTTCAAAATAAAATTAACCGATTATGCACCAAACTTCTCTGGGGAGGAAGGACAGTTGCTATTAGCTTGCAAGGTATCCAACGACCATGCTGGTTCAATGGACTGTCATTCTACTCAATACAAGCAATAATTTTACAGAAAACCCACAACACTCTATATAATCTGATCCTCTCCTGCGGATACTCTAACATTATTAAAAAAATTACACCGACAGATCATCCTCCACCCTCTTCCAGTTCATGGATAGCATCCCTAATAGAACAACTACAACTTTATAAACCCGATAATACCCTTTAACCTTAACCAAAAAATCACCTTATGGGAAGCATACAATATAATCAACAACCCATTAAAACCAGCCTAAAAGTAACCAATCAAAGACTCATTACACACTTCAAAGATGGAGTCTGGAACCCAAATTCCTTGACTTCATCATTAAAATAAATCTTAATGCGCTACCCACGAATTGGTTTCTTTATCACCGAAGAGGTTTTACCAGCATTGACCCTATATGTGGTATGTGTGCTCGTGAAGATGAAACCATAGACCATATTATACACCGGTGCCCAAGTCTTAAAACTCTGAAAGATATAATTATAATCAATTCCAACATAAGACCTGATATGATTTTCTCACTTGAAAATGCCATTCATAATGGGTTTTTTCAATAATAAGGTTTTCTACCTTTGTCCTTTATTCCATATGGATAGTGAGATGCAAAAGTCTCATGGAATTACCCCCCCCCCACAAATCATACCATTGTTTTATCAAACGCTCAAAAAAATCAAGAAACGTGACCAGCTCCTTGCCTCCAGTAAAGTCTTTGCTGACACCTGGTCTTTAATTCCTCTTTCCTTTTCCTGATTATCAATTCCCACCTACCCAGCATTATAGATTAGTCATTTATAAAAGAAAATATTCATGTCTATATTAAAAATGCTAATACCATTAAACAAGTTCTTAGAATCTCTTCACTAAACCTAACCACATAAGAGTATAACATTGTGCTCTCATAACATAATCTAGCCAGATGACATATAGAACGTTATATAATCATATTATTGTACAATTTATTCATTTATGTATCCTTTATTAGTATGTAATCACTATTTATTGTTAATAAAATTTTTATTGAAATGAACAACATGGGATATAAAGCAAAATAAAATTCATGAGGAGAAATGGCTTTAAACTTGAAGTCTTGCTATGCATTTGTTTTATTAGTCATGATATAGCTACAATTGAATTTCATGTTGTTATTTAGAGATTAGTAAACTTTTTATATTTATATATTAGTAGTCTTAAATAATCTACTCAAAGCAAACATTCCAGAAGCTTTCAATAATACTTTTCTGATTACTCAACTTCTGAAAATGAAAGTTTTTGTTTTCAATTTTCTTGATCCTATTCTCTAGCTAATAATATCAAAATATCAATTTAGTAACCAATAATTGACTTGTTAGTGAACTGACAATAGATTACTTACATGAAAAAAAAAATTGAGCTTGCTTGGAAATGTTCAGCTAATGAAAAAAAAAGTTTTACTTGGATTCCAATCTTAAATTCTAGGCATGACAAGTAGATAAAATAACCAAAAGAATAGTTATATTAAAATGTATTTATTGTATATAAATGGTCAGAAATGTATTGTGTAAATTGTTTTTTACTATAATATTTCAATTTTATAATATTTTCATCCAGTTCTATTCTTGAGTAATATATAACAAATCACTATTGGTAATATATTTCTGCTTTTTCAAGTGTTGGCCAAGGATATAGTGTTGGCATTTCTATATATAACTCACCATACATCATTTTAGCAATTGAAGTTTTGAAAAACTACTAAATAAAAAACAACAACAGAAAATCTAATGATTTATACATTTGAATTTATAAATTTTAAACACATTCTGATTTGGACCAATCAATGATTGCTAATTCAGCATGAAATATATATATATTGGAGATCGTTTATCTTTTTTTGCATGTGGTCATGTGTGTAAGTGGTATAAGATAAAATGGATGACTATGGGGATCTTGGAAGTCTGTGTTCAAATCCCCTCTAATTACATCTAGCTTAAAAATATATAGAATATACTTGTATTTAAATATTACATTCTCGATATGTTGAGAATCATTATGTATCATCTTTCATCTCATTTCCTCATCTTGAGAACTCTGTCAGTCACGTGGGCGCTCTTTTCTTTCTTTGCTCTAAATTTAATACTTAGTTGTCTTTTTGCTAATTGCATTACTCTATTTTTTGTTAATTAATTATATCCGTATATAAATTTATACAGTAAAAGAAATTAAAAATTTATTTTGTGTGTATATGGCAATAAATACAGGAAGCTACTGCATATATAACTCAACTGCACACGTATATAAATATATAATGTATAATTTTATTTTGAATCTTATCTTCTGATAAATAAATTTTTAAACAAATTTTAATAATACTTTAGGCCATTCTTTTACTTTTCAATGAAAGAAAATTATATTATCATTAATATATTGACAAATAACAAAACTTTCATTATTTCATCTTTTAAAAAATCAATTTTTCATAATTAGAAAGTATATTTGGATGATACCTTTGGGCATAACATTTATAAAAGTTTTAAAGAAGTTATATAGATTAATACAAAACTTTTTAACTAGTAATTTAATATTAAAAATATTTATTTTTAAAGTTAAGATTTATTTGTTTTCTTAAATAACTGATATCTGAATAAAAAAATAAAGGCTTTTATTTTTTTTAAATGTATTCCTCGCCACCAAACATTCTTTTTTTAAAACATATAAATAAAGATAAATGATTTAGTTTTTTTATATTCTTTATTCTAATACTCAAGGATAAATAATTAGTTTTATTGTAAATAATATTTTTAATCCATATGTCATTTTAAAATAAAATGAACTTTCTGTCATTCAAAATACAAACAGCAAGTTGGGATAAGCTTCATAACTATGGGTATAAAACTCTGCTCAAAAAATAAAAACATTGTTTTAACAGCTGACTATATTCTTCTTTATTTTAGTCTTACTAAATATAATGTAAAATTCTTTGCAATTGAAATGTTTCTGGAATAAAAAATATAGATCAGACCAAAAGTAAATGATTTTTCATAAATCGTTAAAAAAATGAAAAAAACTTATTGTACTTGTGAGTTATTAAGTAAACCAAGATGACAGGCCACATTTTTGATAAATCTATAGTTTTGAGGGCTCCTAAAAAATATTTACAAAAAAATGCTTGCTAGGAAATGTATTTAATATTTACATTGTATTTTTGATATTTTTAAAAAAGAAATCATTTTCTTTTTTTTTTGGGGGGGGGGGGGGATTAACTTATTAACAGAAAAACGGAAAACAATATAAGTGCAATATTTACATTTTAGTCATGTCTGCGGTATGCAATCATATTATGGACCATTAACACAAACTTTTTTAGAAGGACAATATTCAATATCTTTGGAAATAGCCCACTGTATAACATTTTATGACAGGAAGATCCCAAATTTTTATCATTATGACAATTTACCAAAAAAAAAACAAAAAACTGCTGACAAAAAGAAACACGTTGAATTGAACCAAAGTACGACAATGTTAAGAGGGTCTTGTCGCTTCCCATATTATAAGTAATAAAAAAAATTGAAATAAAGTTTTTTAATGAAATGTATCAGAATTTATTCATTTTGTTAAATTCAACAATTGATTTATTAATTTTGTTTTAATTTAACAACTAACATATCTTCGATAGATTATAGGCCCTCGAATCTTTACATTTATCAAAAATACAAGGTGCCATATTGGTTTGTTTAAAAACTCACAAGTATCAAATTTACATTTAAAATAAACTTGTAAATAAACATAAAACTTTATTTCTGTGTAATGATCTGAAAAGATGCAATGTATGTTTTTGCTTTGGTACGATATATTTGATGTTACATATCTAGAAAATAGAGTGTGTTTAAATTAATGTAATATAAATGAATTTTTATAAAATATGAGAGTTATGACTTTTGTAAATAAAATGAATTAAGATTATCACTATAAAAGATCTGTTATCTAGATACATCCAAATGTATTTAATAGTACTATTTCACCCATGTTTTGACAGAATCATGACTATAATAAGTTGATATAAAATTATCAGGTATTTTGCATTGCCTTTAATTTTTTTTTGTTTTGAAAAAGGTTATAGCTTTGATATATTTTTCTATATGTTGGTACAATCTGGTTTCTTAAAAAGATCAATAATCATCATGATTTGCCTTTGATAGGGAGTATCATACAAGGCTAATGTTATTCGAACAAACTTGTAAGATTCAAGTTAATTTGAAATGGTAAATCAAACTATTAAAAAATCTTAAATGCATTGAACCAGCTTTTGCGACATAACTGACAGAATCATAGTGCAGAAAAGGAATGCACAGTTAGAAATATGCCTATATACTAGCATGGTCCAATATGTAAATTATGTACAGTATATAAATTAAGCTATTAGATGATCCATTTTTTCGATAATGGAATACAGGACAGGAATATTACTTATTGATGTCATGAGGATCCCTTGCAATAGCCCAAACCTCTTTATATTTCTTTTCCTAGCATCCCTTTTGGCATATATTGTTCTTACATTGGATGTGATAATTGATATGCTAATGCAGAAAAACATCTATATTTTACTTTAGCACTTTTTATTATAAATTGGGTAACAATAATAATGGCAATACAATTTCTCTCTTCAGAACAGTTTTGAGCTTTTACAATTGGAATTGGGTTTGATATAAAAGAAGTTAATTAAGGCTACTAGATATATAATTGCATTGGTTTCAATTTTGAATGCTATGTCCTCTTTAATAAAATTAAAAGCCAGAAAATGGTTTTGGGATGAAAGTCAGATTGCAGTTATTATCATGCAGTATTCATTGATGACTAAAGAATACAATAGATAACTGCAGTAATTGATTAAATAATCATGTGTTAGGTTAGTATGGTACTTTAGTATTATTCAACTGATGACATTTTATACTTACCGTTTTTCCTTCTGGCAAACATTGTCGATGATAACATGGCAACATTGTCATGTCAACCAAGACACTGACATGATTAATCCAATTTTTGGATTTTTTGACCCACGAGATTTAAAAAACAGAGAGAGCTTTGGGAAATTCTGTCATTTGTCTGTCTTTTGTGATTTTGCTACTAGTCCACCACAGTGGACGCTATTTGTAAGTAATTTTTATTTTTGTTTCTAATAAATAATGTCATTTTGATGTATATTATTTTGTAAATTCTTCTGCAATTATAAAAAGTACAATTAATTAATTTTATTTTTAATTTCTGAATTATATTATACAGAAAATTTTTTTTCTTAAATTCTTCCACAATTATAAAAATTACAGCTATGAGAGTAATACAATGTCTGACGTTGTCAGTGGTTTTGTATTTTATAATTGAGCATAATATTGGCAGTGCCTTCGGCCCATCAAAAACAAAAAAAGACACACACCCTGCCCATTACAGCAGTATGCACTGACTTTTCTAATTTTCAGTCAAAAAATGAGACACATTTTCAAATTGTTTGTTTATATATTTTTAACATGAATAATTTAGTTAAATACCATTGGAAATAGTTGTAAAGATAAGATAATTTTTAACACAAGTACATTTTTTTGATTTTTTTTTTTTGTTATAAAAATTCATAATATAGAGTAGGTTTTAAGTTATTGTCCAGGTTGCCATTAATAGTGCCAGATAATCAGGGAAAGTATTCTTTATTTGTCTATTTATTTTAAATTTACAAAAAAAAAATTTGTACAATTATAAAATTTACACTTAGTTACTTTCAATTTCTAAATTATCAAACTTATACTTAATTACTTTTAATTTCTAAATTATTTTGATGCACGCATGTACTTTTTTATTTTATTTTTTCCAACCAATGACATATTATCCTGAAGCCATATCAGTCTGATCTTGTGATCTTTAATGTGCCAGGTCCACGTGATTTGCGGATAAATTTTAGTGATTGCATTTGTCTGCAAATCACTTGGAGAAGTTATCTTAAAGATCTGAAGATCAGACTGTTATGGCTTCAGGGTAATACATCATTGGTTGGAAAATACTAAAGAACCATTAGGATTAACATTCCTAGTCAAGAAAAAAAGATGGTTAATGTTTACTAAAATATATATTTATCTGATGTTGGATTTCTATACTATGCAAACAGGTGGGCTTGAATTCAAAATGTTGAAATTTTTTTAAATTTCAAGCTATTATCTTGATAGCAGATAAGAAGTTAAAAGTGCATATCAAATGCATAACAGCATTATTTTATAGATTGAATTCCAAATTATCAATGTTAAAAACAAAAGCTAGAAATTGATCTTGGGGATAGAGATTAAATCTACCACCTAATAATCAATGATTAATCAAACTTGCAAAAGATGCTACTAGAGTAAATAGTTGCTCTTATTTATAATAAAAAATATATAAGCTTTATTAGAAAATATTGTGTAATAAAATTATATGTACATGTACATATATGAAATTTTAATAAAAATAATAACTTTAACAGTAATAAACTACATATATGTATATTAAAATATTCTGTCCAAATGCAACTTGGATTAACTAGACAGTAAAATATTTTGCCCAAATAATAATTCTTAATCATTATAAATGACAAATTTCCACTTTCTTAATATAATAAATCTCTCATATCAATTTTAAAGCTATATCATAATTATTCTCATATCATCAAGATTTAATAAGCATAAAAAAAAAAAGTCATGTATTTTTTTTAAAAATTCAATTCATTTATAAAAACGGCACTCTTAATATAAATAATATTTAAATGTTTCCATAAATAATCAAAAGCAGCATACAGAAACTATTGTTTATAAAGTAAAGTAAAAATAATAAAAAGAATAATAAAATAATGCTATTGTATGTGAAAAATGTTTTAAATGTTAACATTGGGAGGGAAGATAATTTCACCAAATGGAATATATATAAATAGAAATGCAATGAAATTGAGTCTTATATCACATGACTTAATTTAATAAGCTTGTATTACAAATGTTGTATAATGAGAATGCTAATAACTCTTAACAAGCTTTTCTGAATATCCCTATTGACAAGTTTTGGATTTGATGACATATGGATATCTGAAAATTTCAGACTTTCTACTTAATAGATAACTATTAGATAAATTCTGGGGCTTGACCTGGTATTTTTAAATCTAATGCCTAAATATACTAGTGCCTCACTGACAACAGCCAGAGCTAGAAACCAGTCTGAGGATAGGGATATTTGGAAAAGCTTTTTAATAGCTATTATCATGCTCATTATGTAATATAAATTAGAATATATATTTCCAGTGCACACCACTACTTGAAATAAATATCAAATCATCTCAAACATTAAGAAATTTTATGTTACACTCTCTGTGAATAAATGTATTAGAACCTACATCTCAAAATAGCTAATTCAAAAATAAACATCTTTGAACTATAGGCTGCTAAGATATAAAATATTGTGTAATTATAGTAAACATGTTTCTTTAGGAGCAATTTAAAGATTGTTGCTTAAATAAATTTCATGATCTTTGTTTAAATTAGTCAGTGTTTCCATGATCAATATTTTTGCAGCCTATAGTTCAAAGAGGCATCTTTTTGAATTGGTTGTTTTGAGATCGCAGAGAGCATAGTTAAAAATTTCTTAATGTTTAAGGTGATTTGATATTATGTATATTGCTATATATTAAGGAACAACAATATTGATGCCTTTTACAATTTATTTAATCAATTTTAATAAACTAAAGATTAGCCTTTCAAGCTAACATACATGCGCTTTTTACGAATTTCATTCAGACATAGTAAACAGTAATTTAAAGTGATTGATTAATCTTCACACTTTCATATCCAGTACTTAATATTTGCCATATATAAGCATTTGGGTTGAATGAATAATTAAATTCATTTATTCGTTTGCAAAGACTTTATTTGTGTTGGAAATGAAAGCATTCATTTATTATTATTAACATTCGTAAAAAGCGCATGTACGTTAACTTGAAAGGCTAATCTTTAGTTTATTACAATTTATAAACATAGCGCTATATAAATAAATGCCTCACTTAATCAATTTTAGTAATTCTATAATTATAATTTCATAAAAGTTTTAAAAGTAATATCTGACAGATCCAATATTTTTCTTTGTATAAGCAAAAGAAAACAAAGATTTAATTTAAATCAGTTAAAAGTAAAACAAACTTACAGTTTTAAAAATTCTGGATTTATAGTATGATGATCATTATGCTATCCTTGCTAGAAAAAGCAATCTACAAAAAATACTTAATGTTTTGAATTCAACATATAAAGACATTCATTTAGTAGTTAATGTTCAAAACCCCATTTTTTTTAAATCTGCCAATAATGAAAAAAAATCTTCAGTTACTTTTAGCTTAAATCAATTTGTGAATATAAACCATTTTAAATATCTGTAGTTATTTTAAATAGAAAAATAAACTTAAATATTGACTACAGCATAGATCCCAATGTATTGCTATTGTTTTTAGCAAGCTAAAATGTGGGATATTTTATCACACTGAAGTAACTACTACAACAAAATTAGCTGTGCATGTAGCTGTTGTTTTGCATAATTTATTGAATGGAAGTGAGACTTGGACATTCTATTGATGTAATATACAAACAATAGAAAGATTTCAATTAAGAATATTCCATAAAATATTAAAAATACAATGGCAAATTGAAAGACCAATCACCATGTTCTTCAACTTGCAAAATATGTTACTACAGACTTTGTTATTGTAAAATCACATTTTCATAGAATAGGTATATGAAATAAATGAAAATCATATATCTCTGTTTTATGACAAACTTAAGCACTGTTTTTTATAATAAAGAAGTGCAATGCTGTTTGCTTTTCTTGGAAAGATATGACTAAAGATAGAGCATATTGAAGAACTACAATTAGACATAGTATTGAAATATTTCAGAAAGAAAAGCTTACTGCAGAAGTTGACACTACACCAAAATAATGGAACAACATGTTCTATATGTGAATGCATTTGTGCTTGAAAGATTGCTTTATATAATCAACATACTCACTTGTGAATGACTGCTGCTAATGATAATGGTTAAATTTGCTAATAAAAAGGCATTTGTTATCTTTATATCCTAGTGTTCAACAAGCATCTAGGTATAAAACTTACAGAACAAGACTGATCATGAATTACAAGTAAAAATTTATACTGTAAATAATAATTTGTAGCATATATTGAAAGTATTTATAATTTAAAGATTTAAAATTGCAAGAATTGTTCTAGTATTACATAAATATATGATCGGATATTCCTACATTTTTAAAAAATATTCATTTTAAATTGTTCTCTTTGTATATAGAAATAAAGGTTTAAAAAGGTTCTGTTATGTGACATATATATATATGTTTTGTTTTTAGAATCAGTTAATGCCATATAATCTATGTTTACAGATCATCAACACAGAGTTCAAACTTTTCATTTCTGGTAATATATATATATATATAAGAATTATAACGACTGTTTGCTTACACCTGCTGTAGCTCATTACTGATAATGAGATGGAATAAATTAAAGGGTGGCTTATTTAATGACTAATTTGGGGATACACATTGTTTATATTAATATTAATACAAATATGAGTTATATGTACATTTTGAATATTATTATAATGTTTATTTACAATGTAATGAAGTTAGTGTAAATATTAATATATGTATGTGTACAGAAATGGCCAGAAATAGATTGTAAAGTATATAACCACAAATAACCCTGCATTCTTTGCATTCGAAAACCAATTCAAGTATTATTTTTAATAAAATATTAAATATACGTGAAACTATAATAGAAACCAAAAAAAATAATTTGAGATTGATTTATAAATAATGTAAGTATAATTAGAATATGTAATTTAATAAGAGCTATATTGTAAACATATTTCAATTGAATTCACTTCTCCCCATCTCAAATTTTGCACATAAGCCCTCAAATATTTAGCAAAGTTTGAGTGTATAGGTGTATATATAGCATAATACAGTTTAAATGATCAAAACTAAATGAAAAAGAATTACCTTTTTTTAAAATGTACGTAAATTATAATTATATATAATGGAACAGAAATAAATAAAAAAGAGTTAAATTATATAAATAAAAAGTAACATTTGTAAAAATTGCAATTTTGAAAAAGGTTGCAATATCGAATAATAAAAAACAATAGAGTTGAAATAAAATTCGAATTTTTAAGACTTATGATTTCGCAAAATGTAAATATTTTGTAATAGCAATAGTAATAATAGCTACCAAAATCAAATGGAACATTAATTTAAATACTGATTAATTATTATTTTTTTAGATGTGTTTTGTTCCACAATGATTGTATCACGATGAGTCTTTGTTGTAATAATTGCCACTTTCTCTCTCAGCAGAATAATCCATTTACTTCCCATCTCAGCCAAATGGTCAGCTGGGAACTGGACAGTGCCTAATGGTCATTAGACAGTCAAATTTGCTTCAAAAGGCATTTTTTGGTATGTTTTATCTGAACAACTTAATCATTGCTTTACTGAATAAGTTTCTCAAAATTAATTTTGAATGTAATAACACCTTTTAAACAGAAACAGTTTAGAGAGGGAAAGGGGGTGGAGAGTGAAGAGAGATAAATGCTATTTTAGTGAAGCAGTTTTGAAATTCACTATGGATACTAGATTCAAACGATGCAGCGTTAGATGTAAGCAACTTTTTACATCATTTATAAAGTTAATTTTTAAATAAAATGATTAAATTTGAGTAATCTGATTCTGTCTGTTTACTTTGAACGCGGAATAAATGAAGTACCATTATAAGCGTGGTCGCCAAGTCCTAGCTCAGACTGTCCCTTGTCCACTTTCCATTTACACACTAATAAAGAAAATTGTTTTTTGAATGAATTCATCTTCTATATTTTATACCTAAAATACACATTTTTTTCACGTGGCAGATGGTCACATGATTTTAGCCCGAGGCTATGATACGCGTTGAAAATGTATTTGTTGTCGTTGAGTCATAAAACTACATTTGACACCATTTATGCACATTTTAATTTATCTAGCATACATATTAAAAGTACAGCTTTTTATATTTTAAATAAAAAAATTATATAGTTTCTTTACTAAAGAACAATGGATCTGACCTCAAATTATATTGATTTTTTTAAAAATTATATGTCAGGTACTTTTTTTTCTCTCTTTCTTTCTTTCGATTTCTTTTTTACAACAACGGTTAATACAAAGGCTAGCTTTGTCATTCTTTAAACGACCTGGGGCATTAATATAGAACTTTAAATTGTGTATTTATCTATACTTTACTTGGTTTCAGCCTTGATTTGCAACTGCTGATTAAAACTATCTAAATTGCAGTTATTTTTCAAAATCACACATTTAAAACATAGTACAGTACTTTTCTTTCTTTCCTCTCCATTTTTAATTCTACAAAGTGTTTCAGGAATCATTTGTATAGAGCGCATTTTTGTTACTCATTTATATTAAACAAGCGTATCATAAGAATAGGGTTTTTCTTTTTGCATATTAAAAAATCTCATCTTTAATAACTCCCAGCAGGAGATACACCCTCTCTTAAGAGGACTGTTAGAGAAGACGGAGATGTCCTTAAATGATCAGCCTGTGAGAATGAATAGCAATTATAAAGTATTCCATTGCATCTAGACAATTTTTTCTCTTCTATCTTCTTAGTTTATATTATAAAAATTATTATTATTTTGCTAAGTAACAAACTACAGTTATTTTTTAATCAACAACACTTTCTTTGATGGCTGCTATTTTTATACATTTAATTATTAAATGAACAACCATTATATATATAACATAATAAATAGTAAATCATTAAGTAAGACTAATAATAAAGAAGATTTGAATACATAATAAAAGAATAATAATGATGCCGCATACAAAACAAGAAAGTATGAAAAATAAATGTTGGGGATTAAGAAGAGGGTATTGATATAATGTATATGGATAAAAAAAAAAGCATCAACACTGATATTAAAATATTAAAAGGCAGAAATGAAAATTGGATTGGCCATGTTCTTAAAATGGATGACAACAAATGGATGGCTGAAATTTTAAGTCAGATCTCAAAATGTTGTAAGGTATGACTGAATGAGATAATGAAGTTTATTCAAAAAACTGAAATAAACACACTGATTTTGTATTCCTAACATATTTTTTTGCATCACTTTTTGATTCCAAAGTTTATGTTTTATAACTTTTAAACATAAAATTTGAGTCAAAACATATTTGGTCAAGCGTTGGTGGCCGAGTGGTTAGCACAACTGCCTTACAAGCATTTGCCCCGGGGTTAGCTTCCCAGCTGACGCTTCGACACATTAAATATATATATTGCTTAAAAGCATTTTGTTATTTAAGGCATGGCTTCATTATTGATGCTGTAAATTAAAATTAATTTCTGAAGTAACTGAAAACAAATGTATCTGTGTAAATTTAATTAGCAGCTATATATGAAGTGTTTATACAAATATCATGATAAAAATATTATTAAATCTCAAATTATAGTTTGCATTATAAAATAAAATGTGTGTCATAATCAATGGATTGTCTTTCAGTCATAACATCTTGTTACTTTTTAAAATAAAAGGTCCATTATCTGAGACTTGGACACTTAATAGAAGAGCAATACAGAGATTTCATACCATTCAAAAAAGTATGGAAAGATGCTTGTTGGGAGTAAAAAGAAGAGATCAAAAATGCAAATACATGGGTAGGAGAACAAATAGGTGTTACTGACCACATTGAAAAAATTACAAGACTGAAGTGGAGTTGAACTGGACATATTGCTAGAAGAGATGGACAATTGAAATCTTAAACTGAATTCCAAGAGATTGTAAAGGACCCAGAAAGAGATCACATGTAAGATGGATGGATGAAATAAAAAAGTATGCAGGGGTGATGTAAGAAGAGAAGCTAAAGATTGGAAAAGATGGATTGAACTTGCAGAGACCTTCATCCTGCAGTGGATTGATAATGGTTGATTATGATGATGATTATTGAATTTCAAAGTGAAGAAAATATGCTAGCACAATTTTTTTAGAATCTTATACATTCAGCATCTATTCATTTATCATGTATTGAAATATTTCATTACTATTTGATTTACATATGCTGAACTTTCTGCACTCGAATCTTTACTTTAGAAGAATACATTAACGATTATAACTAATCATTTATTAGGCTACATGTAATTATATCAATCTCAGATATAAATCTTAAACTTAGTTAAAGATTAAAATATTTATGTTTTATTAAACACAACACCATAATATCATTAATGCAACTTTATTTCTTTTCTGTCTATATGTATTAGTTTAGAATAAATTTTAAACTTTCATAACATCATATTTTTTTCAGGTATTTTGTTCATATATTTCAATAATGTATAGTGAAATGAAAGTTTTATATATATAAAATTGAAATATTTATATGTATAAGTAATTCATTTCAAGACCAATGCATAAAGCAAAGTTGCCATTTAACACAAACATTTAAACAAGAAAATATAATATATCTAAAATAGTATAAATTGATTTATTTAACTTTTTTACACTATAAACATACATTTAATAAAACATAAGCAGTCTTTCTTTAATAGAGACTACACAGGATATATGAGCACAGACTTTCACATGACCCATCACTCTCCACTCTATCTCATAACACTGATACACCCGAACACATATATATTAAAAAGATAAATAATCACCAATATACGTATTTCATGCTAAACCAGCAATCATCAGTTGGTCCAGATTATCATCTCTACACATATATGCTATAAGTGCTCAGATATTTATTAAGATAGTCAATCTTCATACTTTAACAGTCAGGCTTCAATCTACTCCACACTCCAACTTTTCAACTGTCCATCCAATAGAAAATCTGATGATGGAATGCTCAAAGGTCACCTTGAGGCCAAGATTCTTGTCACACCCATGTTGACCTAAGGTCAAATTTTTCATAATAAATATAATATTTTCACATATTTTAAGCATAAGCAGTGTCTTATTTTTAATATTTACCTTAATTGTTTTTTACTCTATTTGACCAGATCATAAATAGAATTATATATGTAGAAGAATACTTAATTTTTAAAAAAATCATAGCTAAAGACATAACTACATGAATAAGCAGAGAATAGACTTCCAATTGATAAATGAACATTACAAACTACAAATAATATCTAACTTCCAAAGCAGGAAGCCCCAGAAATATTATGCATGTGTGCAGTTACTTTAGTTAATGCTACCATCACATTTATTATAGTATTTCCAATCAACTATTACTTTTATATGATTATTCATCTTAACATATAAAATAAATTGCTGTCATCAGTCATTAAATATATACTTCATCACTAAATATTCTTTTCACAACTAAATACAAGTTCTATCAAAAACATTTTTTATTTTCTATAATGATTCTACAAAGTTTTTTGATCATGAGATAAAAATTATTGAAAAAAAAGAAAAACTATCTATAAGATTAGATAATTAAATCAAAAGTTTCTCTAATTCCTTAATTATCTCCCCACTATATGACTAGCTAATAGAATTTTGGCTTGAATCATTTCATTTCTTTATATATTACTTTTTTTAATATTTCCAATTTATTCCTTTATTATTTCTCCTTGAATTCATAGTTTATAATTTATAACTCTCAAGATAACACTAGAAAGATATATTCATTAAACATTTATTTTTAATCATAATACATAACTTATTAACTTTGATATTATATATGCATTATGTAAATATATTAAGTTATTTTTTAAAGTTATTTGAAAATGTGCTTGTATAAATTTAATCATTTATTGGATAGGAACTATTAATTTAGATATTATAATAAAAAATATTAAGCTATTTTAAAAATCTAATTGGAATTGTAAAATAAAATTATCTCATAATTGATGTATTGTTTTTCAGCAATGTTTGTAAATAATCTGCTGTTTACTAAAATACTTCTGATAGTATAAACTATAAACAATCAATAGGTCAAAATAATATTTTATTTTTTTACAGTGATATAATGCCTTAATATACTGTTATTATAAATACCACAAATTTTTTCACTCATTTTTTATATGTTTTTTATAAAATCACAGATAGCATATATTTAATGACAAAGTCCATGTAGAATTAAGTATATATATATATAAAATTTTAAATAACCACTTTAAAGCAAAATTGAGATCAGCAACTCACTATAAATAAAATTTTTATTTAAGAAATCAATCTGACTTTCATTCCTTATTGGAACCTTATCAAGAAGTTTATTTTTACAAAATCACATGACAAAGCTATTCTAATGCAACTTCACTGAATCGATATTATTTACATTACATTACAATAAATATAATAAAATATATACCTATGCATAAAAGTGATTAAACTTATTAAAAATTGAAGAATATACATATATGCATATATAATATAAATAGAGTGATAAATAAAGCATTGTGTAACAGTAGTAAAGTGCATGAATTATTTAGTATTATATGGCATATATATATGTAAAGATTATTTTAACTACAGAATCAAATGCTCATATCCTTTGAAGTTTATACATATATATGTGTTTTAGAAAGACACAATCTGTTGTTAACAAAAAGATTTCTCATAATATGAAATTTAGATAATTAGGTAAAAAAAATATATTATTAGCATTATTGAATATTTCAAGTCATTATCAATGCCTGGTGATCACATGATCTTTTTTTGTGCTTATTAAGAAAATTTTCATTATATTATATATAAGAGCATTTATTATTTTGTCCCATATAATCTGAAATGATATTATGCTGTCATGACCCAGCTGTGTCACTTTTGATATTCAACTGCCAAACAATAAAATCAGTTGATGAAGATAATAATAATTATTATTATTTGGACAAATATATAGTGAATGATAGCTGAAACACAGGCTTATTATATACCTGTGTCTATATATGTAATATACAGGGTATACAAGCACAGACTTTCAGATGACCCATCACTTTCCACTCTATCTAATAACTCTGATACACTCAAGCACATATATGCTGAAAAGATAAATAATCACCAATATACGTATTTCATGCTAAACCAGCAATCATCAGTTGGTCCAGATTATCATCTCCCACACATATATACCATAAGTGAATGATAGTTTGTTATCATATACTGATGATTGTAAAATATTTAAATCTGTTACTTATTATAGGGATCATTTAGAGCTTCAGTCTTATATAGATAGTTTTTATGAATGGTATCTTAAGAACAATATGCATATAAATTTAGATAAATGCTGTGCTATTATGAATATGAGAAAAATTCAATACTATGTAGATTCATATTATAATAAATAATAAAATTATTGAATATAAAATGTGTTATAAAGTCCTTGGAATATGGTTTAATTAAAATGGAACATTTGTGATTAACATGGATTATATTTTATGTAAAATTAATAAAATAATGGGTCTTATTCTTTGTAATGGACATTACTTTAATATTTTTATTAAGATACATTTGTTTAAAATACTTAAACATCCTATAATGCAATGTGGTTTCATAATATGGAATTCAGATAAGTTATCTCATATAAATAAATTACAATCATAATATAGTAAATTTACTAATATAATTAATCCAAAAGATATTTTTATAAATTTGTTTCATAGAAAAGTGATTGTGATATGAATTTTTTTAATTTAATAATTCATGAAAAAAATCTTCTTGCATAATTATATTTCAAAAATATTAATAAGATTTCCTCATATACATACAAAGAAGAAGAATTTATTTAATATTGATAAATATGAAACTTTTATTTGGCAAAATTATATAAACTACCAAATTTTTATAATATATACTTTAAAGACATCGATATATTTTCTGTAAATCTAAAGACATTTGTTGATAAAACAAATATATTTAAGCTGTAATGTATTTTTTAATTTTTTTAACTCTTGAAATATTAATAAATTAATGATGATGATTATTATTATTATATTTGAATGATAAACTTTATTTATCTTAGAAAGTTACAAGGATTTTACATAGTTTGGATTGTTGTAGTTACATGGGTAATCCATAGGTGTAGGTTTACATATGTAAAAGTTGATTTATTGATTTACATAAGATTACAGGAATTTTTACATGCGGTGGATTGTTGTATCTACACATACAAATCAGGTTTTTAGTTTTATATGTGGTTGGATTGATTTGGTAACATAGATGAGAAACTAATGATTTCCATGGAAGTGTTGTTGGAAGTCACTGGTATGAAATCAGTGTCAGTTTTGATTTTTTACATGCTGAATTTTTTTTGGGAAACCAGATTTTCTCTTGATTTTGTAGGGGATATGGGTTGGAAGGGTTGTTGATATGAATGAGAAGAAGCATGGTGAAATTGCTTCAATAATTGGCAAGGAGATTTTATTAACTATACTATGTGTGTTTTCTGGCACATTTAATTAGATGAGTTTTCCAGTGAGAGTGGCATATACAACTATGTTAGAATTGGTTGCAATTATTGAATTGGAGATTGTGGTTTGTTTGTCAGACTCTAGGTAGGGGGCTGGTTGTGTGTTAGAGATGGAGGATGAATAAGGCTTTTGTTGGGGTTTAAGTGTATGATCCATAGTTAAAGGGTCTAGATAGGGGAGGATAGAGAGATAGAGAGAAATCTGAGTAGTTAGTTAGGCTGAGCATTACTATTAAAAAATACTTTGAAGTGATGCAAAATTGTTTGATTCTGGTCTGCTTGAGAATTTGATTGAATTGTGATTTGTGCGCTGGCTGTGGTGATGATGAGGATTGACAATTGGAGCATTGTGCTGCTAAATGACCATGCTGACCAAAGGAGTAACATTGGGGTTTTAAGCCTTGGACATTTTTATTATTAGTAGTAGTAGAAGTAGCAGCAGTGGTATTATTAATAATAGTGGTAGTAGTAGTATTGTTGTTATTTTTGTTGTTGTTGGTGGTGGTGATGTTGTTATTTATTATTATTAAATAGTGGAAATAGTTCATATAGTTGTAGTACTTAGTGTTTGTCAAAGCAGCACTCTTTAGTTCTGAACATAGAAGCAGTATATAAACATCTCTCACCAACTGGCAGTTAAAAATCCTGTAAGTAAAACCTTTTTTTTTTACTTTGGAAGCAGTCAACGAATTTTTAAAAATATATGTGTGTTTATATTTTATTATATAAAATAACTGAATATTTAGTTGTTTTGAAAATGGCAGATGGAACTTCAATTCATAAGCTTTTAGCTCTTGAATCCATTTCTTTACTACTGTGCCAAATAACATTAAACACATTCTATCAAGATAATTTTCCATTGTTAAATTGTAATAAATTAGTGTAATATCTGGTATCCATGATGATTATATACTTGTTAATAAAGCAATAAATACATTTTTACTATGATGCAAAATGAATCTATCATCTTTTTATCATGACTGGTTTTTTTTTTATGTGTCATAGCATCGGCAGGGAAGGAACCCAGGACAACTGCTTGTAAGGCAGCTGTGCTGACTTCTCAACCACCAACGATCATGACTGTTGTGGTAGAAAAGCATTGTACACAACCATTTGGAATACCAAAACCTTTTTCTTTATACTTGATATTTACACTTTTCTTTATACTTAGTGTTTACACTCAGTTGTAAAGAAGAAAAACAATTTTAACTCCAAAACAAAAGAAAACAAAGAATAAAATGTAAAAAAGAAAATATTGGAGTCAGAATTTCTGTAAGTAAACAGTGATAATATATGTGATTACTCAGTCAGACAATTCCTTTGTCACTCTAAATGCAAAGAAATGATTAGACTCTGAACTAATCTAAATGAATGAGGACATTAAGATAAAACATAATAAGCAATGTGAGAAAGAAAATTATGATTAATTTAGTTACAAATGTTGGTAACCATTATCAATTAATTAAAAAAATAAATAGTTCATTTTTTATCTTTCAAAATTGTTCCATTAATTCCACTATATACATTATATTTCATACTTATTTTTTTTTACAAATATTGTTTTAATGGATAAACCAAAATTTTCATACATATATCATAGAGTCCATTTAAATTTTGACTCTATTCTATCCTCATTTTCAGTGTCTTTCTTTATGCTGTTGCATGTCTTATAGTTAAAGTAATTGCATAAATTATATAATATATATGTAAATGAAAATTTTGTATAGAAAATGATGTATATGGAAAATAATTTATGTATGAATGATCATTAGTAAGATAAGTTAGCAAAATGATAACTTCATTTTTTATTTAATCAAAAGCTTCTTGCAGAAGAGAAATTTAATAATTAATACAATCAACTATATATATATAAGAACAAGTATGTTTAAACATATATTATACATTTTATTTACTATCACATTTCTCGTATGATTATAGACATAATTTTAGATACATTTACATGTTGACACTTCTAGTAATAGTAATATTAAAAACATAAATGATAAGTACTTATAGTTATTGAAAAAGTTTCTGAATATAAAATAAAAGCAAAAAGGAAACATCTACGTTATTAGCTGTTGAAAAACTAATAAGGTAAGATTGTTCACAAATTTTAATATTATTAGTATTATTAATAGCAAATATTTCAATATTTGACCACTCATATAGCCCTTAAGTTTCAAGTAATACAGGGGGTATAGTTTACATTGATGTCTATTTTACAAAATTAACTCATTATTTGAAAAAAAAAATGCATATACTTAAAAACAAATGTTGCAAACATTTTTAAAGACTTATTTACATAAAGTTTATATTTTTCCATGAATGCCATTGTTTATTGTTATGATATTGATGCTTTCACTAAATATCTATGGCTAATATGGTTGTCTTAGTAGCAATTAGTATTTCTAAAAATACTTGTGATTATAAACTAACTACATGAATATCTTGTCACATGATCTAGCTGACAATAAGATAATCCATTCCAAAATTTAATCAATCAGTTCACTATTAGACTAGGTAAAATACTTGATAAATATATCATGTAATCTGCAATACATTTCCTATTACCATCAGCTCAAACATACCAACTATTTGTGAACTATTATTATTATTTAGATGATGGCAGATAAGATATAACTGAAATGTTGGGGCATAATAATAATAAACAATCACAAATACAAAAACAATATTCATATGTCTAATCTAAAACACTACACAAAATCTATCAACGTTTTTTTTTCTTCACTATGACCACAAATTTGTCAAATAGAGAAAGGTAAGATAATGGTAATAAAAGCTTTTACTTCAGAACTTCATTATCAGAAAGAATTATAAGAAGCATTTTTTATTAAATAATGAGAATAAGATACTTTTTTATGTTAATGACACTTTTTTATATGTTTTGATTAATATTATATCGATTTTTATTTCTATAAAAATGATACTGATGATGCATAGTATTATTTTTAGTAAATAACAGTCACATAAGTATATTTATATATTTAGAGACAATATTATAATTATCTAAATACGTAATCAGATCATGCAAATCTTTCATGTAAATGCACATATATTGAATAAATAAAAAAATTATACTATATATGAGATAGTTGATTATTATTGGATTATTTAAGTGTTGACTGGTTTTTAATGATTATATATATATATATATTGTACCCTTACTTCTCGATATATAATATAATTTGAAATACGACTAGCTCAATTAAATCATAATGCTTAATTAAAATTTGCATATCTACCTTTAATTTACTTTTATACTATCATATTCTAATTAAATTTATTATCAATTATCAAAGTCAATATATTTCTATAGTATGTACTAATTAAATAAGTATTTAACTAAAATCATGAGACTGTGAAGTAAAGTTACAAAATAATAAGTAGATTTACATTAAGTCAATATCTTCCAAGACATTGTCTCAATGGCATAAGAATACTGTCACCTCCTTATTAACTTACTACTACCTCTACAGCATTCTTATGGCTTTTTAATAAAATAAATTATCTTTAATAATAATAAAATAAATAAATCTTAACTTTTAATTTTTAAAATATAATTAAGTAATCTCAGGTTCTTCTAATTATTTTAAAGTAATGATAACTCATGTAAATAAGTATGATATGGGATTTTATACCAAACCTAAATACACCTAACTTATTCTAATAATAATAATACTCAATACTAATCTTAAGGTATAACTTAATCTTATTTATTTTTGTTATATCATCAATCATTAAATAAATAAATAATCATGTGTATATATTTTATCTTCATATAGTATCTTAATTTTGGAATAGATCAAAATCTTACAATTTATTAATTTGTGGCAATAAATAATCTTGTACTCTTAGATTGTGTATTATAACCATCTTATGAATGATAATTACTCTATGACCATGTAATATGATATGTTAATGTCAATCAATTCTTATAAAATGATATCTGGAAAATATTGTATTTATTTCTAAAATAATATTAATAAATTCACATTGTGCAAATATTATGTTTCTTCAAATTATCTGCTGTCAAATGCTGTGGTGCAAAATAATGAACTCGACACACTTTTAAAACAAATTAAACAAATTTATTTACATTAACTTTGATTAAGAATTTATTTACAATATTTACAGTTCAACTTATGAAAACAAAGAAAATAAATTAAGAAAATAATAATAATACAATATGTTTACACTATTATTAACTCATACTCCTATAAGTAATTATACATTCTTTAAATGCTGTATTAATAACATTAAAGTATGTTTTTCAAAAACTCAGACTTTAAATAAATATCAGTGAACTTCAATTATTACATAGAAAAATTTATATAAATAATCTTTATGTAGCATATGTAAACAATTAAACTTTATTAATTAAATTGCTACATCACTTAAGTATTGCTATTATTCATTTTATAATGTACTAGTATGTGTTTACTTTATTATCAGCATTACTTTAATAGCATAATATAGAAACTAATGTATCCTTGTAATGTAAGAACAAATAATTGATTATACTTTTATATTTCACTTAATGCAATTCATGCTATATGTTTTTATTAAATATGCATTACATATATGTACTGTTAAAATAATAATATTTAAATTATTCATCAATTTCAAATTCATAAAGCACTATATTAGATAAATTCTATGATTCTTTTCTGTGTGAAATTATTACTTTAATCCAGGTGTTATACTACTCCTTCCTAATAAATTTCTATCTACAAAACATCCTTTAAAACTTATTTAAACTTTCCGGAAAACAATCATCTACTTTACATAAATACTAATTATTCAAAACTATTTATACTTCATCATATTCAGTAAACCTTTAATTCAAACATAAACTTCTACATAAAACTTCACTTAATTTATCCAATAAAATAAAAATAAAATATAGACTTTGAAATCTCATCCTAACTTGCAATACAATAATTACTTATGACTAATAAATATAATTCTAATACTATAACATAAAACAAAATATCAAAATTTATTTACGAAAGAATCATATAATTATTTCTAAGCTTTTTATGTAATGTTGTATCATATTTATATCATAAATTCAAATTATGCATATCTAAATAAAACTGTCACTGCCAATATAATGTGTGTGTATTTTTAAAATAATCATACATTCATTCAAAATAACATCTCATTCGGTTGATCTAAAGAAACATATTAAATACATTAACACTATTATTATTATACAATTTTTTACCATCAATAATGTCCTAATGTACAGTCCATCTTCCAATATTCTTCGGAATTACAGCTTCATAGAATAAATTACATTTATACTTACAATCATTCTTTAACATATTACGTTTTATATTATTTATAAGATAAACTTATGCAATTAATTATTATATTACTTTAGTTATTAATTTTAAGAAATGTACCTATCTTATTTTAAATAGATTAATATTATTTAACTTTTATATTAGATAAATAAAACAAAAATTATATTACATGACTCCATCGATGTTTTCTTTTCCACCATAAAGTTCTTTAATCGTAGGCACATATTCATTAGAACACCATTTCCTGTTTCCGGTCCATCACGTGTTTTTAAAAGTTTATGAAAACGAAAATGTTCTCTTTTAAAAAATAAGTTCCCACAAGAAAATAAAATAAAATTAAAATAGTTTATAGGATCCTGGTTTAGTTCTTTTAAAATATTATTCAAAAGTTATTATTTTAATTTAGTCTATAGTTTATAAAAATTTATATCTAATTATTTTAAATTGATTGGGACGTCCACATATTTCTTGCGCATTTCTTAACAAAAAACATCCAGGTAAGAATAATCTTCTTTATCTATAAACGACCCGCGTTTAAATTATTTCAATATAATAATTTTATTATATTAAGATTTTTAGCTAATTATATTTCAATTGACTTGCCTTTAAAATTATCAACATTCAGTCTTTAAAACATGAAGACTTAACAAGGCAAGTATTTATAAAACTACTTTCATTTTCAATATCTTTACTTAAGATATATTTTTAAAATTATAGCTTGCAAAAATACTTTCTTCATAAGAAGTATTTTATTCTCTAAAATATCTATTTTCTAATAATCACTATTAATTAGCTTTTAAAATTATATACTGTCCAAAATACTACTTTTCTCCCTCTCGTAATTTTCCGAACTAATCCAGCATTTGTCATATTTCTAGGGTAAAGTTTCCGATATATTTTCACTATATATGATGTTTCCATGACCATTTGTTTTGCAAATTGAGCTTCAATTTAGAGACGGTTGATTGGGAAAAAATTAAATTAACACTGCATATCTATCATTTTAACACTTTTAGAGATTATTTATAACGACACTTGTAATTTTTAAAAAATGATTTTAGAGCGTCTATAAATTTACTTAGCTATTTTTCTAATAGCACAATTAACTTGAAAATTTAATCACAGAGTCCTCTCCTAACAATTGACCTGAGCTTTTATACCGGAAGAAACTTCCCATTTGATTGGTAGATTAAACAATCAACTTTGCTGGCTTATTTACATATTTACCAACAACACAAAATTAAAAATAAATAATGACTTATTTAATATTTAATATTTATTACATTATTAAATTTCTAAATAATCTTTATCGTTTATTTAAATTTATTAAACACTTTTAAAATATACTCTTACTTGATTTTAATTTTAACTTTTATAAAATTATTTAAAATAAACTAAGTCTTTTTATACGTTATATTTTTAAAACAATACTTTAAAATCAGATTTAATATTCTACATTGATTTATCTTTATTTTTATCTCGTGATAACTCACGTATTATTTATAAATTTTACAACATGATTTTTTTTAAAAATAGTTATGCAACTTTATTAGACAACTTCCACGCATGTGTGTTTTAACTAACATCTGTTTTTTTTTTATAACACAAGAAACGCTTACCATCGTCTAAAAATAAACTAACAATTGCATTTTTTAAAATAAACATTTTTTAAAATAAATAAGATATTACAACAGATTTTAAAACAATTATTTGATATCATTAAAATCAAATATTAATCTTTTATTTAAGTACTTACAATAATTAAAATATTTATATTCTTTTATAATATTATTTTATCAACAATAAACATATGTATTTAATTTTACTTGTCTTTTAAATACTTTTAGCTTTAAATACCTATTTATTAAATACATTCATGCAGTATTGACTATGGCCATTATTCCCAACTATATATTATAATCATCATCATTTAAAATGTCTCTCTCAATATTAGCACAATTTTACATATCAAATACTCATAGATTGCTTTCATTAAATCTTTTGAAATATTACCATAAGCAAAATCAACATCACATATTCAAATATATCTTAAATTTAAAATTTTTAATAGATTAGCACAAAAATTAAATGGTGACCCATACAAAAGGGCACAATATATATATATATATATATATTAATTATAGACTATCTTTGGTTTCCAGTTATAAATTTCTAACAATAAGCTATTAACATCTGGTCAGTTTGATAGTAAATATTTTCAATTGGTAGTTTCTTATTAAGATCATTTACTGGAAACTTTCCTCCAATTATTCAGATTTTTACAAATTTATTTCTGTTGTATACATCTCACTATCCATAAAAATATTTAATTTACATATAATAAATCAAAATTTACAAACTGATAAGTAAGCTGTGCCTGATATAACAGTAGGTAAATTGATTTAGTTATTTGGGTAATTGGTTAAGTGAGGGTGAAAGAAATGAAGCTGAAGTTAAAAAAATGAATATATTTGGCAAATAAGACATTTATTAAAGGAAAGAAAATATTTTGTTTGGTCTTTGAAGATAATATTAAGAAAAATATTAATTAAATTACTATGTGTGGAGTATAGTTGTAAAACTTGGACAATTAGTTAAAAAATTAGAAACAGATTGGAAGCCTTTGAGATGTGATAGTGGAGTAAAATGAAAAAAAATAGATGGATGAATAAAATAATAAAAAAGTTTTGAAAAGAATAAATGAAAAAAAAGATTGATTGAGAAAATTAGATATAGAAAAAAAAACTGAATTTGATATATATTAAGAAAAAAATAATTTAATGAAAGATATTTTGAAGGAACTGTGAATGGAAACAAGAAGAAAAGATAGAAAAGATTGACTTTTTCTGGATGATGTTAGAGATGAGAAGGGATATATGGAATTGAAGAGCTGGGCAATGAAAAGAATGGAGACATGAATGAATTTGTGGTATGACTGCTCTCTGAATCTGTCCAAGAACTATTGATATACATATATTAAAACTATTTTTATTAGTTTTATGTTTTTTCATTAATTTTTACATTTGAATTTGCAGTTTATTGTCAGAAAAGATTGTTATCCATGTGATTTGAGGAAATACTTAGCTTTTGTAGCTTTCTGTTTGTTGCAATTTTGTAAAAATTTTGTTATGATGTTCTCAGGGAATACCAGAGTTAATAATGTATATATAATTTTTCTGTGGTTTTATATAGCTCATTAAAAAGCAAAAGTATTTTTAATAGTTTTTTAAAAAAAGAGAGAGATGACTTTAGTCACTAGACTTACTGCCAGGTTTATTTTTCTAGTTGTTTCATTTTCTGTGCATTTTGACTTCTGTAGATGGCTACCTGAAAAAAAATCCTAAGCCAATTTGGAACATGGAAAAACTTTTCAGATCTTATGCAGTTCAGATATGAATCCCAGTTGTGTGTGCAATATGCAAATTAATATGCTATCACTATACCGCAAGGTGTATATATATATTGAAATTGCATATTCCATGAGAATATATTTCATTGGTGTGTAAATTTAAAAAATGTCTGGAAAAAAAAAAATTAACAATTTAAAAATGTGATGTCATTAAATACTTTAAAAATATTTTTTTATTATTTAAAATATTATGCATTCTTTTTATAAATAAAAGTTTATTTTATTAAATTATAATTTAAAAAAAAAAAAAATTATAATTGTACAAAATATTATTTCAATTGTTTGAATTTAAAATATTAACTGTAAAGAACTGATATCATCATTTTTTTTTCAAGTGTCAGTGCATCGGCCGGGATGCGAACCCGCAACCTGGGCAACTGCCTGTAAAGCAGTCGCGCTGACCTCTCGACCATCAATGTTTTTATAAAATCTTATTAAATAAATTGCAAAATGATTTAGTGTTCTATTGGCAATTAGCCAAAAATAATTTCTTAAAATTGATTGCATCAGGAGAACAGGAGATAGTCATGTTTTTTAAAAAAGAAAAACATTGAATTTTAAACTTCCAAAATGAATTTTTAAATAAATACTTTTAGTCCCAAGAATTGGGAACCCAAAACTCAAACACATAATATATTGCTCATAACTTTATTTACAATGAATAGAAATAGTTTATAACCATCCACTACTACCAAAATCATGATTTTCTACAACTTTGTTCAGACCTGCCTTTTATCTGTATTTCAAATGGAGTGCCATAATGAAAAAAAATGTCTACAAGGATCTTTAAATTTGCAGAAGAAAAATAGAACTTTTTACTGGTAAAAAATTACAATAAGTATATAATTTATAAATCTTTATTGAAATAAATCGAGATACTACCAAATCTCTAGCACGTTATAACACTTAACTGACATCCAATCAGATGTCAAGGATAGCTGTCCAAATGACATCCAAACCTAAACACACAACAATGATTTTACGAGAAAAGGGCAGTATCTCGATTTATTTCAATTTTCAACTATCTGCGTTTCGCAAATTAAAATATTATTTAAATCTTTATTAAATATATATATTTTAAAATAATTAACTGTTTCTCATATAAGCATTTTTATGCCAATATTAGTTATTCATAACTTATCAGTTCTTAAACATTGTCAAAATTAATCTTTCTGTTTATAAAATCTGTTTTCAAATTAATATTTCAACATGTTTTATTCCTAATGTTGAAAAAAATAATAAAAGTGTATTAAATAATAATTCGTTCTTATTTTATTAATGGCACGTTTTAATACAGATTATAAAATATATAATCTGTGATATTTAAATGTAATTATTTATAATTTTAAATTTATAGTTGTTTAATTGCTAATAAATATTTAATTTATATGTGATAAGTGATTAGCGCTGCATTAATTTATATATGATAAGTGATTAGCGCTGCATGTATTGACAGTTTAAATATTGTGAGATCAAATATATTTGGTTTGCTATTATTAGTTCCAGTTATTAAATTTCCTCTAGTTTCATTTTTATAATGACTTAGTTTTTGTAATAAATATTTTTTATAAACATGGGTAATATCATTATATCTTAATAAGTACAGATATAACAATGAATTATTAATGATATTATTTAAATATATGTAACTTTAAAAATAGTTTTTTTTTTTTTAATACTAGTACTTAAAATATTGTAATAGTGATATTAGCGATTAAGCCAATGCACATGCACTTTAAAGATAAATTATAAATGAATACTCTCACTTTTCCTGATACAAGATATAGTATTTTAGAAAGAATGGAATGAATCCACCCATCTTTTCAACCCAAAAATTTATGTATGAGCAAATCTTAAGCATATGGAAATGAGAGCATGAAGGTGTTAAGCAATCACTTTAAATTACATTTATTATGTTTGAACGAATGATGCATGTACATTGACTTAATCACTAATAACACTATTACAGTATAAAAACATAGTGCTATATGAGATGATCTTATCTTTAATAGGCATTTAGCCCATTGCTTAGTCTTACTGATTATTATTATCAAGAATAGTTTGTCCATATGTTGGATTGTCAATCATGCATTTATTGATTTTGTATATGAATTTTAATATTAGTAACTATTGCAACACTTTTTTGAAAATAAATTATTTTATTCACGTTATTATTGACCATTACTTGAATAATAATTTGAATTATAAAATATAAAATACTGATATGCCAAATATAATATATGCATCTAAATGTGATTACACTGAGTAAGCTTGGTCTCTTTACTGCAAAATTTGTTATTAGTTGGAAGAATTTCTTTTTTTAATTTATAGCTTCCCAACATTTGTATGTGTGAATTTGCTAGGAAACTTGATTTCTTTCTTTGAAATTTTTTTTCATTAGCTAACAATATTAAATAACAATTTACTATAGGAAAGAGGTGTGATGCATTATGGATTCTTTACAAAAGTCAGAAATCTCTCATCCACTATTCCAAGAGAAACTTGTTAGCCATCTTCCTTTTTCTTTCCATTATCCACCCAATTTTTCTCATATTCTTCTCTATCCCATTTCCACAACATTATCTTTGTCTACTCTATGGCCTTTATATCTAGATCCTCCTTATCTTTTTCCAAACCCAGCATAAAAACCTCTGTATAATCATTTTGTTTATATTTATTCTTCTACAACTTCATTATTTGTATCCTTTATGCTTGTAAGCATTTACATTCAGTTAATAGATGCCTAATATTTTCCATGCCTTTCTTACATAACTTGCAGACTAAATCACCCACATTTCTCCATTTATGTGTATATTCCCTTGTTGCTAATGATACTGTTCAAGCTTTAAACAGTTAACTATTTTCCTTGCTATTTTCATAAATTAACACACACCCAATATTTTATTTACTTCTATATATATTTAAATTCATTTTACTCTCCATACTAATTCTCCATCTCTCCAACTCCCTACTTTTTATTAATGCAACTATTCTTCTATCCCATTCTTTGCCACTATAACACTCAACAATTCTCCTAATACAATCTAGATTTATTATCTAGTGGCACCTTCTACTGAAGTTACATATAAAACTATTTGTCCATTATAATATATATGTGTGAAATTATATATTTATATATAGAAAGAAAAAAAGATATATAAGTAAGAAGAGATATTCATATATTTCACCTATGAGTAGAAAAAAATTATAGTAAATTAAACAATAGAGATTATAAAGTTGTATGTGTCTGTATAGTAAATTGATGCTAATTAATTTGTCAAAGACAAAAAGAAATGTAAATGACAAGAAATATGTTAATCTTATTTAGAAAAAAGTCAAATTAATAATTGTGACAGAATTTCGAAATTCTATGGAGAGTTTCCAAAAGAATAAAAGCAGTTACAGTATATAAATGCAAATTCAAAACACTAAGTATACATTATTTTTTACTATATATGGGTGGAAGCATTTACAATGTCAAATATAAAAAATTGTTATAGTAAAAATTTTATAATGTTAACTATATAATTAGAAAGTAAAAAAATAAATAAAACATATTTATATATTTAATAAATACAAAGTAGCAAGTACACAATGATGTTTAACGTTATATATAAACTAACTGCATATATAACTTCAATATCTCTTTATAAATATGCAACACGAAAAGTGTTCAAATAATATATTTTAATGAAAATGTTTCATGGTGATTTCTTAAACAATATACACAAACTTCATTATTAAAAAATACAATTAGATTTTTGTTTAACATTATTGCTTGAATTATTTAATGTATTGATAAAAAATGGTTTTCTAATTTTATTTCTCTATTTGTCATGAACTGAATATAACATGTTAAAGTAAACTATGTTTAAAAATAGAAAGCCAAGTAAAATATAAATAATAAATACTTCAGTTTTATTGTATTAACCAATAATGTTTTATTAATATTATTTCTATAGAAACTTAACTTCCTTTATTCAATCAAGTATAAAGAATGAAAATCCCTGCATAACAATAATGATTCATTTTACTGACATAAGCATACTTATTTACAGCATAATCAGATGAGTTTTTTTCCATGTACATCACAATTTTTAATAATTTATTTTGTTTTTAATTAAAATACCTCTACATCAAAATTATTATAACTATCCTGACATCTTAAGTTTACAGAAATCTTAAATGTCATATCAAAGTACTAAAAGTAAAATACATTGTGCCAATAACATTTTTTCTTTATTCTGGCATAACAAAATATGCATTAATTATTATCAATAAACTCTGAATGTCTAGATATCAGTGATATGATATAAAATACTTTCTACTAATGAAAAAAGTTTCTACACATAGAAGGAACTACTGCATAAAAAACTTGTTAGCCAAATAAAGTGTCTCCCCACTTGAATCTCTGAAATGACTATATATTACTATAAAGAAAAGCTACTTATTTTTTTTACACCCATTACTTATTTTAAATCTACAATTAAAATCATTGTATTGACAATAATACTTCAGTAATTCTATTTCTCTGCTATCTAGTGTTTATTGAATTTAATCATTGTTTTTATATTATAATAAAAAATGCACCCATTGGCAAAGTAAATGTAAGCTGTAATTAGCATTAATAAAATAGCAAATCATAATAATGATTGAGTTACAGAAGAATGAAGGATGTTAAAATGTAACAAACATATTTTCTTTCAAAATATTCAACTTGTACTATAATTTTTTTACAAAAGTGTAATACTATGAAGTTGATAATTTATGAAAATATAAAAAAAAAAAACTTTAGATACACAAAAATGACTAAACAAATATATAAATGTGCTGTATGTACAAATAATGAAGCTAGAAAATATATGTTTAAAAGTGAAATTTTATTAAAATATAAGACTATTAAATTATAGAGCTTAGTGCTTTCACGATACTACTTGCTCTCATACTCATAGCTGCTGTTGTTATAACTGCATTATAGAAATGAAAATGGAAATTTATGCAAATTGATGCAAATGAGTTATAACTGCTATTTCTAAAACAGTGCAGAGCATGTTTCTTTTCTACTGATGGACTAGGGGTCACTAGCTATATAAATCACCTCTCTAATCTTGCATCAGGCATCATGTCTTTCAGAGCATACAACATTGGCAGAGGTGGGTTCAAATTTATGGCCTGGTGCACTTTTGTGTTCACAGAAGATGCAATTGCCTTCCTGATTGGTTTTAGTTTTATTGTAGATATATTTGTGTTGCACTACTCTATTAGCTATGTTAGTCTGGATCTCCTCATAGTATACAGCTTGGCAGTTGGCTTGAAGGCAGATCATTTTGTACACCACCTGAGGAGTGAGCTCAGGTGTTATTCTATGTTTTGAGTTGTTTGTAAATCTGTTTGTATTCAGAGGTGACTGGTAAGCAATGATAAGGCATTTGTCCAGGGGTTGGACACATGGTATGAGAATTCTTGGCTTATTGTCTTTGATGTGGTTATAATGAATATTATAATAAAATTTATTGACTTTTCTGTTGATAGACAATTGTGAATATCCGATTTTAATTAAATCTGCTATATACCAGCTCAGGTTGTGTCTCTTATCAGCTTCATATTTGCATAACATGTGGTTTCTAAATAAAAATGAGGATAAGCCTGCCATCTTATGAGAATAGGATGCATAGGATGTAGGGTGAACTGTATTATATACTTCTATTGGCTTGACAATCATGGTGTAATCTAGTTGATTGAGGTTTCTGCAAACATTTATGTCCAAGTATCTAACATGTTGTGTGTGGCTTTCAGCTGTACGAGTGCAATTAAGTAAAGATGATTGATCAAAAATCATGATTTGATGATTGATTATATTTGAAAATGTGACAGGAATTATGAAAAGATAAAAACTTACTAAATAAATTGCCAAAAATAAAATAAAATGCAAACTATAGAGTATTAGAATGTAAGATGTAAAAATAAAATTAAAATAATGTTTTTACAAAGTTATTTTATAAAGAATTAGAGACAAAAATTTGTAAAAATTAATGAGGAATATACTCTTAAAATATATTTTTTTAATTTTCGATTTTACAAAAGCTCTAGTTTTATGCAGAACTAAATAGTAGAAATGATAGAAGAAAGATGATTGTTTTCAACATTAAACACATTAATATTCAAAAGTAAATGATACACAAATTAAAATGCCCACTATAATATTGTTATTTATGAGTTACAGCCACATTAAAAGCTTTATTGTTTAACTGGAAAATAGTGATGTTTCTGTATAAATTTATTACAAAAAATTGACAGCGAAGCACAGAAAAGTTTTATAAAAATCTTGTTCCAGTATTAAAGAATAAAATCTGACGGTGGTTTTGTTCATATAATTCCTTGACACGTGTTAATGATTTATATCAATCTCATCTAATACTGATGAAGCTTATCCATTATATTTAACTTGCTAATGCTAATGTAAGATAATTCAAAACTTTAATTCCTGCTTTGAATTCTAAGTCCATATTGATAAAGTCAAAATTCAAAAAAATAATCTCAGGGTGAGTTTAAATTATCGTCTAATAATTACTGATTATTCTAACTTATAAAAGATAAAATTAGAATAAAGAAGGGAAAAATACTTCCATTAAGATTTTTTAATTAATAATCATAAAGATTGAAGATAAAGTAAAAAAATATACTTGTACAAAAACTGAAATGTAAAAAGAAAGAATAACCACTATTAATTTAGAATAACAATTATTTTCACACGACCCACCATTCTCAGTGCCATCTCATATTGCTGATCCATCTAATCACACACATGTTGAAAAGATAAATAATCACCAATACACGCATTCCACGCTGAACCAGTAATCATCAGTGTGAAAGTCTGAGTTCGAACCCCGCATATATTACATATATAAATGCAGGTTTAAGCCTGTACAATGTATTAAAAACAACTATTATAAGAAACACCTTATAAAAAATCATACGTATAGGTCCAAGCAGATTGTTATCATAAACAATTAATATTAATTAAACTTTACCTAACCTAATTATACTTACAGTTTTTAAGCCTTGATTACTTTTTTCATTGAAATCATTTGCGCTAATGATTTTTTTTTTTTTGAAAGAGAAATAAAGATATATTGTATATATAATAAACTTTATAAAGACCGCGTTAGACCTCATTCATTAAACCCAATAAATTGTTATTTTTTTAAAGTTAACTATGTCATATTCTGTCAGCAATAACAAAAGTAATTTTCTAGCAAAGAGCAGAAGTTATTTGAAAGTTAAAAGTAATACTCTGAAATGACTCTTCTTGAACAAAAGAACAAATAGAAAGAAGTCTTGAGAAAGAATTCGAAGTTTATAATTTAGTATTCAATCACATATTTTAAAATGATGAATCGCTATTGAAAAGCGAATTCTAATTATACTTATTATGACTTTGATTAAATTTAATGATTTTAAATAGCCAGATGTAAAATTATTGTTCTTCACACTTCTTTTGACCTCGTGACACGATATTTTTTCCAGTATATAGGCAGAATCTTCTTTACAGCATACTAAGACTGGTGAACAATGTGGTAATTTATTGTGTTTAATCGGATAACACTTGTTCAATTATCAGTAATTGTTACAAATTATCAATAATAATATTTGACCTGGGAGTTTGCTAAGCAAGCTTTTTTTCTTTAGTCCTACATGTATATTTGATTTAAACAATTTTGTACTTAAATTATTTTTTTTACTTTTAAAAATGTATACATTTAGATTTAAAATAAAAACTGATTTTGATTAGTATAGACATTTAATTCTGCTTTTCTTGTTTAAGAACAATCTTTGATAATTGAAATGGACTGAATCAGAGAAAATCCTCTAGTACTATGCTCTTTGACCCGTAGGTCTAAAGTTGCTGGAACAGCTCCTAGTCTTGATTTTGTAAACCCAGTTTAGTCCAAAAGAAAGCAATAAAGCCAATGATATGACAGATAACAAAGACAAGCCTGCCACTACTCTTCTGATAATCCAAAAGGAATCCGGAATTTATAATTTTTTTTGTCTGACCGGTAAATCTTGTAAAGCGACATATGTCATCAGATACATTTTTCATTTAATTTTTAAAGATTTAAATATCACACATACCATCACAAATATTTTTAATTTTTTTTTTTTCAATATATAATTTATAAACATTTTTTATTATAAGCAATGCCAATATATTTTAAATTAAAACCAATATTCCAAAAAAAAAAAAAAAACAATCAATATTTTTTAATCAGTTATTTTTACAATAAACATAATGGCTAAAAGAAGCTTTCAGTTAAACATCTATTTGCTTTCTTCATATTTTTGTCAAAGTTAATGCTAATAATTCCCATTTCAAATCTCATACTACTAACGAATTATATAACAACTAGTGAGAAAATCATACTAGGAGTTTATATAAGTTGTTGTTTTCTTCAGGTAGATGAATCCAGATTAGCTAGACAAGCAATAAAGGTATGGTAGATAAAATAGCCTTTAAGTAGCCAAAAAGTTCCTCATAAAAAACAAACAAGAAATAAATAAATATTTTTTTCTTCAAATTATGTAGTTACAGATTGTATCTGGGATTTTTTATCATTCTTGTTTTACCTAGCTAAACCATTAGCTGCTTATTCATTGACCAATAAGAATTGTTGGCTATAAACTATCTACCAAAAAGAATCCTAAGTTTGAGCAAAACTTGAAAATTTTTACTCATATTTGAACCAAGATTCAAGTTCCTTAGCCATGTATTATTGACAAGTAAATGAGGGGTTATTATAAATGAGGGATTTATCACTCTTTGTTGAAAATAAATATATTAAAAAAAAAACAAAAACAGAACAATGAAAAATCAATGACTCTAGCCTGGTGACTGTTTCCTGTTAGAATCATTGCATGTAATTTGCTGCTGAAGGTTATGGCTTTACAGCAGCTTATGTTTGAGAATATTAGAATAGAAGCTTATCTAGATTCCAGATCTATATACTAAGAGAGTAATTTGCATGAAGCTAAGATTTTAAAAGTAAAAGTCAATTATGTATCTAATGTTTATAAACTTCAGGAATATGCATTCGGGTTTTTTTTTTTTTTATTACTATTATGATGGTAGAGATCCATGATCAACCAATTGGTGGTATAGTAAAATGATGAACTAAAATTTCAAACATTTAACAGGAATTTGACATCTCATTAACCAATGTCAAAAACAACATCATATTTCCAATGATATTTTGTTTTATTGATAGTATTCTAGAAGCCAGGCATTCATCTGATCAATTCAAAATTCTTCAGCTAAAAATAGCTAGATACTTATTTACCATCTAATCATTGGATGACTATTTAGTTGACAATGTGAAAAAAAGTGTCAAAATTCAATCCCAATTCAAATCCTAAATTTTGAGCATGGCTTGTAAATATGCTACCATAATATTTCAAATTTTCAGATCAAAAAATTAATAACATGGTAACATCACAGGATGGCTAGGAGATTATAATTTTTTAAAAAAAATCAATATTTATAGATTTTTGTACTAAAAACCTACAGATACTGATTTTTATTATTATTTAATTTTCTCTGATTTAGCTATGCCTACACTAAACGATATTTAGTAAAAACGTTGTTCACTGTAAAACACCCAACTAATAAAGTTGCAAAACATATATATTTACAATGTATTATCAAATGATTTCTATACTTAATTTGTAATATTATGTGATGGAATATAACTACTTTTACTATAGTTTATAACAAATATATTTTGCAAATAATATTTTTAGGCTACATAATAGAATACAATTTTTTTTTTGAAAAATAAATGTTTATTGTTCAGAAATTTAAAAGATATTTAAACATTGGATGTGATAAATATAGAGTTGCAATCTATGGAATTCGAGAACCCACCACTTCCTTTCTGTACAAAATCATATAGGATAATTTTCTGAATTATAAAATGTCAGAAAATTTCAAACATATATGAATTTTAAAAGAAAAAAAGGCTGAACAGTATTTAAACATAAATAATATAAGTGTATTATTTCCATGAGCTTTCATACACATTCTTATGATTTGAGAAAGAAGAAGCTCTGAGAAAAACACTTGTTAGTGTACTGAAATGTCAGCTATTTAGCTATTATATTTATATTACATGGAAGCTCTCAGAATGAATTCATCATTTATTCATGAGAATATATATATATTAAGTAAATCTCTTAAGTATCTCTATTGACTAAGAAATTTTTTAATCTTATAATGTATTGACAATAATCAATGAAAGTTATAAGTCCATTTGAGAGAGATGGAATAACTAATCCCTTATATCAAAATTTTCCTCTTTGGTCATCATTTGTATTTCTTTAATTTAAATAGTATTTATAAACTTTTTGCTGCAATTCATTATTAAGGACATTTCATATCTCCATAAAACTGGCAAATATTATGAATAGTATTATAACTTTGGATCACAGAATTTTTTATTTTATTCATCAATAAAAAATCAGATCCAATTTTTAGGAATAACTTCTTGGAAATATGACCATCACTTCTTGGGATTGTAAAGTCATGAATAGTTTCCCAGTACTAAAACATTCTACTGGGAAATATTATATCCATGTTTGAAAAAAAATCCACACTAAACATCTGGATAATCAATTACCTATTAACTATGAGAAATATTCTTAGCAACTCATTCATATTCCTGAAGTAACCTCTGTCATATGTGTTACTTCACTATATATATATATAAAAGTTGTTTCGCATAGAATATATAAAAATACAATATCACTAATTAAGATTAATCTCAAATCAAACCCCCCCCCCCAATATATTTTTTTAGGAAAAAAAATTTTTTTTAGGAGATTTCAAACAAATTTATTTTTCTAGATATAACTGTAATGGCAATTGGATAAAATCTTACATATGTTATGAGAGTTTCATCAAAAAATTTCAGGACTACTTATTATCATTATGCTCATCTTCTTCATAAATAAAATGTAATACCTTTGATTTATGAAGGTGTGATTAAATACAAACTATAAGACATATAATTAATGCCAACCAAATCTATTGATACAATATCAGAATTAAATGACATCATAAAGCCACCAGTGGATCTGTCTTCTTGTTAGAATCTCTATAGATTCCTTATGATGTTTATTAATAATTAAGCTATCAAAAAAATCATATCCTAAATAGAAATACTAATTATATTGCATACAGTGAAACCATAATTGCTCAGCACCAATATACTCTAATTCAATTATACTTCATGCGAAAAAATGTAAATAAATAAAAAATGAATTTAAATGAACAAAAAAATGCATTAAAATTTCATCACAGATAGAATTGTTGGCCACTATATTAATTTTGCAGTGTTTTCATTAATTCTAATATGATTTTGTTTATTAACTATGTATGCTTTGCACTCAACCTAGTTTTTCACCTTTTTCCTTTCAAAAATTTGATATGGTAGAATTTAAAAGTATACCAAACTCTCCATACAGTAATGCCACCAAGTACAAGCCTTCATGAGCAATCCCTATCTAGTGCCTACTCATCCAACATACCTGGACTAGTTTTTAGCTTGTAGCTTTCATCAGCAAAAAGCCTTGGATTTGAAAGCATTGCTCCTAGATCTTAGGATCAGTGCTCTCAAATCCAAGGCTCCTCGGTGATGAAAACCACAAGCTAGAAACTAGCCTGGAGATGCTGATTGAGTAGGAAGGATAGGGATTTTGGGCACAACCTTCCTGCATCCATTGATTATGAAGGCTTATAACTTGGTGGGATTACTGTATGGAGGCTTTGGTACTTTTATTAACAGCATGTGTAAAAAGAATATAAAATGGTGATCGTGTGATGTTTTGATGGTTTTAATTTAAATTAATTCATAATTTTCTTAATAGGCAATCAATTTGTACTTTTAAAAAAAGTATGTTGAGAAGTATCTGTATTTTTAAAAAGAATAAATCATTTACTAAAAATGTAATGTAAGAAAATAGCATATTTTTGCAACTATAGCTTGCCATGGAATGGCTAAACTTATAACCATATTAAAGGTCAACTTTTTGATAGGATTTGAATTCATGGATAGAAAATAGGAGATCATAAAATATTTTTAGTAGACATTATTATATGGAATCAAAAAGTTTAAGTATATAATGGGTTTTATTTTCCTAAAAAAATAAAGATATAAGTTTTATATTCTTATTGTAACAATCAGATTTGTACATTCGTGTAACAAAATCCAGAGTCCAGGCAATATACACCAAAGCTGACTAAAATGAGATGGTAAAATCCTGAATCTGACCAAGCTTCAACTCATTTACTAGTATTCCATGATTTAACACATTATGAAAGACATTTCTGATGTTACACTCAATCTCAATTTCTTTAATGGTCTGACTCCAAACAGGGAGAAACATGAGGCTCATGGGCAATTAGTAATTTAACTAAAAGGGTTAAAATAAACTATTTAACATGCTAATTAATTTAACTAAAATAATTCATAATTCAAACAAAAACAAAATGATATTAATGATATACATTAACTATATGGAATTAATGCATGCAGGCATTATGTAATGGATGAGACTATTATTAATACAGTGGTTCCATTTTAACATATAAAATAGGTATATGTATAGGTTTTGCAGCTATTAAAATCATGCCTATAATAGTTAATATGCCAAATCTATTCTTTCACTGATCTGTCAATGTTACAAGTTAATAATCTAGCCAAGATGATTACTATATACAGTGCTAAGATGGCTGTTACATATATTACTGTTGAGCAAATATTTAGGCTCAGGAAGATGCAGATTCAACCTGGTAACCAAGATTCAAGATTTAGTCTAATGATGAATAGTGAATTAATAAGAATGAAAAGAACTGGTTACTTTTAGATTCACATATATATACTATTGCACTAAATAAAACATTAAAATGAGTTCACTGTGCAAGAAATTATTCATGGGTTTCAGCATCAAATGTTCAGTGGATAGGCTTTACAAAAATGGTCTGGACCATCATGTTTCTGTTCTAAAAAGTAATAATACATGAACTAAGGTGAATAGGAATGGCCACCACTGCAAACCCATCATAAAGTAAAGCAAGACACAATGTACAAATGTACTTAGTAAAAACACACTCATAATGCATAAGTAAAATACAAATATATATATAATTAATTGTGCCAAGAAACAGATTGCTTTTATCTGCTAAACTAACACAACCCATTTCTTAAATTAGCATTATAATCATACTAACTAAAAGAGCTAAACTAAATTATAAATCTAAGCTAAAATACTGAATCTGCATATATAATCATAATTAAGGAGAAAACGTATATTTGATGAGCATTAATACACATTCACAAATATACTTTTAATATCATCTCTAGTTAGCATATCACTTCTAACTAACAGACATCAAAAAGTCATAGTCTATAATAAATGACTATGCAAACCATAATAAAATATAAATAAATCAATGATAATAATAAACATGTAGTTATCAGTTATCTAACATAATAGGATTGCAAGACAGTGTTCATATGCTAAGTAGCATTCCTAAAATATTAAAATGGAGATATTAATAATTATTTCTTCTTTAAAAGTTTACTAAAATTAGCATTCACTGTTTCAAAATATTGGCATATTATAACATATAAATAAATAAATTGAGATAAATTAATTAAAACAATAATATAGGCATAACAACAGTATAATTCAGGCAAGATTACCATTTTATAAATGATTTTAATTTAGGCAGCAAATTTAAGAATTAATAATGAATGTTTATCTACATTATATAAGTTAGTTTAAATGTTAAGAATTACAGATTAAAAGTTCAGTTAAAAGCTCTGCAGCTTTTGAATAAAATATTACCAATCTTCTTTTGCAGCTGGCATTTCAGGCACATTGGATGGTAAGTGTAGTGGCACTTTTCTCTGGATAGGTTGCATGGTCTAAGATGTCTTCTTTTTAGAGCAGGCTGTCGCTGAAAACATCCCACCTCAATGATGATGGTTACATACTGTCATGGCATGTAGGATGGAATTCAGGATCACCATCTTCCCCCAGAAAAACAGCAAATCTATGACCTCCTACTCCACCATTATCAAAATACAAATGAGCATAGATTCTGGTAGCAACACTGCTCAAAATTTACAGAGTAAGCCAAGAGTGTAAAAATATAAGGTGTTTATATGATTTTCAAATTGTCCATAACTTGGATTTATAGCTGGTAAATCCATTAGCACTTGTTTATTATTTTATATTTTAATTTATAAAATTTATTTAAACTTTTGTTTAAATTTTAAACCAGTTACTTTTAATTTAACTTGGGACATCTCAATTCCTTAAAGACTTAATAATAGTTCCAGCTCAGAGGATTTTGTTTTACTATAAAATACTTTTTGAAAATATTATTGAAAAAAAAAAAGATTTAAAACTTAGCTTACATGCTAGATTGACACAGCTGTGCAGTGGCATAATTTTTTGTTTATAACTATTTTAATTTAATGTTAAAAATTATTAGAAACTTGTAAATAACATTTTGTTATATATGTATCATGGCAACACATAGATTTCATACATGTACATGTAATTTGTAATAGAAAATAACAAAGTGACTTATTTAACAAAATAAAATCTATAATTTAATAGATTTGATTTTAAATAAAATATACAGACTGTTATATATAACTTATAATAACAGTCATTTATTTGCATATGTATGTGTGTGATGATACTATATAACTGTGTTGATGCTTATATATTTGTACTTATAGAGTTTAAATCTAGCACAGATGGAGCTATGGGGTAAAATAGGTGAATCATATATGAGGTGAGGAATATATCATTCCACTATTTTTTGTGTGAATGTGAATAAGCAAATGCACATTCAATAATCTTTGTATTTATTATTAATAACTATACTAATATATTTTATAAATTTTGTTTACACTTTAATATTAATTTGTATATTTATGCTATACAAACAAAAATGTGTGTTTACATATGTTTTGAAATATGCCTACAGTACAGTAAGCAATATTATACCTATAATATAGTGTACTAGTATGGAAAATAGGATGTTGATACAAAGAAGATCTGAGATTACATGAGAATATGGTCCCACACTTGGGTATCCATTTGTAACAGATGCCATATTGGGGCTGAATTATGAGATGGGAAACAATCATCATCTTCAAATAAACAAAATATAAAATTAAATAGAAAAGGAAAAGGCATGAGAGATCAGCACAGAACTAATTATAAGTTCACCAGCATTACACAAAAGTAATAATTATTTATCACCATGAATGATCAACAATAAAAGAAATTGACAGCCAATTTTATGAATGGATGTGAAAGTGATCCACTATAAACCAGGCTATTTAGACAATACCCAACTTAGAGCAGGAATACAAACAATAATTATCTGGATGCACATACTTAGATGCTACTCCATCAAAATACAATAATAAGTCAAATAATGCTGAGATACAAAACATCCTGACCATCATCAATGCTCAAATGTATAGAATTGATATCAAAATTATCACTATATTTATTATGTTTACTGTTATTACAATAGTTTTTTTTAATTAACAGACATTTTATTTATATATAGTATAAAGGTAAACTACTCAATAAAATAATCAAAATTACCCCAACTTTACAATTAAACCAGACTAACCAAAGAAAATAAACAAACTCTAAATTTCAGCCAATAGTTTCACTGCTGCACCAGTGAAACTATTGGTTGAGTTTTAGAGTTTATTTTCTTTGGCTAGTCTGGTTTAGGTGTGAATTTGGAATACTATTATATATATAGCAATAAGATATTCAGTGAAACTATTGGTTGAGTTTTAGAGTTTATTTTCTTTGGCTAGTCTGGTTTAGGTGTGAATTTGGAATACTATTATATATATAGCAATAAGATATTCATATACTATGGATGACTTTTATTAGATGTGATGTTTTATATCCAGAGTATTGAAAAGTTGAAGATTCAATTTCATTTGGCACTAATAGAGTATAAAGTTAAATACATCTATTAAGATATTTCATGTAATGAAATTTATCACAAATTGAAAAGTAAATGAAATAATTGGAAGATCAATAAAGAAAGTGATATACTTTATAAATTGTTATATAATACTTACTTAAAACTTAAAACAAAAATATGCAAGAAAAACTATTACATTTAGAATTTTTTAAAAAAATCAAATGTAATATTTATAAATAAAAATGTGCATTTATCCAAATATTCAAAATTATATTTCAAAACATTTGATAAAAAATATTTTGATAGAAATTGATAGCCAAAATTCTAAATGTCAAAAACTAAAAAAACTTTCCTAGACTAAAAATGCAGACATTCAGAATTTTTAAAAAAAAAAAAAATGTGTGTTTCACTGTTCAAGAAATAATTTAATGTTAAAGAATTCAAGTGCCTGGTTGATCACAACCAAATTGAAATTATTTTAAATTAACTAACATCTTTACTCTTTTACTTTATTTCTGAATTGCATAAAAATCTACTATTTCTAATTTTGTATTGAAATTTTTCCTGGTTGTAAAACAACTGCAGTAACAACAAGTCTACCCTCAACAGCAACCCCTGAATTCATTTTCTTCAAAATGTACATAATGCTAAACAAATCAAAGATATGAATCTTGACCCAGTACAAAAATATCTTGCATTTATCATACTGTCATTTAACACCAACCATATAGCCATGAAGCAATCTCCACCATCGAAACTTCTATCTCTAGCAGACTTGTTACATCAGAGAATAATCAGGATTAAGCCATCACACTACACACAACAGTATATATTTAAACGTACACATGCTTACAATAATGCTTGTGATTTGCTCAAAAGCTATTTACAAATAAAAAAAGTAAAACATGCCTTCTCAAACCTCATTCTTGGATCAGAGATTACATAAGGTAAGCGCTTGGAAACAAGCTGAATATAAAAATGCCAATGGTGATACAGGCAGATAATGCAACATATGCAGACCAAAATATGATCATGCCAATCTTTGAATTTTTCAGAAAAAAATTTCATGCACAAGAATCAACTACAAGAACATATGATATGTTTGGCACACCTGAGATTAAAACCCCATTCACTGCATATCTTTTCATAGCTAAACTCAATAGTATTACAGATGCGTATCACCCAGGAAGTCCCAGAATTCTACTATTTTTATTAAAACAACTAAGCAAATCAAAATATTTTAGTTGTTTAGCTAACTTTTTCCTGCAGCAAATCCAGCCCATAGATGGGGTCTACACACTTGTCATAGTGCTAGATAATAAAAAGAAAACAATCATTTCACTAACAACTGACCTTAAACCTATATCTATGGGATCATTGTCAGTCAAGATCATTAAAAAATCATTACAGATGAAATTGAACCACATATATTGCCACTCATTTCCAAAGCATAGTATGCAAAGAAAAAACTTTTCAACAATGGAAGCAGCCCTATTATTCAAAGCAATTCTGACAACAGTCAAACAGTGAAAAAAATATGCTCCAATAGTAGTACAGCTTGATATCGAGGCTGCCTTTGATTCAGGAAACATATCTACACTTCTAGAAATGCTCAAATATACTCAAATCTTTAGAACACATCTATATATAATAGCCAACCTACTTTTAAATAAAGAGATTCATGTAACACTAAATGGAAAAAACTCCCCATCATTCACCCCAACTCAGTCAATATCCCCAAAATCCCCTCTTAGCTTATTTCCATTTATATTATACATCAACTCCCTAATTAATAGCATACAACAGACCTTTTCAAAATTGAGATTCCTGTAACAGAACAGTGCACTGCATGCCTTGCATACATAGATGATATTACCATCTTCGTGACATCCAAAAAACAAATACCACAGCTCATTGAAACACAAATTAAGGTTTAAACCAGAAAAAAACCACAGCTTGGACACTATTTTCTGGTAAGCAATGTATATCAAACTACACCTCAAAGCCCACCCTTTTCTTTGGGTTCCAATTTCATATGGAAATCATAGGAATGAGATGTCACATTAAAAATAAGCTTAAAGAAGAAGCCAAAAAATATTAGATTCTTTATCCAAGATATATCTGTCACTATATACAAAAGTACAGTTAATTAATCAACTCATTACAACAAAAATAGTTTATTATGTGCCAGTTATCTCTTTCTCCAAAGCATTTATCTCAAAAATTAAAGTCATATATAATAAGCTACTCTGGTCTAAAAAAACTGTAGTGATGTCAACTAAAAACCTCAATAAACCCATGATCAAAAATGGCCTTGGCTTGCATATTATTAACATCTTCCACTTGCAAAATCTGAGAAACCTAATAGTCACCACAATTGAGAAATTTCCTAAACTCAAACAATTGGTCAAAGTTACTTCAACAGATAGACCACCTCCAAAAGGCTCATTCTTTACTACCATTATCTATCAACACAAAACCATAGTACATAAACCGGATCAGTTTCTACATAAATATTTAAACTGGGAAAGCTATGATTTAGTCAACACACACTGATGTGAATGCTTTCCATCTTATGCTAGAAATTAGCAACAAAAATGCTCAAAGAATTTAAGAAATGGGCCCTTGATTCCAAATATTTTTGACTTCATAATTAAAATGAATCTAGTTGCCATGCTGACAACACATTTTCTATATCAACAGAGACTATAACTATCCATTTATTCCTTCTGTGGTCTGTATCACCAAGCAGAAAAGACACTACACCACCTCATACACCAGTGTGTGTCTAATTCAAACATGACAGATTAGCTTGTTGTTGCTTTCCAAGAAAGATCAATACCCAGCATTAAAACAGCCACATTCATCTTATATGCATACTGGTGCACCAGATGCATGCACCTTCTTGATTGGCAAAAACACCAGACATTACCCATCTACATTTTAAAACAAATTTGCACACATTCAAAATAGAGACAGACTAATAACCAGTCCACATTTATATGTGGCAACTTGGTCTCTGTTAAAACAGCCATCAATGTTGTAAGTAAGGCATGAACCAATAAATAATGGGCAATGCTTTTTCAATTGAAACAATCATTTCTGAAAGACCCATTAAATAACCCCCAATAACACATGTAACCCCATAAATTAATATATATAATAATACCAATAATATAAATAACAATTCGTGTCAATTGTTAATACAGAGTTTAATATAAATAAATAAAAATAAATAATATTTCCAAGCGCTTTTTATTTATTTATTTATATTAAACTCTGTATTAACAATTGACACGAATTGTTATTTATATTATTTTTATATTATATACAGAAGTATTATTTATTTATTTATTTATAATAATACCAAATAATTCAATGCAAACCTATTTAAAAACAAGTGCAAACAATATAAAATTTCTTTGAGTTAATAAAGTGCTTCTTGAAGCATAACAATAACAACAGTTACAATGACAACAACAACAACAACAACAACAACAACAACAATAATAATAATAATAATAATAATAATAATAATAATAATAATAATAATAATAATAATAGTAATAATAATAATAATAATAATAATAATAATAATAATAATAATAATAATAATATAGACCCCATGTGTGGGCTATGTCATAGAGAAGAAGAGACACAAGATCATTTTCTTCATTCCTGCAGTGCCCTAGAAACAATATGACGCACAATGTTTACCACATATAGAAAAGCCATCATTTCAATTGATGAAATAATAAATAAATTTAAAAAAGGCAACATCCCTGCTATTTGTGAAGCAATATATAGCCTTTATGCCTACTGGTGTACCAGATGCACTTTTGCACTTGCTAATAACCACCAACCAGCAACATTTTCAATAAAACTACAACTGTTCAGAAAAAGAGACAGCATCCTAGATCAACCAGATGTGTTTGCAGTCACATGGTCACACTTGAAACAAAGATCCAGTCTATATATATAAAGTCCAATATGATAGATGATGACATTTTCAACATCACCATTTTTTCCAACTTCAAAAAGATGCAAGCATAAACTGAACTAAATAGAGGACAAATTTAAAAACAAAAAAAGTATGCAGAAATGATAAAGACTTATATACTGAAAGTTGTAATTTGTTTTGCATTTGTAACAAATCAATATAGTACTAGATATGACTCTGTAACTTTTTAGATTCAATAAAGTTTTGCTTTGAAGAAGAAGAAGAAGAAGAAGAAGAAGAAGAAGAAGAAGAAGAAGAAGAAGAAGAAGAAGAAGAAGAAGAAGAAGAAGAAGAAGAAGAAGAAGAAGAAGAAGAAGAAGAAGAAGAAGAAGAAGAAGAAGAAGAAGAAGAAGAAGAAGAAGAAGAAGAAGAAGAAGAAGAAGAAGAAGAAGAAGAAGAAGAAGAAGAAGAAGAAGAAGAAGAAGAAGAAGAAGAAGAAGAATAATAATAATAATAATAATAATAATAATAATAATAATAATAATAATAATAATAATAATAATAATAATAATAATAATAATAATAATAATAATAATAATAATAATAATAATAATAATAATAATAATAATAATAATAATAATAATAATAATAATAATAATAATAATATATTCCGCAGCAAATCTCTGCTGAGGTAAGAAGCAATCGTTAAGTTCTCCGATGTAAGTATTTATTTTTTTACTTTTGTTCCAACTTGTTATGCGAAAAACAAACATAATACAGGAAAAATCGAATTATATAATAGATTAATAGTGTTTTTTGAAAAATATCGGTGTGTTTTAATATCTTTTTTAAAAAAAATACTGACTTGAGTCAGAATAAATCATGGCTACTGCCCAGTCAAGCGTGAGCGAATTAAGCACCAATACAAAATTAACAACATCGTTAGTTTCAACATCGCCTATTTCGTATGCAAAAGTACTTAAAAGTAATAGCAATACTACAGCACCAACTCAAATACCGAGCTTCCGTAGAACAAACACAAATGATATTAAAAATCTTGATCTAAACACTCGAGAGGAAAATCAACCCCCAGCCGCAATCTGGACAAAAGAAGCGCTTGAAAATGTGATGGACCGTTTCAAGTAATACGGTGCCTCGGACGTTATTTGAAACATTTCGCAGGTTTTTTTCACCAACTTCAGTTAGTACTCGCAGTGACCGATAATCAATGCTCATTATATCGTTTCCCAAAAGCTTTATTATATGAAGCAATCACGCAAAATGCACTATGGGAAACAATCTCTTGTATCGCTGACCATCCAAATTCTCGATATATAACCATTGATTTTTATACTCAGCAAGAACGGTTTCAATCCACTATTTTAGCACTTGATAATTACGCACTCATAATTATAGATGAAAACCGGAAAAATATAATTACTGGAGTGCTTAAAAATACTTATCTTAAATACAACGTACAAGATTTTCAAAAAATGATAAACCCGTTTGGAAAAGTAATTGCCCTACAGCCTATATATTTAAAAGACACACCTATACCGATATGTAGTAATCGTTTTGAATTTAAAATAAAACTACATAAAAATGTAGACGCCTCAACGATTCCAACACAGATTACAGATCAAGAAGCGACACTCTCTCTTCACATAAGAGGTCTAAAGCCACTTTGTTTTGGCTGTGGACAGAGAGGACACCTAGCAACTCAGTGCGATAAGATCGGAAGAGCAATCACTGTGAACAAACTAAAATCCTCTCCCCAGAACAACCCAGTGATGAAAATAAAATTTATAATAACACTACATCCATTGGCAACCCAATAATAGAAACCGGAAAAAAACAGGTTCAAACACCCATAAACAAAAATAATAATGGAAGATCAGAATTGCCTATCCCAAAGACCAACCCAAAAAATAATAACACAAAACTAACACAGAAATCCAAGATTCAAAGCGAAAATAATTCTCAAGAAACCACAACACAAAATACAGCAATTACATCACAGGATCAGCATCTCAACAAAACAAAATGTGTACCAAGTAAAAATCAACAAACAGAAAGTAAACACACACATTTATATAATGAAAATATAAATCCAGATAATATAAAGATACCAATAATAAAAAAAACTACAATTATAAACAAAACTGCATCAAACATAATGGATGCAATAGAAGCCCTCTTCCATTTATTCAAGAGAATACACCAGAGGGAAAAAGGAAGCCAGGCAGACCAAGTAAAAATCATGAATCCAAAAGAGGCAAAAAAACAGACCAAAAGCACAACTCATCAGACATATACAATTTAGAAAATGATGAAATAGAAATGGATGTAAGCCAACAACAAATGGACACCTGTTCGGTTTCATCACAAATTACCTGCATAGAGTCTGAAGCAATATTAAATAGAAAGAAAAACTGATAATAAACCCAACAATGTCTTAAATATGTATCAGCATCCATCTACTGCAATATAAACAAAAATTTAGTATTAAAAATAAAATAAAAATCAATACCCTGTTAAAAAATTATTTAAAAACATGAAGATAAAAATTGGATCTCTCAACATTAGAGGCTTAAATGCCACCAAAAAAACTTTTTGATCTCAAAAAATGGTTACATACAACACTACCACACATACTTGGGCTTTTGGAAACAAAAATATACAGCAGCTCTCAAATTGATCCATCAAAATATTTAGTCAGCCAAGGTTTTTGTGCCTGCTCAAGGCAATCATCATCACCATCAGGTGGCACAGGCATAATTATTTCCCACAACTGCCCTTTTGATTCTTTTAAAATTATATATATTGACTCTAATCTTATCATATTAACACTCCATCATAAAAATATCACACTTAACCTAGTATTTGTATATATACCACCAGGCCCCATCATCATCTCCAGAATAATAGCAACAATAAATTCAATGCTACAGCAACACCAAATCCCATAATACTCCTGGGAGATTTCAACATGACCTACCAAACTTTTGTCACCAAATGGATCCATCAAATAACAATCCCACTTATGAGTGCTGAGGGTTTTCTCCCATCAAACTCAATATCTTTTAATAACAATAGATATAAGTCACTTATTGATTTGTGTTTCTACTCACCAATGTTACATCATTATTTTAATCTTGAACTCTGTCCATCTATAATCTCAGATCATGCTGCTCAGTTCATCACCCTCGACCTAACAAAAATACAGAATACAACAATAGCCCTCCAAAAGACTATGCAAATACTTCTTCCAGCACAAACAACTGAATTCCTATATTCAGAAACATATATAATGCTCCAAAACTTCAAAACATGTCACTCAGATCCAGTACATAAGTATATAGCATTCACCAATATACTTTCTTTCAACATCAATCATATTACCTGCAACTCAACACCCCCCACCAGATTATTAGCATTGGCAGATGAACTACATAAAAGAATAACCATTTCCAGACCAACTACAGATAATCAAACACAAATTAAAAAAATTACAGAAATGTACAACAATACATGCAATACACTAAAGCAATATGTAGCAATAAAAAAGAAAAAAATATGCCTTACACAACAACATACTTGGACCAGAGCATACATACGGTGGGCATTGGGATACCCATCCACAGTCAGAGTGCCTATGGCACTTGAAATAGATGGTTCTATAACAGCTGGACATACCATGATAAACCCAATATATCAACACTTTAAAAAAAAAACTGCAAAAACAGAGTGTGTACATACCAAATGAAGACATATTTGGAGACCCTGAAACAGACACACCAATAACAACAACTGACATTGTATTTCAACTTGCAACAATAACAAACACATGTCACCCAGGACCACAAGGAATTCCCAAATTTGTGTTCAAACATCTTAGTCACTTCACAGCAAAATACCTGTGCGATCTAGCCAATTACATATCCCAAAAAATTTACAACATACAAAGTCTATAACCAATTGCAATGGTTCCACTTAACAAAAAACCAACAGCAATATCATCTTTATCTAATCTACGACCAATTTCAATGGGACCTTTAGGAATAAAAATTCTTGAAAGAGTGATAAAGGAAAAAATAGAACAACACATACTCCCTGTGTTATCATCAGCACAATATGCCAAAAAAGGATCATCCATTGACCAGGGTGGCTTAATGTACAAAACAATTATTGAAGTAGTAAAAAAAAGAAAGAAATATGCACCAATTATAGTTCAACTAGACATTGAGGCAGCTTTTGACTCAGTGCCTATAGCCAAATTATTAGACGTGCTGAAAAAAACAACAACACCTCCATCCCTACTATATATAATAGCAAATCTGCTACTCAGCCATGAAATTCACATCACATTGAATGGAAAAAAATTACTAGCCTTCAGACCGAGTCAATCCATCCCACAAGGATCCCCCCTAAGTGCCTTGCTCTTTACAATATATATAAATCCTCTATTAATAGAGATACAGAAAAAAAAAAAGGCATTCAAATTCCAAACACTGCTTTAAATATATCATGCATAGCCTATATGGACGATGTAACCGTTTTTCCTCCCCTCTAAAAAGAACCTCCCCATATTACAAGAGATAATCAAGAATTATACCTCAAATTTTAATTTAAAAATTAACACAAATAAAACTGCTGCATGGTCAATATACACAGGCAAGCACTGTACAGAGATGTTTAATGGTAAACCATCTGCTTTCCTTGGTTTCCCATTCTACCTTGGAACCAATGGAATGAAGATCGGAAGATTCAAAATAAATTAAAAATAGATGCTGAAAAAATCACAGCCTCACTTGAAAAGTCATACCTGTCAATATATGCAAAGGTAGCACTATTTAATCAACTTATAACTACAAAAATTACATACTATACACCTATAATCAAATTTGCAAAAACATTCATATCTAAAATCTCGTCAATTTGTAACAAACTAATATGGAAGAGAAAGACAGTGGCAATCTCTTTAAAAAATCTGAGCAGACCACCACATAGCAATGGACTTGGACTCCATACAATCAATGTTTTTTACACACAGAAATCAGTAAATCTAATAACAGCAACCATAAAAAGATTTCCAGACCTGGAGTGTGTAATCAGTATAATACCCACAGACAGACCACCCCCTTCATATGGATATCTATCCACACTGATTGAAGAACTCAAGCCAATATACAACAAAATATCACTCAATAATGACAACAAGTATACATACTGGGACATTTACAATATACTACATCCCAACCAGACACCCAATCTACATCCATCAGTTCTTGGAATAGACAACAGGCAACTACTGCAACAATTCAGAAAATGGTCATTAGAACCAAAATTATTCGATTTTCTACTTCAGCTTAATCTCAATGCTCTACCCACAACCCATTTCCTTAGATTTCGTAGATTCTATACCAATATAGACCCCATGTGCGGACTATGTCATAGAGAAGAAGAGACACAAGATCATTTTTTTCATTCCTGCAGTGCCCTAGAAACAATACGTCGCACAATGTTTACCACATACAGAAAGGCTATCATTTCAATAGATGAAATAATAAATACATTTAAAAAAGGCAATAACCCTGCTATTCATGCAGCAACATACAGCCTTTATGCCTACTGGTGCACCAGATGCACTTTTGCACTTGCCAATAACCCTCGATGCCACCCAGCAACATATTCAATAAAACTAGAACTGTTAAGAAAAAGAGACAGCATCCTAGCTCAACCAGATATATTTGCAGCCACATGGTCACACTTGAAACAGAGATCCAGTCTATGAAATATAAAGACCAATAAGATAGATGATGACATTTTCAACATCAGCATTTTTTCCAACTTTAAAAAAAAAAAAAATGCAAGCATAAACTGAACTAAATAGAAGACCAAATTTAAAAACAAGAAGAAAAAAAAAGGATGCAGAAAAGATAAAGACTTATATACTGAAAGTTGTAATTTGTTTTTCATTTGTAAAAAATCAATATATGACTCTGTAACTTTTTAGACTCAATAAAGTTTTGCTTTGAAACATAATAATAATAATAATAATAATAATAATAATAATAATAATAATAATAATAATAATAATAATAATAATAATAATAATAATAATAATAATAATAATAATAATAATAATAATAATAATAATAATAATAATAATAATAATAATAATAATAATAATAATAATAATAATAATAATAATAATAATAATAATAATAATAATAATAATAATAATAATAATAATAATAATAATAATAATAATAATAATAATAATAATAATAATAATAATAATAATAATAATAATAATAATAATAATAATAATAATAATAATAATAATAATAATAATAATAATAATAATAATAATAATAATAATAATAATAATAATAATAATAATAATAATAATAATACATCAATTTACAAATCAAAACCAAACTCATTCCTTGGGTTCCCATTTCATATGGGAATTACGGGAATGAGATGCCACATCCAAAATAAACTAAAAGAAGAAGCCACAAAAATTATAAACTCCTTGTCCAAGGCATATCTTTCACTGTATTCCAAAGTACAGTTAATTAACCAGCTTATCACAACCAAAATAACATACTATGTATCGGTTATTTCATTCTCGAAGGCATTTATTTCAAAAATTAGAACCATATGTAATAAACTACTTTGGGCCAGAAAAAACAGTAGAAATCTCCACAAAAAACTTAGCCAACCCCTAATAAAGAATGGAAATGGCTTGCACAACATTAACATTTTTCATCTACAAAAGTTAAGGAACTCAATAATTACAATCCTTGCCAAATATCCAAAAATTAACCACTTGCTAGAAGTTAGTCCAACAGATAGACCACCTCCAAAAGGTTCTTTGTTCACTAACATTATATACCAATGTAAAACCATAGACAAGATTCCAGAACAGTATTTGCATAAGTATTCATACTGGGATATTTATGGTTTAATGAACAGGGAAACAGATACTAATGCTATCCAACCTATGCTAGGAATTAACAACAAGAGATTACTCAAGGAATATAAAAGATGGGCTCTAGAGCCCAAATACTTTGATTTTATCATTAAAATGAATCTCATTGCCTTGCCAACAACCCACTTTCTTTATCATAACCCACTTTCTTTATCATAAAAGAATGTACAGATCTATTGATCCTTTCTGTGGACTCTGCCATCGAGCAGAAGAGGCGCTGGACCACATTATTTATCAATGTATAGCACTTAACCAATCATGACAGATGATGTTTAACACCTACAGAAAAACAGGTACAATCATTAATCACATAATGGTTGCTTTTCAGGGAAGATCAATACCTAGCATTAGGGCAGCCACATTTGTACTATATGCATACTGGTGCACCAGATGTACTTTCTTAATTGGCAATAATACCAGATGACACTCAGATACATTTAGCAACAAACTGTTACACATTAGAAATAGAGATAAAAATAATAACCAACCCCCACTTATATGCAGCAACATGGTCATTGTTAAGGCAACCATCAATGCAGTGAATGCTGCAAAAAACTATCATACAACTAACATTCAAAAAGACATGCCCACAAAACTAAGCTCATCAAACTTTAGAACTCTAATTATTTTTTTTTATCCTTCATATTGTTATAGTCCATTAACCACAAAGTGTAAACATTAAATTTTCCTTTATATATGTGTTTACCCTAATATTACTCTTTGTATGTAAAATTTGAAATTTTCTAGATGTAAACTTTTGTAAACCATTGAGATCAATAAAGCCTTTATTGAAACGCAGTAGTAGTAATAGTAGTAGTAGTAGTAGTAATAGTAATAGTAATAATAATAATAATAATAATAAGAATGCGCATGCGCGTGTATGCCTAAGTCATCAAGAACGAAGGTCTTATTAATAATCTTTTTTCCCCCATATTCTAATCGTTTTCACACTTAAAAACTGTGATATATATCTGTGATAGATAAAGACAGCGATGGCTAATTACTGAACAGTTGTTTTTCTAGCAAAAAGTAAGTAATACGGTCGTTCATAACAAAAAATAAATTCTAACGTCATAAACAAGCATGGCGTCGCATCAAGAAGCAAACGACGTAAATTGCGCTCAAACAAACGGCGATAAAATGAAAACTGCCACTATCGCAAAAACATACGCAAACGTAACAAAAATAAACCAGCAGCTTCACAGCATCGAAAAAAGTCCAGCATTAACACAGACAGCAAGATTTAGGAAGGTAAATCAAGCCGACATAAATAATTTAAACCTCATGAAAAACAATAATGAAGAGCCCTCCCCAACGATATGGAATCAAGATGAACTGCAAGAAATAAACATTAATTTCAACAGCACCATCCCAAAAAAATTATTCGCAACTTTCCAAAAATTTTTTTCACCGAGATCATTAGTGTTAGCTGTCACTGATAGGAATTTAACACTCTATAAATTCCCCAGAGAGCTTCTTTACGAGGAGCTGACAGCAACAGCATTGTGGGATACAGTCTCTAGTATTGGAGAGCATCCAAACTCGCGATACGTTGCAATTCAGTTTTTCGATGAACATCAGCGTGCAAGATTTCAAACTAAAGTAAAAACTTTGGGAAGCTACGCGCTAATAATAGTCGATCAAAGCTTGCAAAACTATTGTAACGGAATAATTAAAAACACTTACTTCGGATATACTATTCAGGATTTTCAAAAATTAATACAGTCATTTGGCAAAGCTATTTATATAAAACAAATCTACTTATCCGACACCCCCATACCGGTTTTCAGCAACAACTTTCATTTCAAAATAAAGCTGAATGACAATGTAAACCCGGAGGATATTCCAACACAAATAATTGACCAGAATGCAATACTGACTATTCACATAAAAGGATTAAGGCCGAGATGTTTTGCGTGCGGTGAAACCGGACACTTAGCAATCGATTGCAACACCAAAATCAACCAAAAAAACCAACCGAGCTCTGAAGATCAACCAACAGAAGCTCACCAACCGGAATCAAACAGTACAAAACAGATAACGAAAACAACTAATAAACAAGAAAAAAATTAATAAAAAAACCACAGATCAACAGCAATTGAATAATAAAAAAACTGCACACACGTTGCCAGCACCTGAAATTCTGGATTTATCAACAAAATCAACCAATAGAATTCAAACCCCCACTGATAAAAAAACAGAAAGTCAACAACCTCAAGAGGCTCCAATGGAAAAAATAGTGCACAATCTAAGTCAGCCTACCAAAAATACCGATGAAAAAGAGATAATAAAAGAACAAATAAACTCACACAGTAATAGTGATCAAGAAAAAATATATATAACACACCAAACACCCAATATTAAAAATAATACAACAATGGAAATTATGAAAGCTATCACCCCAAATATGCCTCAAATCACCAAAGCTGACACAGAACAAAGAAGAAGACCAGGCCGCCCACCAAAGAAAAATAGAGGGCCCAAAAAAATCAAAACAGAAGCCAACCTTAGCCTTTCTGATCACAACAATACAACTACAGTGGAAACAGATGAAGATCTGGAAATGGAATATGAGAATGAATGGGAAGAAACACCAGATCAACCCTAATATTTAAATCTCAACCAAAAAACATATAATGAAAATAAAAATTGCGGCAATCAATGTCAGGGGTTTGAACTCAACCTCAAAAATTAATAAGTTAAAACATTGGATCAAGGATATACAACCACACTTGCTTGGTATACTTGAGACAAAAATTTATGCTGGATCACAAACTGACCCAGCCAAACATTTAAATATGGAAGGTTTCTGTGCATGCTCCAGAGACTCTTCCTCTCCCTCAGCTGGAACTGGACTCATAATTGCTAGAAATTGCCCATTCACAACATTCAAAATAATTCACATTGACATGAACTTATTAATTGCAACCTTCAACCAAAAAAGCATAACAATAAATCTGGTTTTTGTATATATGCCTTTACAGGATAAAAAAATAGATACCATAATTGCAAACATTAATTCAAGGTTAGCTACAACTTCAAACCCAACCATCTTAATTGGAGATTTTAATTTAAAATATCAGGAATTTACCCAACGTTGGCTTCACAGAATAAACATACCACTAATGAGTGGCCAAGGTTTTTTGCCAGATGATGCCATCTCTTTCCACAATAATCGCTTCTCTTCACTTATTGATCTGTGCTTTTATTCTCCAATGCTTCACCACCTTATTGAAATAAAACTAACTCCCTCAACTTTTTCTGATCACTCAGCTCAAATAGTCACAATTGACTGTGCCCAAATTCAAATATCACCCTTTCCACTTACAAGAACAATAAGAGTTTTACTCCCAGAAACAACCCCTGAATTTCTGTTCTCTGAGACCTACATAATGCTAAACAAAATCAAAGATATGACTTTGAACCCGGTCCAGAAATATCTAGCATTTATGGGAATGTTGTCCTTTAACATCAACCATATAACAAAAAAACAACCTCCACCATCAAGACTATTGTCTCTGGCAGATCAGTTACACCAGAGAATAATCATGATTAACCCATCACACTGCACCCAGCAGTATATATTCAAGCTTACACATGCATACAATAAAGCATGTGAAGAACTCAAAAGCTATCTGAAGATAAAGAAAAGCAAGGTATGCCTAACCAGGCCACACACTTGGACAAGAGATTATATAAGATGGGCGCTGGGGAACCAACCAGATGTAAAAGTGCCAATGGCACTATATACAAATAGTGGAACATATGCAGGACACAATATGATTATGCCAATTTTTGAATATTTTAAAGAGAAATTACAAGAAAGACAACCATATAAAATACCACATAATCTGTTTGGCCCACCAGAGACAAAAACCCCATTCACAAAAGATCTATTCACAACAAAACTAAATACTATTCGAAACGCTTGCCATCCAGGTAGTCCTGGAGTTCCATTGTTTGTATTAAAGCATCTAAGCAAATTCACACCAGAATATTTGTGTCAGTTAGCAAACCATCTAGCACAACAAATTCAACCCATGGAGGGTGTCTATCCAATAGCCATAGTACCCTATAATAAAAAGAAAGCAATTATTCCACCTATTACAGACCTCAGACCAATATCTATGGGACCTTTGCCGATCAAAATTATGGAGAAAATTATTAAAGATGAAATTGAACCGTATATAATGCCACTTATCTCCGAAGCACAATATGCAAAGAAAAACTCTTCAACAACAGAAGCAGCTTTATTCTTCAAAGCAATTCTAGCAACAGTAAAACAGCGGAAAAAATACGGACCCATTGTTGTGCAGCTTGATATAGAAGCTGCATTTGACTCAGTCAATATATACACACTTCTAAAAATGCTAAAAGACACAGAAATTCCTAGAACACATCTATATATAATTGCTAACCTGCTTCTGAACAGAGAGATCCATATAACTTTAAATGGAAGAAACTCACCATCTTTCACACCCACCAAATCTATATCCCAAGGATCCCCTCTTAGTTCACTATTGTTTATATTTTACATCAATCCCCTTATTAAAAGCATACAAAATGCATTTACTGGGATCGAGATACCAGACACAACACAGCGCACTACATGCATCGCTTATATGGATGATGTTACCATATTCCTAACATCAAAAAAACAAATACCGCAACTCCAAAAGATATTAAAAGAATATTCACAAAAATATGAATTATCATTTAATCCAGCAAAAACCACAGCCTGGTCTCTATACACTGGTAAACCATGTACATCAATTTACAAATCAAAACCAAACTCTTTCCTTGGGTTCCCATTTCATATGGGAATTACAGGAATGAGATGTCATATCCAAAATAAACTTAAAGAAGAAGCCACAAAAATTATAAACTCCTTGTCCAAGGTATATCTTTCACTATATTCCAAAGTACAGTTAATTAACCAGCTTATCACAACCAAAATAACTTACTATGTACCGGTTATTTCATTCTCAAAGGGGTTCATTTCAAAAATTAAAACCATATATAATAAACTACTTTGGGCCAGAAAAACAGTAGCAATTTCCACAAAAAAACTTAGCCAACCTCTAATAAAAAATGGACTTGGCTTGCACAACATCAATGTTTTTCATATACAGAAGTTAAGGAACTCAATAATCACAATACTTGCCAAATACCCCAAAATTAACCACTTGCTAGAAGTTACTCCAACAGATAGACCACCTCCAAAAGGTTCCTTTTTCACCAACATTATATACCAATGCAAAACCACAGACAAGATTCCAGAACAGTATTTGCATAAGTATTCATACTGGGATATTTATGGTTTAATAAACAGAGAAGCAGATACTAATGTTATACAACCTATGCTAGGAATTAACAACAAGAGACTACTCAAGGAATATAAAAAATGGGCTCTAGAGCCCAAATACTTTGATTTTATCATAAAAATCAATCTCATTGTCTTGCCAACAACCCACTTTCTTTATCATAAAAGAATGTATATATCTATTGACCCCTTCTGTGGACTCTGCCATCGAGCAGAAGAGACACTGGACCACTTTATTTATCAATGTGTAGCACTTAATCAAACATGACAGATGATGTGTAACACCTACAGAAAACCGGGTACAATCATTAATCACATAATAGCTGCTTTTCAGGGAAGATCAATACCTAGCATTAGGGCAGCCACATTTGTTCTATATGCATATTGGTGCACCCGATGTACTTTCTTAATTTGCAATAACACCAGACGACACCCAGCTACATTTAGCAACAAACTGCTACACATTCGAAATAGAGATAAAATAATAACCAACCCCCACTTATATGCAGCAACATGGCCATTGTTAAAACAACCATCAATGCTGTGAATGCTGCAAAGAAAAACTATCATACAACTAACATTCAAAGTGACATGCGGACAAAACTAAATAAGCTCCTCAAACGTTAGAACTCTGATTATTTTTGCTTTTTTAATTTTTATATTGTTATAGTCCATTAACCACAAAGTGTAACCACTAAATTCATTTATATGTGTTTACCCTAATATTATTCATTGTATGTTAAATTTCAAATTTTTCTAGATGTAAACTTATGTAAACCATTGAGATCAATAAAGCCTTTATTGAAACGTAATAATAATAATAATAATAATAATAATAATAATAATAATAATAATAATAATAATAATAATAATAATAATAATAATAATAATAATAATAATAATAATAATAATAATAATAATAATAATAATAATAATAATAATAATAATAATAATAATAATAATAATAATAATAATAATAATAATAATAATAATAATAATAATAATAATAATAATAATAATAATAATAATAATAATAATAATAATAATAATAATAATAATAATAATAATAATAATAATAAAATAATAATAATAATAATAATAATAATAATAATAATAATAATAATAATAATAATAATAATAATAATAGTAATAGTAGTAGTAGTAGTAGTACACATAGTTTATTATTAGGAGTTCATACAAAGTTTGAACACTAAAAACAATCTCTGCATGATGCAAGGGCTTTTTTCACCCTCACTGCTTGAAATAGTACAGGACAGTAAAGCAATGAAAAGTATAATTAAACACTATATAAACAAATTTTGAAAACGAGTATTTAATGCATGAATATTTATTTACATGTATATCAATTATCAGTACTGAAGTTACAAGATATGCTCATTTGACATTGATATACAATTTTTTTTAAATAAAAAAAGGTATGTTGACTTTTAACTATATATACAAAAGTTATATATGTTAATTAATTTATATGATTTTAAATTGACCAACTCGATAATAAAGTTTTACAATCATTCATCAATGACTTACGGTAGTTTACCATTCCTTGTCACTGCCTTAACACAATTTATTAAAGAATCTCAATTTAGTATTATATCATAAATTTTAAAAAGAATATAGAAAATATTAACTTTATTGATTTAACATTATAATTTGATAATGTACTTTTTTTTTTTAAAAAAAAAATCAGATTTATTTAAAATTAATCTCTTTAAAGATTAAATCAATCATCTTATAATGTGTAAATCAGAACTGTATATTGCTTTTTAAACATTTTACTGAATATTTTTCAGATTTTTCTTTTAGTCTTTAGAAAGACTTAATGTTAAATCAGACAACTTTATACATAATTAAAAATCATTCCCAGAATTGAAAATCCTATTAGTAATTTAAAAGCTTACTATTAAACAAAATCAGATATAAGTAATAAAAAATACATTTCCTTTGAGAAAAACAATTTTACCTAATACTGATGGATGGATGCAAACAATTGTTGACATTTGAATGATTAAAAAAATATAAATTTGATACTTTGAAATATAATATAAATTTCTAAAACACAAATCTTATATTATTATTTTATTTTATTATAACTAGTTCTTTTAATTGTGGCATTGTGCTACTTATTTTTGATAGTTTTTTAAATATTTTTAAAAATTTCTTTTTTTATTAAAATAAAAAACTAATAAATATTGGATTTTAAATCACTTATATATTATTGTTAATTTAATACTTTATTTTAAGATGAAATTATATGGATAGATGTTCAGGATGTCATGTGACCCTTGATTACTTAAGTGATGGTTTGAGAATAGTGATTTCAGCTGTCTAAATTGAGTTTTTTTCTTTTGATTTACTCAGCTGAAAATTCATTCAGGAATTTTAACTCTACATTTTCTCATAATGAAATTTTTTCAGTTTCAGTTGATTAGTAGTCTTCTTCAGATTTAAAAATTTACATAAACCTGTAACTCCAAAACTGCTACTCCATCATTGTATTAAATGCATACAATATTTTATAAGTATATGCATATAATGAATCCTAAAAATATATATTAATTAGGCATGCCAAACATTTAACATTTTGTAAGATATCATGTTTTTTAACATTATAGTTGTTCATTCTTATCATAATTTTATCTACGATCATGCGACTATAATTTCACAACATTTATCTAAAAGTTTATGGTGATAGAATTTTTCTTATAATTATAAGTAGCACAATTTCATCATCTAAAATTAATTAGTAAATATCTGTAGAAAAATTCAAACTTTATTTAAACTTTTCAAATATATTTAACTGTTAGTAATATCTCATAGATTAGTATATAACAAGCTTCAAGTAGGTATTATTTTCTTTTCTTCTTTACATTTTGCAGACCTAATCAGTAATAGTATTAGAATTGAACCTGGTAACTTTAGATTTATGAATACTAATACCATAACAAACTAGATAGAATTTTTGAAAGTAAAAATGATGAGACAGTACACCATATTTCTATATTTGTCCTGCTCTTAAGTTGAGTAGGGACTTTATTGTTGCGAATGTCTCTCTGGATCTTAGCGATGTTCTTTCTGTTTGTAATACTCTTAAGAAGAGATCTTTTGTGGCAGCAATATTCTCTATCTTTATTACATTTTCTTTATGGTTGACATGTTGCAAGCCCATCTTTGGTCATTCTCAAGACTCGGCTCTAACTGTCTTTATTAAGCTCCTTGACCAAGTCAAGCAGCAAGACTCTCTGCTTTTGCCTGTGAGTCTACATGATGATACTTTGGTGAAAGTTTTGTTTTCCTCTTAGTCTTATTAAGATATCTTTTTCTCTGCATTGACCTTTTCCAAATAACTATTTTATTTTATTTTTTGTTTCCTTTTGGCTGTAACAAGTTTCATTCTGAATGCTATGTAATTTTTTTATAAAGTTTAACTGTATATTACTATGTTACTATGTTTAATAAATTTATTTTAAAACAATAATTTTATACTTATCTATGAGTATTCTCCCAATTTCTTAATCATTTCTTAAGGATGATATTAATATGTAGTTTATCATAAGTCAACCTACTTTTATAATTCATAATGTTTGGAAATCAATCATTAAGATTGTCCCTAAAAAGGAATAAAAAATATGAAGGGCCAGCCCTCAAAGATAAATATGCAAATTTTCTACTGATTGTTATTTTTGATAGAATAGCTTAATTGGTTAAAGCATTATTTAAATTTAGTATTTTTGAATCGATTAAATCAAGTTCAATTCTCATACTCATTGGAAAAGTACAAGTGAAGAAGAGAGGAGAAAAATTCAAATTTTAAACTTTTCATTTACATTAAACTATTAGTAATAACATGCAGCTTAGTAAATAATAAAATATTTCAATACTATTCAAAGCATCGTATTATTTACTAACCTATATGTTATTATTACCAGTTTAATGTATTCAGAAAAATTAAATAAAGTATGAACTTTTTATAAAAACATTTTACAATTAATTGTAGATGATACAAATAATCCAATATATAAGGACAAATAATTTCATATTGTTTCAAAATATTTTATTACATAGAATTATATATTTTTGAATGATTAACAACTTTCTTCTACATTAACATTTTATGTGTATATATTTTTTCATTAAATCAATAAATTCAAACATGAATTTATCCATAAATTTTGCTATAAACATCTATAATAAAATTCATTAATTACTTAATATATATATCATTCATATAACATTTGAACATCCAAATAACAAACTGAGAAATATAATTTCTTTAGCTCATCAAGCTAAGTTTTTTTGTTTTACACAATCCTGAGAATATGTTCAGAAACCTGTAACTCAGAAATTTTTAGCTGTAAATTTTGTATACATTATAAATGTATATCACAATAATTTTTTTATTATCATTATTAAATTTACTTTCAAAAAAGAAAGTTCTATACATTAATGTTACAATTCTAAACAAATCTTTCTGCCCTTTATTCTAATATTTGATCATTCATAACTATATCAGTACTTTAGACAATTAATCAACTTCTCTCTTTTCCTACTTTGTTTAATTTTCCAAATATCATGTCATCATATTTTTTATATTTATTAGGCCTCTAAATATATGAATGATCTTTATAATTTGCTCAATAAATAATCTCTTTTCATGTATTATCTTAACATTTGAAAATTCGCAATACTATCTTTTCAAATTTTCTTTACTATTTTTTTCTAAACCTTCGATTCCACTATCTTCAACGTTTTAATATCTCTTTTTATTGTCGAAGTTTGTGTTTTATTTTAATCATACTCCAAACACAATCTTTATAGAAATTTTTTTTTAACTTAAATGTTTACTATCTGAAATTTTAAAATAATGTCCTACACTATTAAAAGTTCAATTAAACTTTATATTTTATCTCAGGTAATATTTTTTTACTATTTATGTCTTCAAATTATCAATTGTCTAAATATTTAAAGCATTTATCTAATATATTGTAAACCTTCCTACTTAATATCTTGTTTATTTTTTATCGTTTTTATTTACAACTAGCTTATTTACTATAAATTTTATTGTCTAATTTACTTTTTGCCGGCTAAATTTACACATGGGGCCTTCCTACTTACAATGCTAACATTAATCTTATCAAAAAACACATTCGTTAAGAATTCATTTCTGTAACGTTAAAACATAAGAGAAAATAGTCCACATTTCGCTACATCTATATATTCTAGAAAATAGCTATGGCATTTAATGTTATAAATAATTTTTTATTTCTTGTACAGTGATTTTATTTAATATGTAAAACTGTTTTAAAAGCTAAAATAAGAAAGTTATTTTAGACTTTCTACTTATACCATTAGTATTACTTTTCAAACTTTTATTGCAATTATGTAAAACTGAAGAAGTAGCTAAAAGACTTCTGCTTTAAAAGAAAAACAATGATTAATGAGCATGTGCAGAGTAATAATCATTTGGGATATATCTGCCTGGAAGTTCCTCTGTAATTGAACAAGTGTTAATTGAACAAACAAATCACAAACAGGTACAAATAACAAGACATCTGCCCTTATTTTCAAATTACAGAAGCACAAGAAAATGCATTTCTCAAGAAAAATAAAATGAAAAGTCAATTTTAATCATGTAGAAAAGAATATATATGTATATTTTAAAAGTAATAAAAAATAAGTTTTCATTGTGTTTGTGTGCATATATATATCATAATTTTATTAATAGTTTTATTTTTAATTTACTTATAATTCAAATAGGCTTAAGATTTTTTTCATAAATATACCCCATAGCAAACAGCTATAAGATCACAAATCAGTAAATGGATATCTAACTTTTCTTAACTAGAGAATAAAGTAAAGATAGAAAACCATAAAAAGCTTCAATAACCAGAAGTTGTCAAGCCTATCTAATAAGACTTTCTTCTTACAGCCTCCTTGCAAAATGGATAGATATGTTTCTGGGAAGGTCTTTGTCACACAATAAAATAATAAAAGACTTATTTATTTACTGGATTTTGGGCACTTACAGATAATTCAAGACACCAAGACTGATTATGGATAATTCTGGATACCAAGGTTTGGCAATCGTGTTTTTTTTTTTTTAATTATACATTTTCAGGAGCATAGTTATTCTACAATTTTAATGTATATATTTTACTTGTTTATATAAAAAAATACCAATAAATCGATTATAAATTCTTGTTAACCTTAAAAATAGCAATGAATGTATTATAAATTCCATTCACAACTGTAATTAATTAAATTTTTGTTGTATATTGTATCACATATAAATGCTACAGGTTCATAACATTGTCTTTTTACCTTCAGCATGTTTGCTTTTTTTAAAATAACATCCCCCAAAATGATTACAATTTGGAATCTTCCATAAATAGAAGACTATACAATTCAGTTCTTCCAAAACTATGGGTTGCTGATATGAATAACTCAATTTAGTCACTTTTTTAAAAAAAAATCCCTGTAATTTGAATTACTACATTTATTTTTTTCAAAATTTATTGTTGTAATTTTGTGTTATTTCTATGAATGAAATTTATAATACATTTATTGCTATTTTTTAAAGTTAGCAGCAATTTATAATCGATTTATTGATATTTTTTGAATGTTAATAAGAAAAATGTATTTGTTAGGTTACGAGATACCTATGCTGCTAAAAATGTATAAATAAAAAAATGGCCACCAACCATGGTGTTTGGGATTATCTGTAATCAACTTTAGTGTCCAGAATTATCCATAAGTGCCTCATTCTCATATATTTTACATGTATCTGGGATTAACAATTTTAGGTAATACAGCTTCGATTGATCCATGCCATAAGATGGTGCAGTTGCTAGTGAAAAACGAATAGATATAACATTACCGGGCTGATTTAATTATATTATTTTGTAATGTTATCGTGTTTTTTTTTTTTTGGTTTGGATTTTTTTTTTTTTTGGGACTGTATTTTCTTTTTTTTTAAAATAAATAAATTGATTTTTAAATATTTTTTTTAATACGTTTTGTAAAAACCTTTTTTTCTTTATTTTTTTGGTAAAACTTGTTGTTTAACAAAATTGGATTACGGTATTTTTTTTTTTTTTAAAGTAACTTTTTTTTTTTCACTTTTGATTACGGTCTTCTTTTTTTTTTAAAGTAACTTTTTTTATTTTTTTTTGGCTTTTTACTTTCATTAAGCTACCACAAAGGCAGTTCTTCTGGGTGAGGAGAATATTTCTCTGTTGAAGAAAGGCCACCACATCTGCTTCTGTAGTCTGCCATTGAAATGTTTTGATCTTGAAAAAGTGTCGGAAAGTGCGTGACTTGATCATGAACTTTGCCGAATTGTAACTAACAATCCTCTTTAACTGAATTCTGACCTCTGACAATGAAACCAGGGGCGTTTGGAAAATCGTTACAATTTTTACGAACGAAAATAAAAAAAAATACATCGAAGCCAAAAAAAAATGTTATAATATAGTTTTCAACATTCAAAATACAGAAACCTTCACATCATACACTGTACAATAGTTAAGAGTAATGTCTATAGAGAGTCTTGCATACTCGTCACTAATAATGTTTAACATACGAGAAATTTTGGGGTAATGGGTGCACTTCAACATCTTAGCAGTTGAACAGTTTACTAGGCTGTAAGATCTATGAGCGGTCTTGTAAACAGCATATTTATGTGCTTTAGCATAGAAACAGTGCCATCTTATGGCGTGGATCAATCGATGCTGTATTACCCAATTTTAAAAATAAAAAAAATAAAGATTAAAATAGAGATTTAAATCACATATTTTAAAATACAGACTATCATAGAAATTTCAAGAAAAAATTTTCCTAGAAAAAGAGGCTCTTTTGATATAAACATCCATTTTGTTTCAAACTCTTAATTAATTATTATTTTGCTTTTTTTGAAAAAGCAAACTACAAGAATTACATAAAAATAAAGAGACCAAAAATTTTTTTACTCAAAAATCAACTATGAAATAACTTAATATTACCACAATTAATTGTGATTAATTAAATAATTGCATTCTGTAATGATTTTGAATGGTCAATTAAGTTTTGCTTAGTCTTATGGGTAAAAAATTGTTTATTTACAAATAAATAAATAAATTGTTTATTTATTCAAAAATATTCAATTTTGTCAGTAAAAAGATTCAAGAAACAAAATTTAAAAATAGCCAAGACATGCATATAAAATAATTGAATACTATTTATAAAAAAATATGCATATCTTTATGTAGATAAACAATTTTTCAATTTTAATTACTTTGTAAAAAAATATTGTAGAAAAGTATATAGTTGTGGAATGCTTCATTATAATAACAAAATAATGTAAAAAATCCTATCACACACAATTTGAAGAAAAAGAAAGCGACATTGTTTTAAAATTACATGCTACTTCTTTTAGCACTTAAAAAGATTTTATTTAATATAATGTTCATAATAAAATATTATAAACAGATTAAATGAGAAATTGATTGGATCTGTTATTTTTCTACTTCATAATGATAACATAAGGTATCAAATAATAAAACAAAAATGTACTATATATTGCAGAATATAACTTAAAAAAATGTAATCGCATTCTCTTTCATCAAGCAAGAATGTCTCACATGCAAAAGATATGCACAAAAACTTTGAAGAATGATAAAATAATAATCAGAAATAATAAATTCTTTACAACAGCTATATAAATATCAATTTTTTTAATATACATAAAAAACCTTTTTCAGCACCTGATTTGGTGCCCTGTTCAAATGTTAATAATCTATTATGTTAACAAACTATTTCAGACATAAAACAATCTAGTGTTCAATAATGAAATTAACACTAGATGGTTTTATGTCTGAAATAGTTCATTAATATAATAGATTATTAACATTTGAAAAGGGCTTATTATGTATATTAAACAAAATTGATATTTATATAGCTGTTATAAAAATTTGTTATTTTCTGATTATTATTTTATGGAAGAACAGCATAAAGATATTTATTCTTTTCCAATTTTAATGATAAAATATCACCAGCAATAAAACAAATAAACTGAAGGTGTATTTTATCATTTTATGTTTGCATCTTTCATTAAAAAAAGAAAGAGAATGTTCATTTGTTCTCTGTAGATAAAACACTAAAGAATATTATACTACTTCTCTTTATACAAAGTTAAATTAGTCCTGAGTAGCAGAGAATTTCAAATATTATTATTTATTGCAAATGAAACTGTATGCCATTTCATAACTGACAACACTGGTAGTTTACAATTTAAAATATAATGAATTTGAGTATTCTAAACAACATAGATAAATCATTTTTTAAAATATGATTCATTTATATTTTACATTTTTATAAATGTAATATTTAATAATCAGAATTATATTAAAAAGCAGCATAAACAAACTATTTGAATCAGCAATTAACTTTTCCTCTTTCTTAATCTTTTCTCATTATTATCCATATGTTCTTTCAATATATACTTCATAACCTTCTTTAGTACATTCTATCTTATACAGCTGATACACATGAACATGGACACATGAAAAAGATAAATGATCTTTAATATAGTATGGACATATTAATGTCCTATATGTAAGGGGTCAGAGTGATTCAAAATTAACATGTGTATGACAATTACATTGACATCAACAAGATGTTTGAGTATTCCACCATTGAATTTTCAATGATATGGATAGATGAAGAGTTGGAGGGTGGAAAATATTGAAGCTTGTATTTAAAATTTGAAGCTTGTGCTATTTTAATATAAACTGAGTTTTGATTGTATGGGGGTGGTGATCTGAACCAACTGATGAGTGATGGTTAAGCACAAAATACATATATTGGAGATCATTTATCTTTTTCACATGTATGTGATCATATAGAAAGCTTGAAAGTCTGAATTTAAGTCCCTTATTATTATATTAGTTTAGTATAGAAAATATACTTGTTTCTGAATATTAAAGAAGAAACAAACACAAAGAAAAAAATTGTAGATATTTACTATATTACATTGGAATAACAGTTAAGAGTCAAATAATAATTTTGAATACAAAAAATTATTATAAATTAAACATTTGAAAAGATCTGTTTAATGTTTTACTATGATTTTGATAACTAAAACAATATGATTTTATGTTAAAATAGATAATACTAGTAATTATAGAATTTCCCTATCTATTTTTAATAAGATTACTTTTTTTTTAAAATTAAAGCTTGTATAAAGTTTTTGATAAAAATTAGTATAATATCTTTGATAAAATCCTACAAAGTTGTTTTTGAAAGGATTAAAGAGACATTAACTTTTTCAGTCAAGATAAAAAATGTACTTAATTGGGGTTTTTTTTAAAATTCCACAGTACAGTATAAAAAGATGAATTTGAATCATTTCATGACACAATCATTTATACAGTATGATTATTATAGAGTTGTAACTGAAGACAAGGAATAGAGCTGATGCTAATATTACAATGGTAGAGTTTGAATTCACATGGAAGCAAGGACCACCGTTTGTGTGTTGCATAACCCATATATATCTATATTAGATGACATGCCTGAAGTCTACCAAATTATAGTGACTGAATGTTAACAGTTACTGGATTTATACTCTTTTCTAAAGATGTCAGTAGGTCAATCTAGTGTTTTAGAAAGGACCAGCTTACCAAGAAATTCCAATAAATAGCCAGCTTAATGAAAGCAGTTTTATCTAATATGAAAAAAGCACAAACAAGGTTATTATAGCTATATATATATATATATAGGAGATATATTTCACAAACAGATATTAGTTTGTAAATAGAAAGATAATTTGTTGAAATATTTTAATTAATTAACTTCACAGTTAGAATCTTTAATTTATAAGTTTAAAAATAAATAAGTTTTGGCTTAAATTATACATCTCAAAACTGTGGATTGATTTTTAAAAAGATTTATTTTGAAATTTGAAAAAACAATCAACTCAGAAATCTTTCTTATTGTAAATGGAAAAACAAAAACCTGAATTTTAAAAGAACTTTTCAAACTGGATCTAGCAATTTTTTTTTTATTAAAAAGAAAAACACTTTTACTTACCATTAGACATAGTGTAATGAGTTAATTAATAGCTTTGATTTGTAGGGTGATAATAATAATACACACATAAGTATAGAGTTTATGTATACTCTTAACATGGAATTAATTATGTTTTGTGAAACTATAATATGGTTTAATACGTTTATTTTTTTTGATCAAATGAAATATCCTAGGATAGAAATGTCAGTGTGCATACATATTTTTATGCATCCACACATATTTGTTAAAATTAATGATTTATGTATTATTAAAATGAATCAATTTTTTATTACAATTTAAAGATGTTAATTTTAAATTATTATGCAACATGTCGGTGCTTATATAGATGCATATCATATAGACAGATGTATATATTAAAATCAATTATACTTTATGAAATATTGAAATAAATTGTTTTTTAATAAGTCTATGACAATTCAAATATGTTCATTTTATATTTTACAGGCACCTCTGTGTGATTATATATAGATGTTATATGAAACATATTGAGATATTTCTAAATCATAATGTGATAGCTTATTTTTTGTATTCTAATCAAAATCACAATGCTGAATTTATAGTGACTCAACAGATCTTAATTCAATTTTATTGTTATTAATAAATTTATATTTTATTAAGTTGTTCCAATGAATTTTTTAAATCCTAGACTAAGTTTAAACATATGGTAGTATTATCTCTTGTTCACAGTAACAGTTATAGAGCTCTTGCTCACTGAGCTGGATTCATGCATAACAATAAGGTATATGGATTAGGATTTACATTTGGTATTATGGACATTGAGTAGATTATGATTTCATTATTTTTCTGTAATGCTGTATGGTACAAAGGAGATATCTTTTAAAGTCCATGCACTAAATTTTATTCTAATATTAATTAGAAATTAAGTTTATAAGTTGCCAGTACTAGTGGTACTAAGTGGGCATAACATTGATAATGATGAGCATGATTTCTGTATTCCAGCATTATTATCTTTTAGTTATTATATTCTGATGGATTAGTACTTAAGTTTGTGCATTCAAATTATTGTTTGTACAATCTGTCCAAGTTTAGCAAAGGATAAATAATTAGCCTGGTCTATAGTGAACCATTTTCAAATCCAATCACAAGATTAACTGTTGATTAATTTCTTCTTTGTCTCTATAATGTTGGTAAACTCACAGTTAGTCTTTGTTTTTGCTGATCCCACATGCTTACATCATTCATATTCATTTATATTATTTGTATATTCAAATTTGATTTATTAATTGGGGTTGATGATTATGATTTTCCACCACCCCAGGTTTATCCAACATATATATATATATATATATATATATATATATATAGCTAATAAGGATACTATATATATATATATATATATATAGTATCCTTATTAGCTCAAGATATACTACTAACATATAATATCTAATAAAATTAATATTTCTAATAATTAACTATAAGAAACTTATTAAATTAAAATTTAATAATATTTAAGTTCAAAATATATAATTAGGGATCTAACTAGAATACTCAACTCCTTCAGTTTACTAATAACTTTAATTTATAGCTAGCTCATCTTTACAAATAAATGTGGTCCGAATAAAAAATAACAAATACAATTATAAAACTTTTCACGTGAGATATTCAGCAAGGTACATTGGCTTAAACATTGAGGTTACATCCCTAAAGATACACTCCCAATGGCATAAGAATATTATCCCACTAAATTCACAGAACAAAACTACTACATAATATTCTCATGTGTTTAGACATACATATAATAATGCTAACATAAAAGATTTATAAATTTATTATAACTATAAATCGATTACTACTTCTCTAATTAAAAATTCTAGTTCATCATCTTTCAATATAAATTCTACAATTCTTTTAAAAATAATCTCAAGTTCATTTCTGACACTAGTAATAAAATAAATTAATTAAGACCCTTTAGTTAAATATGATGAGGGATTTTACATGATATCTAACTATCCTTACAATAAATAAACAATAAGCAACTAAGATAACTTAATGACTCTTAACATTAAATCTACCATATAATACTAAATTGTCTTAGCACTTTACTACTGTTATAGAATGCTTTATTTACCACTCTTTCTTAAAGTTTACAGCTTTGATTGCCCCAGCAATCTTCTTCAGAACCTCATATCTCAATGTTAGGAGATATAAAGTTCTGAAGAAAATTGCTGGGGCAAACAAAACTGTAAACTGTAAGAAAGGGTGGTAAATAAAGCATTGTGTAACAATAGTAAAGTGCTTGGACAATTTAGTATTATATGGTACACATTTGGCAATGCAATAAGAAAGAATAGTTATTATACTTCTTGAACATTAATCTACTTAAATATTAATGTTGATCAGTAAAATATATAATATGATAAGATTCTAAGAAAAACACCATATGATTTTCATTTATTTTATGTGGCATTCTTAAAATATAACATATTTTAATATAGTATCAATATCAGGTATTTCAAATTAGTGTTGGAACATTTTAAAAAGAAATCACCAATGATCGTATCGTCTACAATAATAATAATAAATGTATACTTCATTATTCAATTGAATATAATAGAAATAATATTTAAGCAATCTTAATGAATCATGTGCAAAATAAGTAATGTTTGAAATCATTAATTTCTATGGATCATGCATGCAAAATGAAGAATCAAATGAATAATATGCAGACAAATCAAAACTCAACTAAGATATCAATTTTAAAAACAATCAACTATTTTACTATGATTAAACAACATAATGACAATATATTATCCTAATTTAATAAAACAATATTCTATTGTTTTTGTAGTGGGAAATAATTAAAATAAATCTCTCAATTTCTAATAAAAAAAGCTTCATTATACACTTATACTATAATAAAAGTATATTTATTATTTTGTAGTTTTTAAATATGAATTTAGATCTAAAATACACCTATCTTAATGCAATAAATAATAAAATATTTTCAAAATTATTAAAATATTTCCTTTGCAGTTCAGCAAAGCATCATCTGATATTTTAACATATTATGATAATTTAATAGCAAAAATTTAAATAAAGAAAATATTAATATCTCCCTTTAAATTCTCTATTTAGGCAAAACATATTTAAAATATAAGTTCGTGGGTTTGCTCTATTTAAATAGGTTTCTCTTTTTTAACAATTTTTTTTTTTAAAAAAACTATTAATAATTTATATTGCTTGATATTTTGTATTTCTTTTATTTTCATATTTTTTACATTCGTCATAGCATTCAAATCATTTTTCATTATTCTCACATTCATTCCAATTCAAATATGCATTTATTTTGGGCTAAATAATCTCTAATAAATGTAAGAATATTGATCATTCCTCTCCTATTTTTATATTATGCCAAGCATCAAATATTGCAATATCATTTGCAATAGAAATTTTTATATGACTCATCTTGCCTTCAGATAAACTATAAATTTCTAGCATCACCTTATAAAACTATCCTTTACAATGTGATTCTTGTGGTGATAGATAGTGATTATAGTGTATGATATGGAATAATATAAACAATATCTCAAATGAGTAAGAAAATATCATCAGGGATACAGTGCAAAATAATAATAGGTCTGTATTTATCAGACACCTAAAATTCATGTGGCTTTATTCTAACTCTTATTGACTATAAGGAAATGTGACTGACCATGAAAAAATAATATACAGTCCTTTGTTAACTGAATATTTAACAAATTCAAAGTGTGACAATACAGCTCACACATAAAAGCTTTTCATCATATCTCTAAAGACCTAGAATTTCATATAACAATTATTCTCCTGACCACCATCCTTTATCTTCCAAATTGAATAACTATATTAACATTGTAAAATATGCAAACCTCATTCTAAAATAATTTCCAAATAACATTACTAAAAGCAACAAAGATCTAAATTCATTTCAAGACTTTCAAGACAGTTTTAAAAGTTTTTAAGCACAAATGATCTTGATTACACATACATCAATGTTTTACATTTATTTATTTGTTGTTATATTATATAATTTAGATCCCACTATTGCTGTATTTCTTTGTATCTTAACAGATAACACTCATAAAGATTATACATTAATAACTCATCAATGTTCTCAAATGTATGCATGCATATTTTAGCATTTGCAATAAACAAACATTTAAAAAAAAATAACTTTAGACATTTCAAAACTTTCACTTGCATTCTTTTTTTTATAAAACACATGATGACAATTATATCAACAGTTCATTCAGCCATTCATTATGGAATTCAAGCAATATAAAAATTATAGAATAAAGTACTAATTTAAAAAATGTAACATTTAAAAAGAAAAAAATGATCAAGCAAATGCAATGTAAATGATAAAACAAAATTATCTGTGATCTCACAATTATTGAAATCATGTAATGGTGATCCACTTCTTTGACTATATATATTCAACCAAATAATCATTACTAATTATCTGGTCAGAAAACTTATTTGTAAAAACTCTTTTTATTTAATGTAATAATATAATAAATTAATCTATTTTAAGATTAAATTTTTAAAATAAAAAAAAATGCTTAAAATACATTATAGTAACAGGTTAGTTTTTAATAAACCAATAATATTCTAAATACTAATGATAGACTAAAAAAAAATAATGGTGAAATTTTAAAGTTATAAAAAGTTTTCCCTTTCTACTCATAAGTTGAATGCTTGTAAGAAATCCTTCCCCATTGCCTAGTTACAGACAGAATGCTCTGGACAAAATCATATGCTTACCTTGACACCATTTAATGAAATGTATAAATAACAAAATGAAATCCAATAAAATCTAAGAAAAATATTAAACATCATGAAAAAAAGCTTATTCCAGTCCTTTCTTGAGCATCTATTCAGGCATGCAATATCTCCATAAAGTAATAATCCAAGCAGCCATTTATGTGAAAATATTTCTTATATACAGTTTTCTTAATTCCAGCTGTTGTGTGTTGCAGATATATCATGATAAATATAATGCATATAATATTTGCATTTCCATTGGTCAAAACATTAGTAAAAAACATTGTATAATATAAAATTATTCATTTAGTATATTTATAAGCAGTCATTTATTTTATAAACTAAAGATAAATATTTCTTTAAAATATTCAAGACTTTTATCTTTGAAATGTATATATTTTAACTAGATATTTTTCAGGTAAAATGACAGCTATACCATCAAAGACATTAATTAACTGAAGTAATATCAATCTTTTAAAGAGACATACTATAGCTCATTTATTCCAGATACAATTATTTCAAAGCATATAGTTTATTTATTGATTTTTCCTGATAGTAAATATTTTTAAAAATGCATAAAACATTCAACAGTCATTTTTTCCAATTTTTCTTCGAAATACATCATTCTCAAAAATGTGAAATCCATTTAGATTAAATTTTAAAAATAAATTAAATGCAAAAAGTGATATTATCATTCATATAACAAACAATCATTGAGCACATCATAAAGAAAACAATTTTTAATCTATTCTTGTAACTTAAATGCAGAGTATTAACTCTTCTCTTCCTTTTCTCAAACTTAATATTATGATAATGATTTTTTATATAAAATGTTCATTTCCTCTTTATTAACTTAAGATTTCTTGACAAATTCACCTCGGGTATTATAATCAAATGATCATGTTATTTTAAAAAATGTAAATTCATTACATAAATCTCCAGTCTTGTTGTAGGATATTCTTCAGCATTTGGTGTAAATTGTCTCAATATTCAAATGATTATTATTGTGTTCCATAAAATTATTGTAGCTTTAACTTAAGTTTCAAGCAGAATCTTCTGACAGGGAACTTTTGGCTTTTTTTATTCAGTCATAATTAAAATAGTTAAAAAAATTATACTTTTTGAACACTTTTCAGAGAAAATAGTAATTTAAAAACAATTACTACTGTCACAATAAAAAAATAGTTATAAATTTTACACTGAACTATCTTTACTATTACTTCACTCTCACTTGTACTGTGTACTTTTTTTCACTGTCTAAACTGGATTAAACCTCTGTTTTTATACTGGTCTAATCTAATGATTTCATTGGTTAATTATGCTTGTAAAATCTTGATGATTTACATAACTAAATCAATTTCATCTTTAAAATTAAGTTTTTAGAACTATGACTCATCATTTATTAAATATTATCAGATTTATTCCATACTTTAAATATTAAATATTTTTATCTAAATATTCAATATCTTCATAAAAAATTTTAAGTAGTTTAATGATTCTAAAATTGATTTAAAACAAAATATCACATTTAAACAAAAATAATAATAATTATTATTACTTTTTAAAACACATATCTTTGGACTTAATATTTGTAACCTTTAAACAATTAGATTATTATCAATTGATATGAATACATTCATGCAATTATTATTTTCATCTTTTATTTTGGGGAAGGGGCTACATTTCAGAAAATCTTACTATATACTGAAACATTCAATCTTAAGCTAAGATTGAGCTGCTTCATGGTTCCTTATACTATTTAACTAGTTAACCCACATTTAAATCCTACATTACATCATGATCCTATAATTATACGAATATTTCACATGTGTATTGCTGAAAAATGCACCTAAAATTGTAAATTTAAATTTTTAAATATTTATTATTACTGATTATTTTTGTATATTAAAGTACTCAAGTGCAGTTCAGATATATATATATGAAAAGAGCAAATTTAATAACTAAATATTAATTTTGTTTTGTAAAACTTTTTCATATTAATTAATTTTTCCATTAAACTATTTTTTTTAGAATTCAAGATGGAGAATGCAATCATTACATTTTCCAAAAATAAGTACAAGGGTGGGAATTAAACATCATTCTATTATTGGGGAAATAATTTTTTAATTAAAGTTTGATTTAAAATAAAATGGGGAATTTATTAAATAGATCACGCATTGTTAAAAATATTTTTGTCAAATCTATGTCTGATCTTGAAATTAATTTAAGTATTTTTGGAAAGTTATCTGACAATTGAATCTCTATAACAATGGATGTAACATTCTAATTAAATTGTACAAAGACAACAGCATTTTTCAAATATCAGAATGAGTGTATAAAATGGCCCATTTTTAACCATTAAGGGAGGAACCATTATGGCAAGTTGAGGGTTGCTTAGACCATCTACATAACTTTTTTAAATATGCGACTTGGCTAGAAAACTCACCACCTTTTGCTTGCTTTTAAGATTGTCCTCATACTACCATTTTGCTGCCCTGACACCTTGATTATCAGAAGAATGCTGAAAAATATAATGAAAACCATTTGTTGCATTGATTATTGGAAGCCATTTTTTAAATGCCATGTACATGAGCTGAACTTACTCAATTACACTCTACAAATGTGCAAAGATAATTAATCAAGACCACTCTGCAAAACTCATTTAAACCCTTTCAAATGAACTTTAATTTATAATATCCAGATTTTGTTCTCTTAAAATTTATAACCATGTAATTTTTCTCTCTGGAATATAAGATTTGCTCGCAATAAGTTTCTGTAATTGAACTTATCATCTGCTCTCTTTTCATAATCTTAGTGCGGTCTGTCTTTTATATATTAAATTATGATTGTTTTTTATATGAATTAATATGCCGATCTAAACAATTTTTTGAGGTTAACATATAAATCTTTCTTTTCCCCTTTTTATAATCAAACTTTCTTAAGTTGAGGTTCGTAAATCCCCTCCTGATAAATAAACCCAAATGTATTTTAAAATCAATAAGCTCGCAAGATTGTTTCCTCATTTTAACTTCTATGTTTTATTTTTAACAAAATGAATACAGTATTTATCAAATTGTGGGGTAATGCAATTAAATTAATACTTTTTAAGATTTAATAATGTTATTTACTGAACTTCTAAAAGTGGTGACTAGTCATTTTGTTTTTCTAATATTCTATTACTCTTAAAATTTTCAAACCAAAATAATCCCAGTATTTAAGCCAAGCTGCAAAGGTGGGATTGAATCATGTTATTTTATGGCAGATGGGGAGGGGTGTAATTTTAGAATCTTATTTAATAAATGAAATTTCAGTATATTGTCTTAAATAAAAATCCTTTCTTATACATATATTAAAATGACATAGCTAATTGATAAATTGTAGCATTCAAATTAGGGCAGTGATTTTGAAGCCATAAATAATTAGTACCATGTCACATTGTTAGTGATCATTTAAAAATGCATTACTGACATTAGGCTTAGTTTTGTTCATTTATAACTATGTGAGCTTCTAATCTGGGGGTCACAATGAACTAGCACCCATGGATTTCTATCCTTCATGCCTTATTTCCTATAAAACATGTATGTGCATTGGTGGAAGCTGATATCCTAGCTTCTTTCAGGTAAAAGGGTTCTGTGCACTGGTGGAGGCCTGCACTAGACCCAATTTCATATTTCTTTAAGCACTGCCCAAGAAAAAGGGGTGTTCATTTTTATTTTGTTAAGGATCACAATTTGTCATACTTCCATGCCTCAAGTTGGTACCGTAAAATTTTATTTAATATTTTCTTTTGCTTCATGACCCAGTTTTGGTGCTACAATATTTCAACTTGTACTTTGCTAAAACATACGTATAAATTCCCAAATTTTAATAGCTGCATGAATTAATAATTTTTTTTTGCTTTATACAACCCCACCATTGTAATTCTTTTTTTTATATTTAGAGTACTAGCCTGGGGGAAGATATCAAGCATTCCATTTGAAATATAAATTGTAAATCTTGTTAATCAAAAGTTTTGTTCTGTAATCAAATGTAACTTTGAAAGGTTCATGACCAAAACAGCATGAGAATAATTCATTCAGTATTTATAACTAATTTTCAGAATGCTCTTTATGTCTCTGTATAGCAATCACCATCTCTAATTGTAATCAAAAAAATGTATTACTTATATACTGTAATACCTAAATTTGCTTGTAAAAATGATTGGCATAGTAATAGTAAACCTACCCAACAAAATAAAAATGTATATTAATTTGTGAATGTTTAAAACCAGAATTTGAGAGCATATGAACTACAATAACATGTATATTCATGCCCATCAAAATTTTATTTTAAATTTATTTAAGTGTTTGAATTCCAATTTTCTCCACTTCCACACATACATTTAATTAAGTTAATCTCGTAAGGTATCTCATTGTCTTTAAGCTCTGCTAGCAGGACAGATTTAAAATAAATTCTCATGTGTCCTCATTGTTATGTTATCCATTAAGTGTTTGATCTGGGGCTTAGAGAGTGGGTTCAAATTCAGGTTAGTCCCTGACCTAAATCTCAGGCTTGACTGGGTTTGAAGTACATTTTGTGAGTTCCAGCTCATGTTAGATGGATAAACATGTTTTGACTGATACAATACATAAAAGGCCAAAATATTCTTGAAACATAATTTTTGCACTATGTAGAACAAAAAAAACAACCTTAGAATTTCCTATTAATAATTCAAGAACGCATGGATCGAAAATAATATTTTTATTATAGAAGATATCTTTAGAATAGTTTATTTTATTTTCAAAAGTTATTTATTCCATTCCATTGCAGTTACTTTCTGTAAGTCTGAGTAATCATTAAATACTAAATATAGGTCATAATAGATGGCAAAGCTAAAGTGGAATACATAGTTTTTGAAAAGCCAAAAGTAAGCTGGATACTCAATAAATCAATAGTATTCTGTCCCATGGCCAATTCCAGAGAGCTATCACAACAACAATTTATCTATTTCTCAACCCTATTTCCTTCATTGCCCAGTTCTTCATTCCAAGTCATATATAAAGATGAAAAAAACAGTTGGATGAATAAAATAACAAATGAAGAAGTTTTGGAAAGAGTAAATTTAAAAAAAAGACCGATTGAGACAATTAAAGATAGAAAGAGAAACTAGATTGGATATACATTAAAAAGAAAGTATAGATTAATAAAAGATGTTTTGGAGAGAATGATGAGTGGAAGCAAAAAGAAAAAACAGAAAAAATTGACATTGTTGGATGATATAAACTGGATATTGCAATATTTTATTTATTTTTATCTCCTTATGCATATTTTGTTTCTATATAGTCAAATTCAATTATATTTGTCTTCCTATTGCATGAATTTTGTTTTGCATAACCTTTTTTTACTTGGACTTTCAATCGTGGCATGCGGCATGCGATAGTAAAAAAAATTTTTAAAGAGGAATTAGTTGTAAAAAAATCATTATTATGTATGGAAATAATTTTGTTTTGTAAGAAACTTTGGGTTACCTCTATAATCTCCTCTTTCATTTCACAATGATGGCAATCTTAAACATAAGATAGTTATAATATATAGTAAGACTATTATACTGAATTTAAAATGAAAATTAATTAAGAATTTAAATGCTTTATATATATTGCAATCTAAATTAACTAAAATTTAAATGACACATAGATTATAACATGACTCTTAAATTAATAACATGATACATATAGTTTTTAACATGGTATAAGGTTTCAATTCCAGAATCATTTGTCAAAAACTGTTTAAATAAACCCACCCCTATAACCCCATTACTTGTTTAGCTGTGTAATAATATTTGTTGGAATTTGTAAAAAGTAAAATAATATTAAAAGCATTATATTTATAACAAAAAAATGTTTTGAGAAGTAATTTTATTTACTTAAAAGTTTTACTTATTTATGTATTTAATGAAACAGAAGTTTTGAATATATATGTGATACGAAGAAAAAAAATGTATATTAAGGTTCCACAAGATTATGCTTATTAATAAAATATTCATAATAAAAAATCATACACATAAAAAGACTTTTTCAGCACATGATTTTCTAATAATAATCATCTAATTTAACATTAATCAATTATTGCAGATAAAGCACCATCTAGTGTTCTATAATGGAATTAAAATAATATCAAAATAAAACATCAATAAAACAGAATAAAATGATATAGAGGTACAATATAAGTTCAAAGAATTGAGTATATAACATAACAATGTACAAAAATAATAATACACACACTATACAACTTTATATACAATATAGCTGTAGTATATCATTTTTTATTATAATTTATATGAAAAAAACATTTATTTTTGATGATATTAATTAAGTTTATGACTAAAGAGGATAATTTCTGGCTTAATAAATAACTATTAATGTATTTATTTAAATTGGCTTTTATCAAATGTATGAGTATAAGAAATTTGGAATTTATGAATGAAATTAACTTTATTGATTTTTTTTTCCTTGTATACTTCCATTTAATGCTACAAGATCAGATCACAAGAAAAATAAACATAACAAATTGATTTAGATCTGTTTATTAATCATAAATAATAATACAAGTTAAATATTTTATTTACTGGAGAACTAAACCATGTCTGACAAGGTCTCATTTCAAGGTCATAGGTTAGAAAGGGGTGTAATAGAAAAATATTTTGCTGTTGAAGCATCCCTAATTTGTAGTAAATTGTCCATAAATTTTTTTAAATCACAGCAAAAAATGAAGACACATAATCAAACCAGTATGCATGTTTCTTTAAACATAAAGAAAAAAAAACAATTCAAGTTAATTAATAAAAATAATTAACAACTAAACATTTAGTAGTAAAAAGTCACAACATACACAACATGTGGAAGTCATTAAAATCTTCTTTGATAATTTAAAGTTGCATTATTTTCAATCTAAAAGTAATTTGTTTTTTTGACAAGTTGAAATTTTAAAAGACGAATGAAGAAGTTTTATCATGCACAAGAATTTAAAAAAAAAAAAAGAAAAGAAAGAAAAATTCATGGCAAGACAAGTGCCGGAAAAAAAAATACCATTAATTTTATTTGTTCTAAAGTTGCTTTTTTTATTTGCTTTAAAGAAAGCAAAACCATAATATTTTTATAAAAGGCTTGGAATATACATAAATTTTAAATGTTTACTGCTAAAGAAATAAACAAACTCCTAGATATTTTTATACATATTACTATCTAAATATTAAAAGCCTAAAGCTAAATTGTCAATAAAATAATTAAAATGACTCAAAATTCAAAATTAAACAAGATTAGCCAAAGAAACTACATTCTATATCACAATCAATGGTGTTCCTGACAAATCAAATTCTCAAGTGCAAAGAACTAAAAACATATCAACAAATATATAGAAACTATCTCCCACAATTCTTAATTACATCACACACATCCTTAAAATTAAAAGAATTCTTAAACAAAAATCATAAATTTTTAATAATAAAGATTCTTTAATTCTTTTTTATTTATTTTGATAATTCTTTTTTATTTAATTTCTTTCAAAGAAGACAACCTTAGGCTCATTAAATCTAATAGTGTGCTCTATGACTCTTTCATGATATCGTCATCAACAGTATTCTATCAAATGGACAGGTCCAGAGAGTAGTCATATCATTGATTCATCCATTTTACCATTCCATTCTCTTCCTTGCCCAGCTCTTCAATTTCACATAACTCTTTTCATCTCTTATATTATTCAACAATGTCAATCTCATCATCATTTTCTCCAAAACATCTTTCATTAAACTATAATTTCTTCTTAACATATGTCCAATCCAATTTCTCCTTCTCTTTCTGATTTCCTCAATCAATCTTCTTTTTTCATTTACTCTTTTCAAAACTTCATTATTTTATTCATCCAGGTATTTTTTTTCCATTCTTCTCTATGTCCACATCTCAAAGATTTTCAATTGGTTCCTAATTTTATTACTCATTATTCATGTTTCACAACCATATGCTACTACATTCTACACATAGCATTTAATTAATCTTTTTTTAATTATCTTTTCAAAGGTCCACAAAATAAATTATTTCTTTTAATAAATGCCCTTTTTTGCCAATGTTATTTATCTTTTAACTTCATATTCATTTCTTTCACCATCACTCAAACCATTACATGGATATATTGATGGATATATGCAGGCCACACTATCAGTTTTAATAAAACTAAGGTTGTCTTCTTTGAAAGAACTGAAATAAAAAAAAGAATTAATGAATCTGTGTTATTAAAAATGTGTATTTCTAAAGCAATAACTTGTTTAAGAGTTCTTTTAATATTAAGTTGTGTGAGATGTAATTGGGAATTGTGAGAAGTAGTATATATTTGTTGATACATTTCTAGTCCTTTGTACTTGAGAAGTCTTCATCAGCAGGGAAACCATTGGTTTTGTTTCAGAGTTTATTTTCTTTAGCTAGTCTTGGTTAATTTTGAATTTGGGGTAATATTAATTATTATTTTTATTTAATATACTTAAAAAAAAATTGAATATGTTAGAATGGAAGTAACAGACATGAGCTGTGTTCCAGAGACTTAAAGCTTTTCAATTTGCTATTCTACTACTATAATACTCAAGCTGCCACTTAAGTCTTTGAATGATACATAATCTCCTGAGCAATTAAAAATATGATTTTATTATTATTAGATTTGTACAACAGTAGAATACAGACTCAAGAACTACAAGCCCCTAGATAGAGATCAACTTTATATTCACATGACTTTCCAAATAATAATTAATTTAATTATATCATGTATTTTAAATAAGATAAAATATTAGTAGTCCAAAATCTCTGTTTTAAAGGCTTTTTTACATTTACTAATTTTTCAGATTTCAATTACTGATTTTTTTTATCTCCTTCATTATATATCCAAATTCTTCTAAAATAGAAAAGAAAGAAGCAACCCATTAGAATTAGGTTTATTACTTTACAGATATTTATCTAAAGTTATTCCTTTAATTTTGTCTGTAAGTGCATCTTATAAAGACCATCTTTGAAATTTTGGTTGGACATTAAACATTTTTGAATAATAGGCATCCATGTTAACACTCTTGTACATATTTTATTATCATTAAACTGAGAGATTTACTTGTTACAGTTAACAAAAATCATAATAAATGTATAAAAAAGAAATACAAACACAATTATAATTTTAGAAACAGGAAGCGAATGTAATGGATAAAAAGATGAGAAAATGCATAAGTTTTATGCAAAAATATCAATAAATTTTTTCACCTCACAGTAGTGCTAAGGATAAACCAAAATTAAATATTATTCAGAAGCTCTCATATTGAGGCTGATTCCAGTATAAATTTGTTCTTGCTAAGAATTAATAATCTGTTGCTGATTATATATTGAACAGTTTATAGAAAAAACAATTACAATGAGAAAAAAAAGATAACAAAAACTTTAAAATTACAAAATTAAACAGTGATAATAGTGATGATAATTTATAATGTAGCATAAAGATATTATATTACTTAAGTTTCATGCTCATTACTTTTAAATAACTTAAAAAAGAAAACAAAAATAATGAAATATCTTTAATAGATTTTTATTCATTCAATCCCTATTAATTTTTGAAACAAAATAAACATTTTATAAAAAATCACAATATAAAAATCCTTCATTTAAAATGTTTACAAAAAGTTTTAATAAAGAAAAAAAAACATTTTATTGATTGTTGCAGTTCTTGACAATGAGAATAACCTCTGGTGATGTTATAAAGTCTTAAAGAACTGGTAGATATTTAGGAGATTATCTTTTAAACATTTCTACAGGATTAAAATTTTGCATATCATTTGAAAGTGATCTAAAATTATAGGTTTCGTACACACAAAAATCTCAAATTGCATATCCTTTCTCATGCTTTTCAAGTTATGTGATTTACATAGTTACTACCAATTATATATTGTGGAATATTCTATAAGTATCTAAAATAATGACAAAGAGGTCAACAGCCTAAGCAAACATCTGAAATTGGAATTAATCTAAGACTACAAAATGATGTAAATAATAATCAGCATAGACTATTAAGACCTGATTTTTTATTTATTTATTTGAAAAAAAAAATGCCTAAATCTAATCAGTATTATTTATATACAGCCATTCTTAGCTAATTATTTTGCTAATATTTTAGATTCCAAAATATTTTCACTCCAAATCTTCAATTTTTTATTATCTGGTGTAGCATTTCTTAGGACCTAAAAATGTCTGAATTGCTTCTCAACCAAAAAAAGTTTTTAAAAAATTAAGCTTAGTTGTTTGAGATGATTTGTTGTGTTTAGCACATCACATTGAAACTAAAACATTTCATGACCTCCTAAACAGAAAGCAAAATAATTACAAATGACAATTATTATTATTAATTAGATGTGATTTGAATCCAGACTTTCATGATCCCTTCAGTCATCCATTCCATTTTATACAATCAATACACATGGCCACATACATGTGAAAAAGATAAGGGTATTTCATGATGAATTAGCATTCATCATTTGGTTCAGATGATCATCTCCCACACATACATATAATCAGTGTTTGGTTTATATTAAGATAGCAAATCTGCAACAAATTTTAATAAACAGGCTTCAATCTTCTTCACTCCCTTCAGCTATTCATATCATTAAAAAATTGATGATAGTATATTCAAAGCCCTTGTTTGCAATTTTGTTGTCATACCCATGTTGACCGTAAGTCATTCTGATCCCTTATATGTAGGAGCTTAAGACCATTGAAATATACAGAAGAGGGATGAAAAAGTATACAGGCTGAATGTGTAATATTTAAATATAAGTATAATATATATAATTAAACTAGATATAATTAGATGGGATTTGAACCCAGACTTCCAAGCTAACCTTCAGTCATCCACTCCAACATCAGATTTTCAAATGATATGGATGGCTGAAGAGTTGAAGAATGGGTAATATTAAAGCTTATCCATTAAAGTTTGAAAATTTGCTATCTTAATATAAAGAACAATGATTATATATATATATATATATATATATATATATATATATATATATATATAAGATGATAATCTGGACCAACTGATGATTGCTTGTTCAGCACAAAATATGTGCATTGGAGATCATTTATATTTTCATATGTATATGGTCATATGTATTAGTTGTATAAGATAGAGTGGACAGATATAGAGAGCTTGAAATTTTGAGTTCACATGCCTTCTAATTATATTAAAGTCTGTATAAAAATATACTTGTATATAAATATTGCATATCCAGCATGTATTCTGCCCATTCCTCTTTTGTGGATTTAAATGGACATATTAAGGTGCTATACATGAAGGTATGACAATAATATTGGCATCAACAAGAACTTTGTGCATTTCACTATCAGATTTTTAATAATATAAATAACTGAAAATTGGAGGGTGGAGAAGATTGAAGCCTAACCATTAGAGTTTGAAGATTTACTATCTTAATATAAATTGAGCATTGATTATAAATTAAGTGTGGGAGATGATGTGGACCAACTGATGAGTGCTAGTTCTGCATGAAATATGTATATTGGATATCATTTATATTTTTCACATGTATGTTATCATGTGTATTAGTTGTGTAAGATAGAGTGGATAGATGTAGGCAGCTTGAAAATGTGATTTCAAATCACGTCTAATTACATTAAGTTCAGTATAGACAATATACTGGTATTTACTAATAATTTATATTCATTTTTAAAAATTACACACTAAAGGGCATTTTCTTTATTGGCTGGTATAATGTAATATCTTTTTATAAGAAAAATGCATTTTGTAGTACATTTATTTTATCTTTCATATAAAATTAATTTAAATATTTTAAAAGCAATGGTTAATCAGCAAACTGTTGTTTTTGAAATAAAGAATCTAAAATTAAGTGTTGTCTAGGTAGAAATCTCGTAAGGAATTTGTTAACTAAAAAATAAAAATATGCTGGATTATCTGAAAATATTTTATAATGTGTTAATCAAGAAGATTCTAAAAGATTCGTGTGGATAGTTAATAATGGACAGTGAGCCTTATAAAAGCTCCCACAAATTATTCTAGTCTATTCATTCAGTCTACTCTACAAGCTGCATTTGTCATTCATTAATTCTTTGCAGTTCAAAGTCTTCATAGTATCCTGCAATTATTGAGTGACATGTGGCTAGTTGTTGTAAGGCCCATTAAAAAATAAATGTATAAATAATTCCAGTTTCAGTTTCTCCTAGTATGCATGGCTAGGCTTCCAAACAGATGAACTTCCTACTCCAACCATTAACTTCATTTTCCAACATGTTCTAAATTCCTAGGAAAGATGATCTTCTGAAAGTACTAACCTCAACAGTGAAGCCTCTCTCAAGTAACCCTTCCAAATATAAAACTGCAGGAAAAAATGGGCATAAGAATATGTACTTTTCCAAATAATCCATCAAGATATTAAAAGTTTGACACTATACAGGAACTTATGTTAATATAAAATTGCAGTATTTAAGGTCAAGGTATAAACACATAATGTATAATGAATATGTAAATAATAATAATTGTATAAATATAACGAATATGTAAATGTAGAATAAAAGTAAGGTATAAATAAAAATGTAAAATAACTGTATAGTAATTAAGTATAACAATGTGTAAAAATTACAATGTTATTAAATCATAGACAGTTGTATAATAATAGAAAGCTTAGCTGACCTTATAGGGTCAGAAAACTATGTAAAATACCATATATGGTGAGAAACGTGAAAATACTGTGTATATGTAAAAACGTAAGTGAAAACACCATATATGGTTAGGAATGCAAAAGACTCCAGAAGTCTTGAGGGGTATATAAACCCTCATAACCTGTTCTAATTGTTCTGATGTTCTGAAATGTTCTGAATACGTTCCGAGTATGTTCTGAGTTTTAATTATTTTATTTCGCCTTATAATAGGCTATGTATATAGTTGAATTTAACCGTATTAAACTATAATTTTACCATCTCAATTCTGCCTTTGTCCATTTATTTACTTGCTGGTCATAAGACACAGCAAAAATTTTGAATGGTTTTATTTTAATTTATTTACTTATATGATGTATTAGTATACATATTTGTGTACCTGTTATTTAATTATATTGATAAAGAATTTTGTATGGGTATCATTACTTCATTCTTGCAAGGATGTGTTAATTTTGTTAGTTATTATGTTTTATAAATTCCTATTGAATTTGGATATTTATTACGTTTTGATTGAATTCCATTTTCTTTTTAAAAGTTTTGACCCTTCAGAATAAAATCGTAGTTTTAAAATTAGCTTATTGTTATTATAAAGTTATGCAGATATTACAAGTCTAATTTTTTTTTTAGCAAACGAAATAGATCTTACCTATTAAAATCAAATATAGATTGATATCTCTTTTAAATAATGGCTTTTAATAATGTTTAAAATTAATCTTTTTTAAATAATGTTTAAAAACTGTGTGAACAGTTATTTATATGTGTGTAATTTTAGATTTACTAAAAGTAACAGATGTCTTGTGTGTAATCTTTTATGATAATGTATAAATAAATGTAATGATCTGCTTTTATGTGAGGGCATAAAGTTGATCCATTTATAATTACTATTTGTAATTTATTTATCTGTAGGGCCTTTTATTTAGCCTTTGGCCAGCTATGTTTATACAAGGCTTATTTTATATATTATCTTTTAACTCAGGTCAACTACCACTTGAATCATGGTCTTTATTAGTTTTGCATAGGCAAGCTTTGGAATAGTTTTCCATGCCTGTTAAATATTATCATTATATATTGGTGAAACCATCATAGCCACTGGTCAGCAACATTTCTACTAAGCTCATATATAGATATTCTCCTTTTAACCTGGGCTATCTACTGCTCAAATTTTAATCTTTACTACTTTTGCATGGGCCACCTTAGAAACAACTTCCTGTGCCTTTTATATATTTATCATTCATGATTCTTATTATTTTTGGTAACCTATTCTAATAGTATGAATCTGGCTACACACATGAGTCATAGTAGGAAATGAATATACATGGAATGATTGCATAATAAAATATACAAATATTTAAACAATATAATAGAATGTTTTGACAAAGTTAATATGCACATCTATCATAAGCGATATTTCTCAATGACTATGTTGTAAGAGTAAGTCAAAAGGAGAGAGTATAATAAATTAACTGTTAAGATTGTCTATTTAAAAGTATTATACTCAAATGAAAACCATCAACAAAGTTTATTTATGCTTATTATTTGTTTTTCTTTTAGTAATTACTTAATAAATATTGTTATTAATAGTTGAATTTGTCTGATGTTGGTTTGCTGTTGTCTGTCTGTCAATTGTTTATTAGAATAAGAATTTCTTACCCTGATCTAGTGGCAGTAGTTTATTCTTATGTTAAGGGAAGGCTATAGTCATAGTTAATCTCTTGTCAATTAAAATTTTTCTATGTGTATTGTGACGGGATACATTGTGACTTCTCATTATACAGAGTCAGGAATCTCTCACTCACAATGCCCAGATAAACCTGTTAGCCGCTTTGCCTTTCCTTTCCATTCCCTGCCCTAAGTTTTCCCATGTTCTTCTCTATCCTGCTCCATCCCATTTCCACAACCTAATCTTTGTCAACTCCATAGTCTTTATATTTAAATCCCCCTTATCTTTTCCCAAACCCAGCGTAAAAACCAATAATCCTCTTTCTGTATAATCACTTTGTTTATGTTATCTGATAATTGGCAAGCCAAATATGTAATGGTTTCTCCCTGTCCTATAATGAGCTATTTAAATACTATTGTACATAATTTTAATCATTTATTGATCCATCTGATAATCGATGGTTTGAAAAAATCTTTTAGCTACTTGAAATAAATTCTTACACCCCCCCCTCTTTAACCCACATTTGAATATACTACTTATTAGCAAGCAATGAAGAGCAATACAGAGACTTGGACACTTAATAGAAGCAATACAGAGACTCCAGACCACTAAAAGAAGTATGGAGAGATGCTTGTTGGGAGTAACAAGAAGAGATTGAAAACGCAATGTATGGGTAAGAGAACAAACAGGTATTACTGACCTCATTGAAAAAAATTAAAAGATTGAAGTGGAGTTGGGCTGGACATATTGCTAGAAGAGATGATAATAGATGGACAATTGAAATCTTAAACTGGATTTCAAGAGATTGTAAGAGACCCAGAAAGAGACCACATGTGAGATGGATGGATGAAATAAAAAAGTGTGCAGGGGTGATGTGGAGAAGAGAAGCTAAAGATCGGAGAAGAAGGATCAAACTTGGAGAGACCTTCATCCTTCAGTGGATTGATAATGGCTGATGATGATGATGATGAGCAAGCAATGCTGTTTTAAATATTAATTTTAAATGAATTTCCTATCACTAGAACTTTTAGGTTTTCATTAATTATCTAAAATCAGAATCCTTTCCATTATCAAATGCCTGTTAATATTTACACGACGTTTTTTTTATATTATTCCTATACGTATTATGTTAAATTTTATTGTAAATTATTATCATTATTGTTGTTTATATTATGTTAAAAATATTTTTTTTTTTTTAGGATGGAAGGAAAAGGTCAAATAAATAATCAATAAAACCGTTATAAAAGTTAGAAAGATTTCTATTAAATATGCAATAGCCATAGGCTATAAAAGTATATTAATGTTCTGTTTATATGACTGGTTTATTTTTAATGAACTTTATTATTATTAAAAATAAATAAATAAACATATCAACAGAAATATGCTATTATGAAAAATCACAAAACGATCAAGATAATAATTTTAAAATTTAATTAACTCAATCGTCGGTTGATCAATACTTTCAATAACAAATCCAGGAGCTATCTAACTACTAAACAAAGAGACGGGGAGGGCACAACCGCACAAACTTTCTTCTTTTCTTTGTTTTAAGATTTCTTTGTTTTGCCTTCACATACATATTTACTTTTAGTTTATTTGTTACTAAATAAAAAAAATCTCAACGCAATTTAGTAAAATAATTATTGTACTGACGGCTTAATCATTATTTCTGATTTGAAAAAAAGTTATAATCATGTAAGCATTTAAATCAACAAGAAAGAAAAGATTATTAAAGCAAGTATAAAAACAATGAAGATAATAAACTATATTTAACTTTTATAAATACAATAACGCGCTTTATAATTTCATCGTTGCTTATTATTCATAATATAAATAATTCTAATGTTCCTAATTTGGAGAATACAAACTATGATAACTTTATATTATCAGAAAATATTCTAAACTTAGTCCAATTTAATAAAAACTAACTTTAGCAAAAGTTTTATTTCTAATGTTCAGTTTTTTAATAAAATTCCAATTGTTTTACATTATTAATAAACTATCTATACAAAATATATTAAGAATGAAATCCAAAAATTGCTTGTGATAATATTTTATGATACTCATTTTTATGTTTTTATGAAGTATAATCGGTATGCAAATATTTTATCAATACAATCTACCACCATAATCTCGATTTCCTTAGACGTGATCTCATTGTTAAAAAAATAAAAAGTAAATTAAATATACAAAAATTAGATTATTATTTTTTAAATCGTAATTTTTAATTTTTTTGAGCACAGTGCATTTTCAAGACGTACACACACCTATATAAAATGGACAATATGTATGCGTGTTAAAACATGTAATATAATTTATAATTATCCACCTCTTTTAATATGGTTTAAAATTCAGGCGACATGAATTTGGATTATGTGCTATCAACATAGTTGTGGAGTTTCAGATATTTGGTATTTCTAGCTTATCTGATGAGCGAAGTTTTCGTGAAAAACATACGAAGGGAGAGAAGTTGTCCTAATTTTCATTTCTGGTAATGTTTGCGCTATGGTAAATTTGAGATTAATGTTACGCTGATAAAAAACAAAAAAAAATTTGAAAATAGAATAATCATTTAAAACTTTCAATATATATAAAGTTATATAATCTTCAATATTATATCAAATTTAATGGAAGATCAAGCATGTCTTATATTTTATATGTATATTTGTAATAGCAATAGGTGTTTATCATATCTTAGATTTGTATCCAAAATTTTTTATCTATATGCATATTGTTTTTACAAATATCATAAATTTTGTAATTAATTAAATAGTTTAATTGTTTAAAAATATCAAACTAACAGTTATGTATTTAGTCAGAGTAAATTTTTTGGTATGTCATTATTGATACAGAAATTAGAATAACTAAAGGTAACAACAAGGAATAATAATAATAATAATAATGATGGTGATAATAAATCATTAAAAATTTTTTTTTATATAATCAACTTAAATATTAAAACAATAAATTATGGACTATATTGATATGTCTTTGCTACTTATTGTTTGTTAATAATATTTACTATAAAGAATTAGTAACAAACCATGAAATGTTTGAATTAGGCATCAAATACATAGTCCTTTAGCTAGTTATAATTTATAGAAAATATAAGCATTACTCTGTACTGAATTTTAGGAATAACAAAAAAGGGATCAATTATAATATACATGGGTGAAAGAACAAACAAATATCATTGTCATCAATGAAAAAATAATACGCTGAAATGGAACTAAATTGAAATATTTCTAGCATAAATGAAATTCGAGATAGTTAGAGTCTTAAATTAAATCCCAAGAGAGATAAAAAAAAAGTTCAAAAAGATACCATAAAAAAAAAACAAATGAATGAAGTAATAAGTTTGCAAGTGGATTGTGGAGAAGTGATATGATTAAAAAATTAAAGAAACTGAATTAAACATGGAAAGACCTTCATTCTAAACTGAAATTATGAAATGATTGTATAGATAATATTATTATAAATGCTTACACATTTAAATAATAATAATTATTATTATTTGTGGTTTATTTATTTAATATAAATAACATGTTGTAATAAAATATCTTTGATAAACATATTGTCATTTATTTTTATTTTCAAATTTTTTATGGAAGATCATATTTCATCTAACCAAAAGTTTAATTATGTATTTATATTAACAATATGTTATACACTTTACAATAAATGAAAATGATTTTCATATTTAGACATTTGGATAAAGTAATTATGATATTAAAAAAAACCCATCAGCAACAACAATAAACAAAAGAATAATATTGTAGAGAAATCGTTGAGCACTGAATTTTATCAAAATAAACATATAATCATCAAAAATGAAGAGATACTTCAGAAGTTTGCTTGAGTATTTTAACAAGTTAAACAATAATATGTAAATACTACTGTTTTAAAGTACCATTAATGTTTTAGAAATGTTGCTAGTTTAAATTAAATTGAAAAAATATTCTTTCCCTCTTTTCAATTTTGTAGCAATTACTTTCTAATGAAAACCACTAACGTTTTATATACTTTTTTTTATATTATGAATTAGACAATATATGTACATTTCACAAGTATATTTGCTAAAAATATGTATTTTTTATATCTTTATTCTACATATTTTCAGAAATAATAATAAAAAAGCTAATACCATTTTTATGTAAACAATATTTATCAAAACAAAATTATTATATCATTTTAGATTAAAACAAAAAATACTTTTAAGTTTATTTATATTATAATATAATAATATTAAATCATGCTATCACACTTCCAACTAAAGCTATAACAACAAATGGAAAACTAAATTAAATGTTTTGCTATATCTAAAAGATGGTCATAGTGACTCATTTACGTATAATTTGCATATCAGATTTATTTATATAACGATTCCAAAGAAAGGATCATAACTGGCTATGAATATGAGAAGTACATCTTCTCAAAAGTGCTCAGCCATTTAATTTAATTTTCTATTTGTTGTTATAGCTTTATGTTGGAAGTGTGATAGCATGATTTAATATTATTATATTGAAGACAAACGTAAAGTATAAATATACAGGTTATTACTTTATATTATAATAGTAATCAGTATTTTCATTTCTAACTATTCTAAGTAACTGATTTTTGCCTAGGCTCATTAGGAAGTCACAATAGTTATTCTGATTTGGGTTCCATCTATTGACCAAAATGTAAAATAAAAACTTGTACAGAATAAATTTCATAATTGGTAACAATTTTCAAATGAAAACAAATAAATATATGGAAAATCTAACCAGATACTATAGCATTCTTGTCGAAACACTGTGAGATATAAGAATGGGGTTAATTTGTAGATGACAATCTTTATTTACTAGTGGTTTATACATTTTTAAAAAACTATTGTTTCAATAATCACAGAAAATGGATTTTAATCAATGTTAACTTTCAACTATTATGCAAAATACCTTATATCAGCACATACATTTTTCAGATATTAATTTAAAACATGTGTCATGGAGTTGTGTACATTTGTCTATTTTTTAGTTTTATTACATACAAAAGATCACTAGTAGGCAATACTATGCATACTCGAGTTTTCACCATACTGACACATTGCATTTATGTAACAAATTTAAACTTGTACTGAATTTTAATCATAAGGTAAATGATTTTTTTTTTTGCAAAAATATTTGCATTTTTAATGCTTTTGATATTAGATCTTTGTGAAAGTAAACCAATTGTCTCAAATATGTTAACAAGTTGTACCAAAATTATGGAAACAATAATTTAACAACAGTAGTTTTTTTTAAAAATAATACATCATAAATTTATATTTGTAACAAATTTCTTTTATAATAAATGAAAGAGTTAGTTCATTTTCATTAATAAAATTATATATAACCCTAAAAATGGCCATTTTATTGATTTTCTATCAAATTAATTTCTTCTTAATATATGATATGATCTATATAATATTTATAGTCATAGTAATTAAATATTAAGTAAGACAAACAACAATTTATAAATTACATGTAGTTCATAACCCATAAAATACTACTGATTATAATTTATAAACAGTCTAGTCAGTATCTTATAGATTGGAATTTGCTTGTATAATGGTCGGATATTGAAGTGGAAATAGCAGTCTTACCATATCTGCGCTACAGAGCACCACTAGGCTACTTGAACTTAGAAAATTTATAGAGTAGGCAGATATGTGCTGTTAAGATCTATCTTTACATATATATGGTTTTATTCCGACCGTCAGACCAATGCTACTAGCTCAGGGAGACACAGATTTATAAGATATAAATTCTTATCTAATAATATTTCAATTAAAAACAAAAAATAAAAGAAGCCACTGTCAGTAATAACACACATAAACATTTATTAAACATATATAAAATTAAAATTATTTTAGTATGTTTACATTAATTATTTTTTTTATAAAACATTAAACTTTACCTTAGATTTTAATTCACATTTTAACTGTTTTTATTTTATTTTGAAAGTTCGCACAGATGAATTTAATATTTATTAGAGTGTCAAGTATGAATAGACTATATAGATTTGCATTTGAAAAGAAAATATTCTATCCCTTATTTAACCTTAGGCCAAAAGTTTGCAGCTAAACCAACATTTAATCCATCTGATACATCGATGTATTCAATGCAGCATGAGTACGACAGCACAAATACCATACTGTCAGGAATGTACATCTGAACAGCATGGTTATAGGAGACATTGTCTCTCATCCAGACAGGAATACTACATCTGTCTGACAAGAAGAGCAATAAAAAAAACTCCATAGGAAGTGACTGCATTTTCCATCTTACTATCCCATTCCATAGGCAAAAAGGGTGTGTGTGGCATATAATGCGATCCTGCACATAGTGGACATCATACTACATTTACTAATTACATCAATATATCCAATCCATTGACCCAATTTAACTATGATACAAATAACCCAAGATTTACCCTCCCTTAATTAAACTAATATAACTTTACAAATCTACACAGCCATTTACGCCCAACTTAAATTTAGAATTTTTTTTAAAGTTGTTTAACAAAAAAAAATCATAACAAAAACTTAAAAGTATGAAAAATAAATTAATGGAAATGATTTAACAAACAAATAATACATTCAATAAAAATAATTAATAAATAATTTAGTTTGATCTGATAGGCAATACTATTGCTATAATTTAAATACTGGGAAAGTTTTATATTTAATGTTCATGAATTTTCTAAAGTTCTTACGGTTTTAAAAGGTCCATATTTTGTAGTTGCTTGTAATTTTGAACGTGAATTCCCACGCTGTCCTGAAGAAATTGGTATCCAGTTAGCCATTGGTCTCTTATGGTAGATGGTATTTTTCCAGGCCCTGAAGTCCTGTGGTCCACAATATAGGAAAATGATTGGTCATTTCTCTTTCTTTCTCTTTTTTTTATAGCAAAACTGAAGGGATTGAAGAGTGCGTCTTTCCAATCCATTCTCCTTCAACTCTGCTTTCACATCTTTATCTTCTCTAATAATCCTTTTTTTATTTCTAAACTTTTCCTTTTATTGTAAACTTTTGGATCCAGTGGACATTACATCATGATGATGATGATCTTTTCATTGAAGTCTGTTTCCTGAGGGATTTCTTTTATTGGCTATTAGTTTCTATTGTTTTTTCTCTCCTATCTGGCCTTTACCTATACATTTTGAAATGCCCAAGGGCTAGCTTACTTTTAACTAATTAAAATAATCATTTCCATTTTACAATACCATTAATTAATTTATTTTAATAATTTTTCATCTGTGCGATTTTATATATTAGAGTTTAGATGATTTTTAACTTTAAATTTTTAATTCTTAAAAAATAAGTTTTTATTTGCAAACTTTTATTTTTCATGACTAATTTTTAGAAAAAAAATAATATAATGGCGTATGTGCCCGTTACACTTGTAATTGTACAAAAATTATAATATTTAAGTTGTTGGTTTTGTTTTTAAAATAAAAAGAAGAAAAGTGAAGTAAACATAGTTTTTAAAATTATTTAATTTTTTATTTAAATTCTGAATGTTTGTTAAACTGATTTATAAGATGTGTGATAAAACTGTCATTCAGGAAATATATGGCATTTATTCCCTATTCATAAGATTGAATTACAAATATTTTAATTAAAATAAAAATATTTAGATAATATTGTTAAATATTTTTTATTGTTTTGAAGCATTTGCAGAAATGAGAACTTAATAAAAATAAATATTAAAAATTTAATAAAACTATTTTATAAAAAAAATACATTACATTGATGCAGTTTTAAATCATTTTATATAAATTTATGAAACTTAAGCAAATGATAATAGAAAAAAAAAGCATATTCTCAAAATTCTATCATAAATTATTTGAAGAGAAAACTAAAGTATTGAATAAATCTAATATACAGAGAATGCAGTAAATGCACATATAATGCACATAATAAAATAAATATGTTTTCTACTTGCTTCCATTAATCTTTCATTTAAGCATTGCAAGTATTTTATTGCTGTACACCCTTATTATCACAACACTTATTAAAACTTAGAAATCCACTTGTATAAAACTTAGGCTATAATCATAATTTCGTCATTAGATGTTAATTTTTAAAAAAAAGTTAAAGGGTAAATCATTTCTGTTTTATTTAAAAATTTTATATTTACATAATATTTAATAAATAAATAATATGTAAGTTTAAATTTAGACTGTTTTATATGTAAGCATACAAAAATAACATTGCATTTATTCATATATACATATATTTCATTTTTATTGTTAAAAGGAGGTTGCCATGACAACAGTTTGAGATTGTTGATTGTCATTGATATTAGAATTGTCTAAATGTTGATTAGTTTTTAATGATATATATACATAATGTTTTTGAACATATTTTTAAATATAATTCTAATAATGCATTAAAATTAAAATAATACCACTTTAATCTTGCACTCCTTCATATATTAGGAGGATTAACTACAATGCTTTTGCTAGAGGCCATTAATTTATTTAATCAATCAGTAATTTATTGCAAAATGTTTTTATATCTGATTAACATATATATATGTAGCAAGTGTGAAATTGCTTTCAGTTTTAATCTTACCAATGATTATTTTAATTTTAATAAAATGTAATAAATAATAATTTACATGTTACATATTTAGATGCAGTGTTTTTCAGATTAACTGATTGTAATTGTTTATTTTAAATATAATTGAATGGCCTTCCAGTTTCAGAAAATGACAAGGCATTAAAATTAAAGTGATACAATTTTAACCTTGTACTCCTTCATAAATCAATTATATTTAAAACTAAACAATTGCTATGAATTAATCTCAAAAATATTGCATCTAAATATTTAGTGCTGTAAATTGTTATTTATTACATATTATTAGGATTAAAATAATTATTGTTAAGATTAAAACTGAAAATAAAATTTCTTACTTTCCAGATATATATGTCAATCAGGTGTAAAAACATTTAGCAATAAATTTCTGATTGATTTAATAAATTCATGTTTTCTAGAAAAAGCATTGTAGACAATCCTCCTAATATATGAAGGAGTACAAGATTAAAATGATGCCATTTTAATTTTTAATGCACTGTCATTTGCTAAAGCTGGAAGGCTATTCAATTATATTTAATGTAAACAATTGCAATCAGTTAAATCTCAAAAACACTACATCTAAATATTTATTTATTATACATATAGTAGAAGTCCAGCTGTAAAAATATTTTCACTTTTTAAAATTGATTAAAGTATTCTTTAAAAAATTATTATTTTAAAATTATTTTTGTTATTTCTACATATATATATATTATTAAAATTACCCCAAATATATATATTGTAAATAGTATATATAGAGCACACAAAATAAGCTCTTAACAAACTTTGCAGAATATCCCCAACCATAACATTTGTAAATACAAGCTTATTAAATTAGATCATATGACATCTGACTTGATTTTTTTGTAATATATAGTATAATAAAATATTTGTATTTTTTCACAAACAGATACAAATAATCTATTCTATCAAAATGCTGTACTATTTCAAAAAAAGATATTTTTTAAATAAAATATTTAAAGAGTTAATGTTTACAAGAGGTAAAAAAATATAATCTATAATAAATATATTTCATTTATATATTAATTAATATGGTATTAATTAACAATTAATTTAAAATAATATGAAAAAAACTATTTTTGCATATATAGAAAGGCAGAATGTTAACAGTTAACTTATGTGTATATGCACCCCTTCTCTATTTCTCAATTGATTATTAATACACATTATTGTGTGTGTATATATATATAAGAAACAATAGAAAGTATGGATAAATATATGAAAAAAAATGTTATGAAGATATTTTACAGATTTCCAGATATTCAACTATTCTTAATAGAACATTTTAAAATATTTGTATATTTCTTAATTTTGTTTACATTGCCTTGTCTCAATTGAAATTTTACAAGCAACTGCTTCTTTTTTTGTAACAGCTGTGTTTGTTGCAGTTATTAGGAGAGTATCAGTTATCTTCTTATTGTTTTCATTTAAATTTGAACCAAAAGTCTGTCAATATTTAAAATCAATTAGCAACTTCTAATTTAAATTTATCAGAATGATCCTGAAAATTAGAAATATTAAATGCTACAAATGTATTTTTAATAATTTTCAATTCTCTACTTTTGCATTAATATATATATTATTTAATCAACAATCATTTTCTATTTTGAATTTATTAAGAACATTACAATCTTGAAATACATAATTTCTTTTAATCAAAATATAATCCGATTCTGCTATACTTTCATTTGAATGTTTACACAATCATTTCCATTACAAATTCTTATCAAAAAAAATTATAATGTTCAATTGATCTTTTTCTGCAGACTCCAAAGCCCATATCATTTCTCTTATTATAATCAAATTTATTCACAGCCCTTTCATTCTTCAATTATTTTCCAATTTGAGCATTAAAGACTCTGATGTTAATTTTAAAATGTTTGATATAATCAAAAACATTTTATATATCTATGAAAACATACTCTATTATTTTATGACAATGACAACTTGATAAGACATAAACCTAAATTATTTGCATTTGGTATCTTAAATCAAATTGAGTAACTAATCTTGCTACTCCATCTGGCATACCATCAAAATTCTATTTTTTATTTAAGACCCATTCATTTGCTCTTACAATATTTATACCTTTATCACAAATTATATGTCCACTTTTCAAATTAGAACTTTTTCTTTTATTGCTATACAGATAAATAGAAACAAAAAACCTTGTGCAACTGTTAGATTAATTAAAATATAAAAATGAAAAAATTAAAATAAAAATCTCAAAAAAATATAATAATGCTTATCTGTTATTATTATAAAGCAATATCAAAATAGTCAATGCAAATAGAACAAAAAAACAAACAATGATAAACTGATCAAATTTGTTTTACATTATCCAATATTTTCATTTGTACAATTATTTATTAGTTTTATCAAACAGAGTAATCAAAACTTTACTGTATCTTTTTTAACTCAAAATCTATTTAAAAATACAATATGAAAGATAATATACATTACATTGGGATGTTTTTTAAGCTAATATATATATATTGCATATAAAAGCACCTATTTTAATGTTTTTTAAAATAATTTTTATATTTACAAACATTTCACTTTTTTCAATATTACTTTAATCTAAATTGATAAAATTAAGATTACTTCAGTATTGATAACCATTCATTCCATTTCCATAATTTAAGCTTTAGTCTGATGTTATTTTATTCAAATTTCAGTGAAAAGTAAAATAAATGAGTATGATTAGTTGGTAAGAGATCATGTGGTATGTGAGAATACGTTATTACTTTTCATGTGTTAAACCACATAAGGAAGAATGTTTAATGAATGAAATATGTTACAATAATTTATCTTAACTTTATAAATACACAGCAGTTTAGTACATACCTGAAATTTTTCTGTATCTTGTAAATAATTTTTTCCTTCTGTAATAGAAAAAGAATACATATATTTATAAAATAACAATAAATTAAAAACAGAAAGATAACATTTTAAATTTCTTTCAAAAATACCATTATTACAAAGAAATAAATGATAACTTGTAAAAAATAAACAATATTTCTAATAAATAAATAGTGTTATGGTTAATTGTAGCAAAGTTATGTGATGTTTAATCATTAAGTCACAATCTGAGTACAGGATTGCATTCAGCTGATTGAAGATAGATTTTCGTCTTTTTTTTTTTACTTTTTATATCATTCCCAAAGCTTTCATTTATTGATTCTACTATTCTATGACTGAGCTATTAAGCATCAAGACTGTATAAATTATAGACAAATAAACTTTTGCAAAAAGTCATAAATTCTGTTTTTTTGCTGTCTGTATATGAAATCATGTAGCTAGTTGAAACTTTATATACAATTACATTCCTGCTTGCAAACACTTTTAGCAAAAAAAAATGAAATTTTAAAATTTTATATGGGATTCAGTATTCATTATAACTGCAAGCAATATTAAATTAAATTGAAGGTTAATTTCTGGAATTATATAAAACTAAAAATTATAATTAAAAAATGTTTTATTCATACAAATGCACTAAAGAGTAAAAATATACTAAAAAATAAAAAATATGTTTTCTTCAGATTTCTTAATGCTCTTAATATTATTTATTTATTTTTTAATTGTAAGTAAATTGAAGACAGAATATCTATTTACAAGCAAATTATTATATTCTAACTGCAATCTATAGAAAATTAAGTTAACATTAGTAGATGATTTAAAATAATGATAATAATACTTTAATTTCAAAATATTAAATATAAAACAGTATTCAATACTCTTGGACAGAAGATCTATTGAGTAATGTTGCTTAATGATTAATGTTTTGAAGAATCTTCATAAAATACATGCTCTACAATCTTACATCAAATTCATTTTTAAATTATTAAATGGCATCTTTCCAACAAAGGTTTTACATGATGGTACGTTAAATATGAGTTTAGAATCCATATGTATTTTTTGTAAGAAAAAAAGCCTTTTCTTTTGTTTGAAAAATGTGAGGCATTAAAACTTAAGATCAAAAGGATTCCATGCTCTATATATAAATTTAAAAAGAGAAATAAGAAATAATATTAAAAGATTTCACCCACATAAAGCAGACGCTCTAAGAATTAATGTGTGGTATGATTTTCAACAATAAAAAATATAATTGGTTAAAAAAACTTGATAATGATTGGAATAAGTACTGTAACAAATGTATCAAATACCCCCCCCCAAAAAAAAATAAAAAATAACGAAAGAAATTTGGTCCATCTTCATATGTGATATGGAAATGGCATACTTAAAAATTAAAGTAGATATTATGTAATTAAAGAAGAAATTTATAAATAAATATGAATATCGATAATTTAAAATTTATCCATAAATACTTTTAATGTATATAAATATTGTTCTTTTTAATAAAATAAAATAAAAACTTATTTTGATGATATTTAAAGTATTATTCTATTGTCCATTTTTGTTATTTTTTTAAATGTAATTATGGCTATAATTAGAACCAGTTCACTTTATACAATTTAAAATAGAGATAATTATATTCTATAAATAAATAGCATAAAATTTTGAATAAGTTCATGTGATATTTGATCAATGAGTTTATTTGAATTTTGAAATGCAAACCTATATATTAGATAGAATTTAAAAAGAACAATAGAGATAAGTATACTTCTCATTTCAATAACTTTTGAAAACTCTAAATTAATAATAATATTAATAATTGAAATTTGTAATTGTGCAGCTTATTGTTTATGTAGTCATAAAATGTTTAGTATCAAAGTGATGAAGTGAGCAGAACAAATCTTCTCAAAGAATAAATTGATTTTTTTTTAAAACTTTCTTGGCTGAGAAACAGTTCATAAATTTTTAGTTGTTTAGAAATGCTAAGTATTTTCTTCATTTATATAAAGTTAGATCAAAATTAATTTATAGGAATAACATTTGAAAAGCTGTTTGGCAATACATGTTGTGATGCAAAAACATTGTGAGCAGCTTTCTTAATATTAACATATTCTGTTGGTGAATATTATGCTCCTGTTTGAAGAAAAAATTCTTTTATTAAACTTCTAGGTACTCAATTAAATTACCATAAGAAATATTACTGATACATCTAAATATATTCCTTTACAATGACTTCTTATTCTTTAACATATTCCTTTATCACATATCAGAAGAAAAATTTTAAGACAGAAAATGTACAGTTAGCAGACAGGACTTTCCAATAACTCAAGTTATAATTTCATCATCTAAAAATCAACTCAAATCAATATCAATCCCCTTTTTGGATATTCAAACAAGAATTTACAATTGAATAATTATGATATAAAAAATAGAATAGTTATAAGATTCAAATAAATTTATTTTTTCCAATATTTATATTAACCCATCTGGATTTGATCTTCATAAAAACTATAAAGTCTCTTTAACAGATGCAGGATAACCCATAATCACTGTGATACTTACTTCAGAAATGGAATATGTTTCTCATGGATTTTTGTAAATGTGGATATATTCAAGCTACAACCACATAACTAATGACTGCTAAATTTATAGCTACAGTGGCAGAAATGAAAAATTTAATAAAACCATTAGTGAATCTATCTCTTGGTTGAAAACAAGGTTTTTAATGATATCTTATAAAAAGTTGTTTTATATATCTATAAGTAAATAAATTAATTAACATTTCACTTTTTTTAAAGTATCCGTTTAAAAATTGTATAACTATGGTTAATAGAATTAATAAACAAAAATTATAGAAACAATTTAGTATTTTTTTTCTAGAAAATAGTGAAAGTAAAAGATATTTAATTATAAGGTTCATGATTTAATTTTTTTAACTAAAATTACTATACTGAAAAGGCACATTCGCTCATATAAACACAAGCATATCTAGAATACGTTTCATTTTCTATCTATTCTATATAATCAAATATTAATGTATTATATTCTTACGGTGGTCAAATTTTATCTGGTCATTCTATTCTATTGCATAATTATTCTACATTCTTTTGGAAAAATATTTAATTATAATTACATTAATGTTTTTTTTCTATATATATGAATAATAACAAAAATCAAAACTTTTATTTTTTATTTAAAGTATAAATGATAGAAAAAAGTTCATCTTCAAAAATATAAAGAGAATTGAATATTTTTATGTTCAGCATCTTTTAATTGAAAAAAATCAGAATACAACATGTATACCAGATTATTGCCTAATATTTAACAAGTTTAAAGTAATTGTTGAATCCGTAAATTTGATAATGCTCCCATGTTAATAAAAGTGCAACCAGAAAATCAAAATTGTACTTATTATATAAATATGATTTTTTATTTACAAATATATTTATTATTCCATTATATAAATAAAATATTTAAGTGTATTAATAAGTAAATTTCCATAAAAGGACAAAATATTGTTTAATCCGAGTAAAAATAAAATATCACATGATCACCATTTCATATGTTTACACATGTTATATATTAATGGCAATAGCTAACCCTTCATACAGTAGTGCCACTAAGTTCAACCCTGAAGCCATTGATTTCTGGAGCTTGCACTTGGTGGCACTACTGTATGGAGAGTTTGCTACTGTTAAATATAAAATATGTTTTAATATATATATATATATTATTTGCAAATGGTTTTGTTGATGTTTCAGAAAGACTAGCAACCTTTTCAATAGTAAGAAAAGGCATTGTAAAAATAATAAAGTTTATAGTTCAATATTTTATACCAAATAAATGACATGAAAGGAGAGAATACTTATTAGCACATCATAGAATCAATATAAAAACAACCTACCCTGACACCTCTCTGAGGTGTGCCAAAGTACAAAACCATGGTCAGGGGTTTGGGGAGGGATTCCTGACAAATATTTTACTTGCTGGCTTTGGCTAAGCATTTATCATAAAGCTTGTAGAGGAATTGGAAATCCTCACTGTTTATAACTTATAAGCTTAAGAGATAGGGTCATGTGATCTATGACTCTTATTTTGACTAAGATAAGTTACTTTTTATATATTATCTTCATCATTGATTATCTTATTAAGCATTGTTCATTTGACAAGCCTTTTTTTTACTTTGTTTTTATATTTTTTATAAATAATAATAATAAAGAGTGTGGCTATTCCATCTCCAAAAAAACAAAGAAATAAAAAAAATAGAGAAAATTGAGCTTTATGATGACTATGCAGACCAATCAGTGAACCACAACAATATCTACATATAAAACACGCGGATACAATTTTCTGTTTATTGATAGTTTATGATATTGTCTTTTAATTTTTTTAGCAAAAAAATTTTTTTTCAGCAATACTTCACCACCTCGTTGAATTATAGCTCTCCAATGTATCCTATTGTCTGCCATATTTACCCAAATGAAAACATTTCACATTGCAATTTTTTAGAATGTCGTTGAATTAATCCTTGATGTTCCAATAAATATGCATTCCTTACATTGTTTTTATGTACTGTATCCCTTTAAACTTGTTTTATTTTGACAATGTCTTTTATTAGTCTTAAAAAAGTTTATAGGTTACGTAAATTGTAAGGAGCATCAATAATGATAAAAACTTTTGTAAAAATAAGTGCAAATAATGGATTACAATATTTTAGTTTTTAATTTTAGTAATTGCTCTTTTGTTTAAGGACTTTGCTCATTTCTGCACCTTTTTTTTTAACTTTTCACATTTTTGTGTAATATATATATATTTATTTTTGCTTATCTTGTGTGGAATTTATTATATTTTAATAAAGTTATAAATGTGCTCAGTAGTAGGATTCAGATAATGGTTCTTGTAATAGTGACTATATAAAATATATACGTGAAAACTAGTATACTAAAAAATAGTTTATTCTTTTATATAGTTTCTACTTATGCTTTAAATATTTACATGCTTTATTTAATTTTTTTTAAAAATACATTTTTTTTTCTTTTTACCCTTATGATCAGCAGTTTTATTTTTCTATATATTAAATCTTTTTTTTTTTCTAATATAGACATTCTTAATTCAATCTTTTCTATTTTTATATCGTAGAGAAATTAAATATTGTAATCAGATTATAATTTGTCAATTTTTTTTAAATATAAAAAGCAAAAAATAAAAGATTAGAATTAATTTTAATAATCTATATCAAATTACTTAATGATAAAAACTATTTTAAAATCAGGAGTGAGAACAAATGTAAGCTGCAGGTGCGTAGTAGATATAATCACACTGCAGATATATAAATATTTGCCATTTAGATATTTCCCCCATAGCTACAAAAGTCATTGCTATTTAAATAAAAGTACTTTTTCTCTTATTATTATATAAAAAATTATATGTGTAATTGTCTAATTTATTCGAAGGTTCTTTTTTAATATATTACTTTTTTATAGGAAAATTTTCGCTTTTCTAAATGTTTACTGAGTCTCAAAACATTTTAAAAGATAAGATTACTAATTTGACTAAACTTGAAGTTAACTTTAGAAGAAAAAAAATGTTTCTTTTTTTAATCATATTTTCAATGGCCTATCAATGTCTTATTACTGATGTAAAATGTTCATTTCCAACAATTTTTACATTTAACAAAATATGGCGTTTGGAATTTTACCAAGCTGTCAAAAAAACATTTTACTAAATTCCTTGGAATTTTTCCAAATTAGAAAGCAAGCTCCTGGAGAAGGAAATAAACCAGTTATCAAATAATCCATCGAATTCTACATATATATAATTTAAATCCAACAGATAATTTTAAAAACAGTTTTTATTTTTTTAAACAATAAATAAAAATGATAGATATTACTAAATGTTGTATATCCTTAATTGAAACTGTCAGAAAATGCCTTTTTTTTTTTTTGCAATTTTTACAAGCATCTAGTATAACAAAACAATATAAATCCATATATATATATATATTACTAATAAGACTTCATGGAATAATGGTTACACTATGCTCGTCATATTTTTGGATCCATAGCGAGTTTGAATTAGGGTGAAATAAATTTTTTTTTAGGTAGTTGAATATTTCCAAGCTAGCCCAATGACTTTTCATGTATCTGTACCATAATCATCTTTCAGCTATTTAAAAATTGATCAGTAAATACATATCTTATTATTAGTAGTAATGGGTAAATATCGGTTATCGTTGGCTAAATTAAAAAAAATATTGTCTTTTTCAAATACTTAAAAAAAGTATTTGAAAATTTTTGTGTTCTGTAATGGGCTATTTAAAACTATTTTAATTTTTATTTACATATTCTAAAATATTTTCAGGAGTTAATAGGCTTTCAATAGAAAAGTATCTAACTATACATTTCACGCTCACACATACATAGATTACATAAAATTAAGAAAAACGTATTAAATGATGTTTATGTGAGATAGTGTATAGATTTTATTGCCTTTTTTTTTTACACTATCACGATGTAGAAAAATTAAAGATGATATCTATAAGGTTTCTTGAAGATTTGTGATAATGACATTGTAGTTGTACTTCTCTGTTAAACTATTTACATCATCTAACATTAAATATTACATGTCTTTAAAAAAATTAAATTTTAAATTTCACAATTATATTCACCTGTTAGTAATAACATAGAAGTTAGTATAAACACATTTTGAATACTCTTATTCTCCATTCTTTATCAGATGATGTTGGCTAGATCAATGACATTACTAGCAAGGAAATCAAACCTGGGCCTTTAGATTTTTAAATATTAAATTTTAAGATATCTAAAAGTCCAGGTTCGATTTCCATGCTAGTAATGTCACTGGTCAGGCTAACAACACCCGAATGTTGTGTATATCCTAACTTGTGTGCAATTACTAACAGTTGAATATATTTGGAAAATTTAAATAAAGTTTTTTAATTTTTTTAAAGACCTTCAATATTTAATATTAGATGGTGAAAATAGTCTAAACAAATAAAAATAACAATGAAATACATATTATTCTGTTTTTACATGATAGATTGCTCATGAAAATTGTGTGTATAAAAATGTGTTTTAAAAAAATACATTGTGTGTATGACAAATTACAAGATTGGTCCTAGACCTAAAAAATCAATAAAAATAATGAAATAAACCATATGAAAAAAGTTGTTAGAATCTCATCTTTTTTGCATGCTATCAAATTTTATTTTAAAAACATTGCACATAAATAAAAATAAATTATAGGAACATATATCTCATTTGAAAAACAAAAAAAAACATAAAGAATTTATGGACATAAAAATGGGCAGTGCATTGTGTGTACACAGTTTTTATTTATGTATGTAAAATTTATTTTTAGATCTGTATACTACTTGCAGACAGTTTGTTTGTATTGCTTCTCCTGAGAAAGTAGAACATTCTAGAATCAATATTAATTATGCAAATTATCATAGCTAATAAAGAGACAAACTTAGAGTGTGATAGGGGAAGAATAATCAAGAAACTAGTTGGCTGTAAGTTGTAGGTGATCACATAACTTCAAATTGTAGACAGGCTGTTAAATTAAATAATAATGCAATTTTCAGAAAGGAGAAGTGGTAAAATTGAAGTGGTCTTTGTGATTGTGATAGTGGAGAATAAGTAAGAGGCAAAGATACTCATGCATAGACATTTAAAAGAGTTAAAACAATTCTAAATTAATGAACTGTATATATGTATATTTGCAGCATGCTGAAATAAAGTAATTTCCACACGATTTTATTCTAATGTTTGTCCCAAAAATTAAAGATAATTCTTATTGTTATATTATTGCATTATTGTTTTTTAATTTATTCATTTTATTAATAGTCATCAACATAGGGAAAAAACTTGCTGAACAAGTAAAAGTTTTTGTGTGACTTATACTATCGATCGATGCTGGCATGGCTGGGATTATAAAGCCCCCAGGATACACAGCAGACAGAATACGTAATCTGAAATATACATAACAAAATGTTATTCACTATTACTTTCTAATAAACACATATGTCTGTGCATGATTGCAATATCATAGCTATCACTTAATTTTGTTCCAAAAGATATCACAACTTTCTAATAGATGCTTCATTACCTTTAATGGAAGTTTTATGTAAGCCAAAATGCTTTCCTACAGATATTACTCTTTCTTGAGTTGGAAGATGATCAAAAATTTGAATTTTAGTATCCAAAGAAATAGCTTTCCTCTTCTTTTTTGTAGATAGATTATTGGACATTGTATGTGGTCTACTAAAAAATATTTCAGTTTTAATTAACAAAACATAGATTCAAAAAATATGCAGACAATATATAACTTACCATCTATTACATTTTGACATAATTAATAAATTACTATTGCTAAATATATGTGCTGTTATTCTGCCAAGTTTTATTGTATATTTGTAAGCTGGACTCTTTGTCCAAATCTAAATGAGTAAATAAAATGGATATACCATTCATTATTTTCATTTCAATTCTTGTATTATTGTACAAATAATGATTAAAATATTATTTCCATACTGATGCTGCTGCTACTGCTACTACTATGATTATTACTACTACTCTTAATATTATTATATTATCATCATCATATATGAGTGTCATTTCTGGATTTAATAGGATATGGTGCCATCTCTTAGATCCATATGTTGCTTTTAATGCATAAAAAACATTTAGAATACCATGAATATTAAATGTCTAGTTTTGTTTTTGCAGTTTTAATTTAGTAATCATTTTTTAAATCTTCCTTCTGTTGATTTGTGCCTTCAGATCTATATATTAATTATGAATTTCCATACTTAATCTATTATTTTGTCAGAGAATGCCACATGGTTTTTTTAAAAATTAAATCACTAATATTAGGATTATTGTCAGAAAACCAATCACGATTTATATTTTTAATGATAATTTGTGTCAATAAGTATAACAGTTGAAAATTCAATTGAGCAATTTTAGTGTTTAATAGTAGTTGTTGAAATTTAATATCTGTAATAGATTATTTTAAAAAACAAACATCAATTTTTTGGTGAATATCTTTGGAAAAATATATATTTTTAATGCAAATATCATCCTGCAGTATATAAATGTATGATCTGTCCAATAATCTGTGCTTATAAGTCCTCACATAATGTAAACTTCTTTTGTATTTTGAATCCTAACTATAATGTAATCTATTAAATGTCACTGCCTTGGACCCAATGATAATAGAATTAACCAATTGAGTTTTTGGTAAACATCTTCAAAATGTACTACATAAATTGATTTTTGATGCCATGTATCTTTGTCACATCTAATAAATGCATATCAGTAATAATGCATATAATATATTAAATAACTAATGGGCATTAAGTGTCAATTTAAAACTTATAATTTTTAATAACATGACTGGAATGTTTTTCCAATTAAGATTTTTTAATCTTATGCCTCCAATCATTGTTCTCCATACATATAGCATTTGTCTGTTGTGTTTCATAAGAGTAGTCACTTGCCTTATAAAAAGAATGATTGAAGATTAAGGAATCTTTATTTATAAAGCAATATAATTATGATATTAATGTTAAAAGATTTAATATACCATTTAATGCCTATTGGTTTATATAATATATTAACTGTATTATTGCTGTTAATTTGTATTTATTGACTTTAATAAATATATTCAGCATTAAAAGCCAAATAATTTATAATTTTAAAAGAATTAATTATTTTATAACCACAATAAGCCCAAAAATTCAATTAGGTATTATTCGTTATATTTAAAAGACATTCTTTTAAAAACTGATATAATTAAATCTAGATATTGAAATTGATATATAAAAGTATGAGTTATTAATAGATATATTTTATCAACATTCATACTTATGTAATATCAAACTAATAAATTTCTTCTTATTATAATGTGGTAAAGTTATTTAAACCTCCTCTGGAATATTATAATAATAGTATGAATTGCAAAAAAATTATTTTGTATATATATGAATCATAAATAAAAACAAAATTTTTCACATAATTTGCAAATTTTTGATGTTGTGTTTATTCTTCTACAAAATTAGCCTCAACTGTCAAGTGTTGGTGGACGAGTGGTTAGCACAGCTGCCTTACAAGCAGTTGTTCCCGGGATTCGCTTCCCGGCAGACTCTTTGGCACAGGAAAAAAAAAATTAGCCTCAACTGTAGTTTGATTGCTGCTTTATATTAAGACTGCACAGATTTTTTTTCCTTTTTTACCAATATCACACTCTATCTTTTTTAAATGCTCAAATAATTACTTTGGTTTAAAAATTGAAATAAAAAACAAAAACTATTTCTGAACGCCGAAGTTCTAAGATTGTATTAATCTTAATAACTAAATTCGAATTTCTGAATTATTTAAGATTGTCTTTAATCTTTTATTCATTTCAAAATTGATAATCTTTCCTTACATTGTTAATTATTTTACAAGGATATTGTATATATATATATATCCAACAAACCACAACTCAAATCATTTTAAACTAATTTCTTTAAAAGAGAAAATAATACATAATTTTATAGAAGATTTTTAAACCAATAAATTTTACAACAAAATCTTACTAATAATTGATTGTAATTAGAGAGGATTTGAACTTAGACTTTCAAGCCCTCTCCAATCATCCATCTTCCACAATTATTAAACATTTAAAGTGACTATTGAGAGTTTGAAATATATTACATTTATTAAAATGTTATATGTTGATTAATAATTTTTTATATATTTAAAATTTAACGATATATTTTTTTCTTGCACAATTACAAAGATGTTTGTAAACTTTCTATTTTATTTTTTTTTAATCAAATCTCTTTTTTTGGAGTAACTGCAGTATTTTTGTTTCAATTTCTTTCAATGTTTCTTATTGCTCAAAACTCTTATAAAATTGGCTGAAGTCTATGATAATGTTCATCACATATCATCACAGTTTATATTTGCAAAAACTTACACTAGAACTTCTCATTTCTTAATTTTTAATACCATACACAATTATCAGTCTTCTATTTGGGCCTTTGTCAATCAGCTTGTGAATATTTTTAACAGTTAATTTTTTTAAGAATAAATTGTTAACATTTACTTTTAAAAGGTTAAACTATTTTTACTTAAATAATTTAAAACGTTAAACAATAGCAATTGCAAAGTATTTCTTAAATCTAAATATATCCTGAATTAACACTATTTTCTTTACCCTAAGTTGAACACAATACACATGGTTTAGAAATAATATATTTCACACAGTAGATTGTGTATTCGTCGAGAAAGTGGGACTGAATAAAGTATAGAAAACTAAAATGTTTGATAATGAAGAGAAAGTATGCAATTGTGATCATAGTTTTATTATAATAAAAATGGTTAGCAATATGATGGAAAATAATAATAAAAGTAGAAAGGATAGTGAAAGATGTGGATAGAGAATAAATGATAAAAATAAGTTAGAAGAATATAAAATAAAGTAGAAGAAATCATGGAAGAGTTTGTTGGATAGGAATATAAGAACTGATGTGATGAAGTAGAACATGTAGCAAATAGGATTTAAGGTGAGAATATTCAGAATAATAAACTAATAGAAAAGTGAAAATTAGTAAAAGTGTAAAAGAGAAACAAAGAGCATGCAGAAAATATAAATGTGCTATTAAAAACAAAGAAAGTAAAAAAGATGTTAATATTAAATGAAAAAAAAAAACTATTTAAAAAAAGAAGTGGCTAAAATAGATAATTATATAGAGAAAATAAAATTAAATAGTAAATTATTGGCAGATATTAATAAAAATGGAAGAGACAGGAGTTAAAAAAAATTGGAAATATATTAAAAGAAGAATTGTAGGGGAGAGAGAAATGGTACTATTAAATGATGGGGGAAAAGAGTATAGCTCTAAAGAAGAATTATAAATGACCTTAAATAAGTATGTAATGGATATAGAAAAGATGTTAGAAGTAAAAGACAAAGTGATAACAAACATAAAAGCATATATAATAATGATTTGCGCTAACAACGCATACACACACAAAGCTGATTTTTTTCTAATTTTTTTATATATTACAATAATGCAAAAATAATACAAAATAAATATATATAAGTGTGGCTGAGCACTTATACATATTTAGTTTGTATTATTTTTGCATTATTGTAATATATAATGAATTTTTAAAAAATCAGCTTTGTGTGTGTATGCATCATTAACGCAAATCATATTTATATAGGAGGATTTAACTGCAAAGTTTAAACATTTCACTTATAATAATGGAAATATTACTTTTACAGAAAATGAATTGAATGAGGTAGGGAAGAAATTGAAAAGTAGAAATGCAAGAGGTTTAGATGGATGCATAGCATAGGGCAAAATTAAATCTATTATCATGTTTTAATAAGATAGCACAGAAGAGAGAATTTGCAGATAGCTGAAATAATAAGAGTAAGGCTATTATTTAAAAGAAAGGGTAAGGATCATAGAAAGTTAAACAATTATAGAATGATAGTGGTAACATCAGCGTTATATAACATTTTTGCATATATGCTGGATGAAAAAGTGGCAAAATGGATGAAAAAAAATAATATAGTGGGAGAAATGCAAGGAGGTTTTAGATTGGATAGGCATATAGGAGATAGTTTATTTGTAGTCATACAGCTTATAGATATGAGTAGGAATATAGATAGACATTTATATGTGGTCTTTATAGATATAGAGAAGACATATGATAAAGTAAACATAATAGATTATGGGTAAGTTTAGTAAATTTGGGAATGAATGAAGTTTTAGTGAATCTTATTAAGAGATTGTGTGAAAAAAATTACTATATGTATCAATCAGGAGATATAGAATTAGTTAGAGTTAAAAGTGGGATGAGACTAAAGCAAGAATGTCCTATGACACCTATTTTGTTTTGTTATATTTGAAAGAAATTGAGAGAACAATAGAAAGACTAGAAAGAGGGTAGACATACCATTAATAGAGGGCAATGGAATGTATATATTATCAGGACTTTTATTTGCTGATGATATCTTTTTGGGCACAGAAAGTAGGAGAAATATGGAAGTTATACTGAAGAAAAATCAAAACTAATAATAATAAATGTTGGGAAAAGAGCAGACAAAGAATTTTTATTGGGCTATATATAAAATTAAATGCGGTAAATAAGTATAACTATTTGTGAATCATCTTAAATAATCAGAGAAATTGCTTGGATAAATGAAAGAAAAAATTGATAAGTCACAATGAAAAGAAAGAGATTGGTAAAGAAATCAATAGCATTTTCATACAATAAATATGATGTTGCAAGAATTGTATGGAAGGGAGTGGCAGTATCAGAGTTAACTTATGGTAACAATGTGTTATGTGTTTGTAAAGAGGTGTTAGATTACTTAGAAAAAGTACAAAGAGAAGTAGGAAGACATGCATTAGATGCAGATGAATGGATGGCAAATGAGGCAATTCAAGGAGAATTAGAATGGTCAACTTTTTATATGAGAGATGCAAAAAACAAAATAAAAATGTTTAGTAGATTTCAATTTACATATAGTAAGAGAATAGCCAAAATAGTATTTAATTGGGTTATGAATAAAAAACAGGCAACAAGATGGGTGAGAAAGGTAGTATAATATGCAGAAGATTTGGATAAAGACTTTATGTCAGTATATTTGTACAAAAGATGGGATGATGTGTTAGGAAAATTGTTGAGTATTTTAGTGGCAAAGAATGGAATAGAAGAATAGATGCATTAATAAAAAATGGGGAATTGGAGAGATAAAGAACTAATATGGAGAGTAAAAATAGTTTAAATATATATAGAAGTAAGCAGAATATTGGATGTGAGTTAATTTATGATAATAGCAAGGAAAGTAGTTTACTGTTTAAGCCTTTAATAGGATCATTAGCAACAAGGGAATATATACATAAATGGTAGAATGTGGGTAATTTAGTCTGCAAGTTATATAAGGAAGGCATGGAAAATATTAAGCATCTGTTAATTGAATGTAAATGCTTACAAGAAGAAAGAGCCCAAATAATAAAGTTGTGGAAATATAAATATAAACAAAATGATCATATAGAAAGTGGGTTTTTCATGCTGGCTTTGGAAAAAAATAAGGGGGATCTGGATAGAAAGGCCATAGAGTAAACAAAGATAATGCTATGGAAATGAGATGGAGCAGGATAAAACAGAATATGGAAAAAACAGGGTGGGACATGGAAAGGGAAGGTGGCTAACAAGTTTTTCTGGGCATAGTGGCTAAGCAATTCTTGATTTCAATAAAGGAAAAGTTATACTGCATTGCATCATGTCACAAATTACACCACCTTTTTCAACTTTATCTTTTTCTTATTATTTATAAAATTTTATTAGCTATTTCTTCTACTCAAATCATTTATTAACCTTTTTTTAAATCTCTATAGTCTATTTCAGCATATCTTTCACAATTCCCCTGACTTTAAGCATTTTCTCAATTCAGTTTTTTTTTTTCAATATTTTCAAAAACATTTTCTTATTGCTACTCTTTTCAACACTGCTATATTACTAACCTTTTCTAATTTTATTTTTACTTTTTTCCAAATCTACATCTTTAAGCATTTAATCATTTTTTAATTTATATATATTTTTAATTGTTAATGTAAAAATAAAAACGTACACTCTAATAAGCATTTTTGTTTTTAGATTCTATTCTTTTTACTAGTAGTAACTGTCAAAGTAAGATACTAAATTAGTGTTACAATTTATTTGTGTGTGTATGTGTGTGGTTTAATAAAACTTTTTTTAAATATGTCTATTGATGATCTTATACAGGTTACATACATATGTAACCTGTAATAAGTGATGAATGTTGGGTGAAATTTTAACTCTCAGCATTTTAAAAGCTAACTATGGATAAAATTTGGCTCAGTATTACAGACATGTCACAAAGCACATTTTTCAAGACTGTCAAATAACACTAATAAACAGCTTTGTTTTTATTGCAAATTCTTTAAATACTTTAAAACAAAAATTTAAAAAAATGATAGTACAATAAATTACAAAGAAAGGCAGTAATAAAAATACTTTTGATAAGACTAATCACTGCTGCTTTTATCTTTAATGTTGTTAGAGGTATTTCTGTTATTGTTATATAAATTTCATTTAGTAAAATATATGTTTTGCATTAATTTATGTGTTTTTAGATATGTAAGACTATTTTTTATTACTGAACGCCAAAAAATGTTAAATATTTTACTCCACCCCCTCAAAAATGAAAATTACTTTTTCTTTTTTATCTTCTCTTGTTCCCAGAATGTTTCCTTTTATTAAAATAATAATAAAAAATTATTATGATTAGGTGTTCATAGTGTCAAGTAAATAAAAATTGATTACTTTATTGCTTGGAAATTTATATGTAGTTTGAGCACCCAAAATACAGAAGGAGTTACAGTCATTACAACTTGATCTACATAGTCAATTCACTCTATGCAGAGCAATGAGGTTGATCAATTCAACTATAGAAAGTTGGACCTAACAGTTCTAATTATCTCCTAATAGAATCAGAAAGCTCTGACTCTTAAAACTGTCTCTATAACCACTAAATTGAATAATTTCTGAAGTAAAAGCAGTTACAAACTCTCCATACAGTAGAAAAAAGTAATTGTGTGATGCTTAGTGATTTAACTTCTAAAGTAAACCATGGTTAATGTGCTGATGGCTATATTATATTACAAAAATACTTTCTACATTTACAGACAGTATATTTGATACTCATCTCATCATCAATGCAAACTCAGTTGGAATATTACCTTCATTTAATAATAACCAAATAATCAATTTTTGGATAGCTAGATACCCAGTAATTGAATAACTGGTTGAGTTAGCTACAAACTGGCTACCTGCATAAAATTGTTTTGTCTATTTATACTTTCAAGGTTTACTCATTCAGACTCAAATTCCTAATCAATGTGTGAGAAGCAATGTTCTAACCATTTCACCAATGAAGCTATTTATTTAAACTGCCCAGAGCTATTTTTTATTATAATCATATAAATGAGATGTTCACAAAGCTTCAGTTTATATTATAAATTTATAAGTGACTACCTACTCATTTTAACATCTTTGTAAATAAACACTGAATATCAAATATTGATGCAAAAAACACTAAATCAGAGTTTAACTATTAAAAATTTAAAGTTTTATTATACCAAGTTTATGTCATATTCATGGTTAATCTGTTGAAAACTTTAATTTTTTATTCTCAGCAGACTAAGCATGAATATGATGTGAAAGCATTGAAAGTATACTAGATACAATAAATCTTGCTACATTTTAATAGATAAACTTTGATTTAGTATTTTTTTACATTAAATTAATTATAGAATTAAACTTGGTTGGAATGCTTTTGGTAGAAATAACTTGATACTAAAAGGAAATATGCCTATGTGTTTGAAAAGGAAGGTTTTTAATAAATGTGTTTTACCAGTTCTTTTTTATGGATGTGAGACTTGAACACTTAATAGAAGAGCAATGCAGAGACTTTCAGATTACTCAAAGAAGTATGGATGCATGTTGGGAGTAACAAGAAGAGATCAGAAACACAATATATGGGTAAGAGAACAAATAGATGTTACTGACTTCATTAAAAAATTATAAGACTGAAATGGAGTTGGGCTGGATATATTGCTAGAAGAGATGATAATAGATGGATAATTGCAAACTTAAGCTGGATTCCAAGAGATTGTAAAAGACCTAGAAAAAGACCACATGTGAGATGGATGGATGAAATAAGAAAGTGTGCAGGGGTGATGTGGAGAAGAGAAGCTAAAGATCAGAAAAGATGGATTGAATTTGGAGAGACTTTTATCCTGCAGTGAATTGATAATGGTTGATGATGATGATGACATTAATATTTATAATGACAGGGTATAAAAATGTAATTGAATATTAAATATGAAAATATCAAGTAATAGAGTCCAAATAATCTATAATAATGATAAAAATTTTGAGCAATATGTGATTGCATTAATACTATTAAAAAAAATATTATTCTAGTTATTATTTATTTGGGGGGCTCTATTATTTGATATTAATATATTTCATTCAATTGTTTGTTTACATAGATTTTAAAATTAATAGATATGAACTTTATTTTGTAAATTTACATCATATGCCACTTTGAATGAGACAGTGTGAATAATTCTGTCAGATTTTATAATTATCCTGAAAATTATCATTGTTCATTCTGTTTTCCATATAGCATTTTGGAAATGAAATGAACATGATGCATTTTTCCAACTATAATATAATTAATAAACATCACATGACCACTTCTTATGCTTGTGTCTAACTGTTGTTAAAACAGGAAAAATTCACTATATGTATAGCAACACACAGCAAGCTAGAGTAATCAATGAATGCCTGAAGGCTTGTGCAGAAAATCCCCATCTAGTGCCTACTCATCCAATATCCCCAAACTAGTTTCTGGTTTGTGGCCTTTGTCGGTTCTTTAATAACCATAGCCATCACTATCCTATTAGGCAGGATTGGTTTTAAGCCAATAAACATCACAAGACCACCATTTCTTTAGCTTTTGTATAACTGTTGTTAAAACAGGCAAAACTCACTATACGTATAGCCACACACAGCAATCTAGAGTAATCAATGGATGCCAGAAGGCTTGTGCATAAAATCCCCCTCTAGTGCCTACTCATCCAATATAGTGCAGTGTTCTCAGATCCAAGGCTCCTCACTGACGAAGGCCACAAATCAGAAACTAGTCTGGGAATATTAGATGAGTAGGCACTAGATGGGATTTTATGCACAAGCCTTCAGGCATCCATTGATTACTCTAGCTTGCTGTGTGTGGCTATACATATAGTGTTTTGCCTGTTATAATATAACTAATACTCAAAAAGTTTATCATTTTAGTAATTACATATTATTAGCACTGAATAGTTTAATAATTACATATGCATATTTAAAAAAGATTTTAAATTTAGTAGGCTTAATAAAACTCATACAATATAATAACATATGCATTAGTTTGTCACAAATATGAAAAAGAATAGAGAGTCATGTGGAAGCTGAAAACATTTTCAAAACAGTTGATTTCAGATATTCCATTCCTAGTTATACCTACTAAGATATCTATTTATATTTTTTTGATAAATAGGCTGAGTAATGTAAGTACTAGACAATAAGGACATGCAAGATGAGTGTTGAAGAAATGGTAACAAACCTTACAAATATTGAAAAAATGATCATACACTTATAAAAAAACTGAATGTGTTTTATTTTCTTATCACAACTTATTTTAACATTTTATATTTTTAACTATGATGTGTCCTATCAAATGACATTATGAACTAATATATAAAAAGTGTTCAGTATTGCCAAATGTATTTTTATTAAAACAGGCAAAACTCTCTATATGTATTGCCACTCAGTGCAAGACAGAGTAATCAATGGATGCCAGAAGACATTAAATGGGGATTTTATGCACAATCCTTTTGACATTCATTGATTACTCTGGCTTGCACTGAGTGGCAATATGTATAGAGAGTTTTGCCTGTTTTAATAACAGTTATAAGCAAGCATAAGAAATCGTAATCATGCGAATGTATTTTTACAATTAAAAAGATATGATAGGTATAAAAACTATTAAAAAAACTGCAAGGTATATGTAAATTTATCATAATACAATTATTTTATTAATAAAAAATAATTTTATTATTGAAAAACATACAATTTTAATTAATCCTTTAAAACACAGTTCATTATTTAACAACAAATAGATTAGTTTAATAGACAATAAATAACAACATCAATAGTAATAATAATATTGTATAATGTTGAAATGATGGCATTCCAAATCATTAAAGATAGGCTCACAGAGTGCATTATATAGTTATTGTATTTTATTTTTCTCATTTGAAAAGAGGATTTTGAATTAACATTATAGATTATATTATCATTTGAACATTGACCTTAAATTTGAAATCTATCACACTGATCCCTAAATAAATAAATCATGGGAAGAGGAAAAATAGAAAAAATAAAGAATAATTTTAAATTTAATATTATAAATTAAAAATGAAAATTGCATTAATGAATTAATCTAATATAGGTTTATCAATATTATATGATGATACACACATATATACACGTTCAAATTATAATGAATATGTTTTCATATGCAATCAATAAAAATAAATTATTTAACTTTATTATTTTGAAATTATACATATTAAAAATAAACTTGCTAATGAAAATATAAAAGAATATGGAAATATCAACTTCTTTTTCTTCCAGGAAATTGTATTGAAAAGATATGCTACACATTACATTTCAGGGTTCTTTTAATATATTTTAGATATAATTTGTTATTTATTATTGCTACGATTATTCTTATTAATTTATGGTTACTTTAAACTATTAAGTACTAAATATATATATATACTTTCATCTGTAACAAAAAAAAAATGTTAAAAGAATGATCTAAAAAGTATATTATAGTTAACTATTATCAGTTTTAACTATATAATTAATAATAAAGTTGAATCTCGTGTTATGATTTGTAGAGGTCTCTCTTGCTAAAGTTAAGCACTCAAGGCGCATGTACTAAAGCTTTAGCTTTATATAGGTATTACGTGCTGACATTGTGCTTAATAAGAATTAATATTTATAACTTTAAATAACCATTATAATAATAAGAATATTAATAATATTAAGGATTAATAATATATTGTTAACTATTGTCCACTATTGAAACATCAGTTAATTATGATTGCTAATTCAAAGTAATGTATGTTTTAATAGACTTATAACTGCAATATTATAGAACACCTCAGTTGGTTAGAGCATTACCTTAAAATTTAATATTCAAAAACCTAAAAGCTGTAAGTTTGACTCCAATGCTCAAATCATCACTGGTCATGCCAGCAATACCCTGAAGAAGAGTGGAGAATAATAACACTTAAATTGTTGTGTAATCTCCCAACCTCTATTGTACTTGTGTGTTATTACTAACAGTTGTTTGTATTTGGAACAGTTTAAATAAAGTTTAAACTTTTTTACATATTTAACATTTAATCATAGGAGACAGTCCTTCTTTCAGTTTTAAGTTACAATGATAATTTACCATCGATTATTCAAAAAAAATAATTGAATGATTAATTTTTTAGGAAATCACATGGCATTCAGTTACCAAATTATGTTTTGCAAAAGTAATCTATTGCTTAGTTATTTTACCTGTCTTTGGAAAGAGAACTTTAATATAATTATTAGATCTACTATGGCTAGATTATTATATCAATCTTTATATTGCTTATATTTAAAAAAAAAAAAAAAAAACAACAACTGAAAGTTCAATATGAAAAAGAAAGAAAAAAAACAATATATATGTCATAAAGAAAGATAGAAAATTTAAAAAATCAACAGCTATGCAATGTACATTAAAAAGAAATACTCAAAAAAAAATGTATAGAATCAGAATTGAATACCTCAGCAGAGTATTATATGTGAAATAAAGTCTTGTTTTACTAAACTATCAATTTTTTGCTTTTTTCAAAAAAATGAGTCAGTTCAATAAACATTTATTTTGTTAGAGAAGTCTTAAATTCGGGCACCTTTATTAGTAATGATGCTGTGTGGAGGAAGGACATTATCAGGTCTCAGGATATATTTCTGATTTTTAGAGTAATATAAAGTAATAGAAATAAGTAGTTAAAATCGTTTTGATGACATTTGGAAGACAATCTTAAATTTAAATACATAAAGTTTAATAAATACATAATTTAAATATGTAGAGTTTAATAAATACATAATGTATATTCTATCTATTTTAAGCCATGGTTGCAAAATATGGCATTTGCATTAAAATTAAAGATAAAGCACAAATTATAGGTAACAAAAGTAAATGTGGATAAAAAATATAGTAAATACTTTCAAGCAAAATGTTTAAGATTAATATATGGTAAGCATAACTTTAATAAAATCAAATGTTTCAAAATCTTACTAAGAGTGAGAATCATCATCAAAACTGTAGAACTGACACAGTTTACCTTACACATACATAACTCTCAAACAAACAATATTAGCGCATCCATCTATCATAATTCACAAATTTGGTGTTTGAATCCAAGCTAGCTGTAGCTTTAATTTTTTTTAAAATCGCAATTGGTATATATATATATATATATAAAGTATCCAACACATATTATATATATATATATATAAAGTATCCAACACATATTATTGTGGAATAAACAATAAATTAGTTATTCTTGGCTAGAGAAAACAGATCCTAGATTAATGTGGATTTATCAATTTGCAACCTATACAAACAAAAATATATAGTCACAATAAGAATCAACTTTTACTATTAGTAAGTGTCATTATTCTATAGTCACAGACTCTTTGTTATTTTATATACTAGTGTGCCTTATAAAACTATAAAACAGCTTGTTTAAATATTTTTAGGATGTGTATATAACAACAAGAAGGTATTATGATTTATTAATTAAGAAAAAATGAAGATAGTAATGCAATACTTGAGTTTATTTGTTTTCTGGTCATTGATCAGATTGAATTGTTAACTAGAATAAAAAAATATTTAATCAGTGCTCCTACAGCCTGTGCTCTACCATTAGGTAATACTCTACCATCGGAAGTTGTATTTTTGGATAATGATCAAGGATTCCCCTTGAAACATTATTAAATGAACAAATTGCAGTTACATTTTTCCAACACCATAATCCAGGGAATTTTGAGAAATAGACTCAATAAATATTTATTAATTTCAATTTTGAACAATACCAAAACAATTAATTTTAATTAACTTTATCACTTTTTTTTTTGTAATTATATTTATTTAATCTTTCCTTTTGTTTTAGTATAGCTGAAATTTAGGAAATAAATAAATACATTCCAATAACACACTTTCATTTACTTTATTCTTTAACTTAAAATCTTTGTCAAGTGTTGTTAGCCGAGAGGTTATTGCACCCACCTTGCAAGCAAGTAGTTGGTTGCAGATGGGTGTGGGTTCGCGTCCCGGCTGATGCTATGACATATTGGAAAAAAAAAATCAAAATCCTTTTTTAAAAAAGGAATACGATGAAGTGAATTTAAAGTAAATTAGGTCTATATAACACATGCTGAAAGAACTCTTATTAAACCTTTGATATCTTTTTGTTGAGTAAGCGAAAATTAAATAGTAATGTAGTTATTATTATTGATGTGTTTTAAAATCTACTCTATAGGTAAATTACAGTGGGTTGTTTAACTTTTTTATACATTAAAATTTTAGACAAATTATAAAATAGAACAGAAAGCTAAAATGCTATAATTGATTTTAAAAAAAAAAAAAATACAAAAAAAAAAAGTGAACAAGAAATACTTTTTTTTCGATTAAGGTAAAATATAAAGAATTCTAAAATGAACTTCAAATAAATATACACCTGGGTCTCGTTTTACGCGATAGATAGGTTCCTCAGAAAACACGTGCAAACGAAATCATGCAAAAATAGACGTAACTTACATTGAAAAAGGGGGGATGCGGTCTGTGATTTTTCAAAATTCGCGTAAAAGCAAAGCACCAATGTAAAATTACTTTAAAATTCGCACAAAAAAAAAAAAAAATAAGGAAATAAAATATGACTAATAAAAAATTTCAAATTTGAAAAAATTGATACAAGACAAACTTTTTTTAACTATAATATTTAATTTTATTCAAAATAATATATTTTGATGCATAATTCACAGTACAGTAATTTACATATTTTTATACATGTTTTAATTATTATAGCTATTTTCCAAAAAACACGTTCGTTTGCAAACAACTAGCACCAACTTCACACTCATGTTGTAACAGTGGTTTTCTGGTGACAATGTAATTAGTAATTAATCTTTGAGATGATGATTTTATTAATTGTTTATGAAACTAACAACTAAAAATTAAATTCTTATTTTTGTCGTTAATTTTCAATTCCATTTAAAAATCAAATTTCACATTAATTTCAAGTCGCAGTAAGTAATTTTTAAATTGTTAATTACAATTAAAAATCAGATTTTAATTTTTAATTGTCAAATTTAATTGTGCCCATTGCTATTACTGACCTTTTAAAAATAAACTTGTAGACACTAAATGATTAATAATTGATTACATTCTTTTTTAAAAAGGAAAAACAGAATGTGATTTAAAATGCAAAATTAACACGCACAATGTTTGAACAAATTTACATTATAATCTTGTAAAATTTAATGTGTGTATACATAAAATGTGGAAATCATGATTTTAATTTCATTATTGCATAAAATCTTACTATTATAAAGCACTGAAAATATTGAAATTACTAAGATGAAAGTCGAATTCCAATAATGGGCTATTACTTTCAATATAACGTAAATGCACGAAATTTATTATTTAAAGTAATAGCGCATTATCGGAGTTCATATACGTGGTCTCTTTTTACGCGGACTTATTTAACACACTTCCGGTGAGACACAAATCACATAACTTCAAAATCGTGTTAAATAAGTCTGCATAAAAAGAGACCCAGGTGTATAAACTAATGATTAAATTTATTGAGTTTACTCACTTATTTGTAAAACTTATTTTAGAGATATTTCAAATGGTTTATTTTAAAATTAAATAATAGTTTGTTCATTTTTTACTGAAATCATTTATACTAAATATACATCTAGCTCGATAAATTTTTTTACCATTAATAAATTCTTATATCTTATTTTTTTATAAATAAAAATTAAAATTAATAAGTCATAAAATCTTTTTATTTGCATATTTTTTACATAAATTATGAGATAAAAAATTAACAGAAAGATATAGCATAATTGATATATTCTTAAATATATATAAAGTGAAGGAAGTAATTAGTTATACTATTTAAGGGATTCGAACTCAGACTTTCACATGACCCACTACTCTCAGTGCCATCTCATATTGCTGACCCACCTGATCACACACATGCTGAAAAGGTAAACAATCACCAATATATGTATTTCATGCTAAACCAGCAATCATCAGTTGGTCTAGATTACTATCCTCACACATATATACAATCAGTGCTCAGCTTTATATTAAGATAGCCAATCTTCATACTTTAATGGACAGACTTTAAACTATTCCAATTCACAACTTTTCAGCCCTACATTTTATTGAAAATCTGATGATGGAACGTTCAAAGCCCTTGTTAGTGCCAAGGTTGCCGCCCTACCCATGTTGACATATTAGTCATTCTGACTCCTCATGTACAAATGAATAATTCACTTTTACATACATATGCGAGGGATGGGCAGACCTTTTACACACTATTTATATAAATTAATACATTGCACAGCAGAATGACTAATATGTCAACATGGGTAGGATGACAACCTTGGCATTAACAAGGGCTTTGAACCTTCCATCATTAGATTTTCAATGAAATGGAGGGCTGAAAAGTTGTGAGTTGGAATAGTTTGAAGCCTGTCCATTAAAGTGTGAAGATTGGCTATCTTAATATAAAGCTGAGCATTGATTGTATATATGTGTGAGGATAGTAATCTAGACCAACTGATGATTGCTGGTTTAGCATGAAATACGTATATTGGTGATTATTTATCTTTTCAACATGTGTGTGATCAAGTGGGTCAGCAATATGAGATGGCACTGAGAGTAGTGGGTCGTGTGAAAGTCTGAGTTCGAATCCTGCATATCTTACATATATAAAAACGCAAGTTTAAGCCCGTGCAATGTATTAAACTATTTAAGTTAATTGTAGAATAAAATTAATAATTTGGCATCAGACAACTGTTATATTGTCTATTAAGAAACTTTCAAGAAACCTATGGTTATATAGTAACAAATTTTAATTAGTTCATTAAAGTATATGTATATAAGCAAGATACATCTTCTTGTCTATTTTAAACTAACGTAATTAAAAGAAGAAATAGAAAAAAAAAGTGAGGGGGTCTAAAAGGAAAAGAATTTATTATTAATTAAAACTACTAAAAATATATATACTTTTAGTTGAAAAAATAACTACCAAAACAGAAATTTACTTCAATAACATAAATTTGCAATTTGTTCCTCATTAACATTTAATTTACCACTGGTTTTTTCCTCAGGAAATAAAAATGCCATATATAATTTTATATGCATATATAAGCGGCAATGGAAATCTATTAAAAGGTAATTTCTTATAAATCTGGCGTAAACTCGTTATTGTAAGGCCGGAATTAAAAAATATGTTTATTGTTCTTTTCTGTATTTCCTAACACATATTATACATATAATCAAATGTTTGTATTTTTTATTAAAAAAATCAATAACAATCAATGAACAAGCTACAATTTTTTAAAATATATATGTAAATGAGAATTAAAACTTATTAGATCTGAAACAAACAAGTGGCAATGGGAGGGGAAGGAAAGAGCACAACAATATTAGATTGTGATTATCTAAAAAGCAAATAAAATAATCTAAAAATAAATAAATAAAAACAAAAACAATATGTCTTTTTAAAAAAATCACATATGTGTAAATATACAACAGTTTAAAGTGTCAATGTACACGAATTAAAGGATAGATAATAATCAAGAATTGTAAAGAGAAAAAAAATATTTAGCATATACATATAACAAAAATGAAGTACTTAAGTAAATATGATAATAGTAATTAAAACTTTTAAGGCAGTTGGAAAACACAATTTTTATATGTTCAACTAATTAATAAATATATATAAATTCATTAAAATCAGTCAACACTTAGATAATCTCAATCTGTTGTCAAGGCAACATTCTTTTAACAATAAAGGTGGAATCACATCTTTATTTATGATCCAATATATTTATTTATATATTGAACATATTGCTAGAAGAGATGATAATAGATGGATAATTGAAATCTTAAATGGGATTCCAAGAGATTGTAAAAAACCCAGAAGGAGATTACATGTGAGATGGATGGATGAAATAAGAAAGTGTGCAAGGGTGATATAGAGAAGAGAGGCTAGAGATTGAAGAAGATGGATTGAACTTGGAGAGACCTTCATTCTACAGTGGATTAATAATGGTTGACGATGATGATGATGATATTTATATAAACACTAAATATTGCAATTGACCACAGAGTACCATTGTAAAAAAACATTTGGCTTTTACTATTGTAGTGTTCTTTATCTAATAAATAATAAATTCAGTTATATATAAATTCAGTTATATATAAATTAAAATTTTAAACTAGAATGTTTTATTAATTTAATGAACACAAACTTGTTGCTTCCAAATTTTATGCACAGATTTGTAATGCCATAGTAATTAGTAAGATTTGTGGAAGTAAAATTAAATTATTATATCTCAAATACTTTTAACTGAGGAATAAATGCTATATACTGCAAATTTTTTTATTTCATTAAATGAGTCATAGCAACCATAAGTGCTATTTTTATATGAAACCTGAATGATAATTAATGTAATGACTAGTTATGAGGCTGCGGAATCCAATTCATATTTGGAAGTAAAAATTTTCATTATAAATTTATTAATTCTTGGAAATATAATGCTCCTTTATACTAGTTAATAATATATCCTTAATTAATTTACAAGTGTAAAATAGCTTAAACTGTATTGACACATCACTAAATATGATATGGTAGTCAAAACAAATCTTTCTTATTAAATTAGTGTCTCCTTTTTTAAAAGTAAGATGTCAACTTAATCTATCCAGTAAAATATTAATATCACATGATCACCATCTCTTATGCTAGCACATAACCGTTATTAAACAGTCAATGCACTGACGAAGGCCACAAGCCAGAAACTAGTCTGGGGATATTGGATGAGTAGGCACTAGATGGGGATTTTATGCACAAGCCTTCTTGCATCCATTGATTACTCTGGTTGGCACAGGGTGGCACTACTGTATGGAGAGTTTTGCATGTTTAAAATATTAATATACTCCATTGCAAATATATTTGCATTTAATATATAAAAAAGCTTTTATCCTTATAAAAATATAATATCCTAATTACAATATATTGTTTCAAAAAAGAAAAAAAATGGCACTGTTATCAAATTTTTATATTATTAAAAATACAACATTAACAATAAATTAAAATGCATTCTTAAGAACATAGATAAGATGCTATAACTTTAACTACTTTTTATTTCTTAGAAGTCTTTATAATCTGTTTGAAAAATCTATTAGTCTGTCATATAGTTTTTGGTGCCAATATATTACACAGAATGGCAATATGGTGAATCACTCTCATTTTACTTTTTGTAAAAGATGAGTCCTATTGCAATAATTGAAGAACTTTATGTGATCTAGCATTGAAGCATAAAAAATGGTGATGACTATTCAGATTATTTGTCTTATTAGCAAGATACCTTAAATGTGTCATTCTCAGGTACATCAAATTGTACTATTTACCATATAAATAGCTTTAAAATCTTCAAGAAAGAGTGTGGTAATGTTAGAGTAGATATTCCTGTCCAATGCAAAAATATTTCATTAGATCTAATGTGCATAAGAAAAAAAAAAACTGTTTTGTTTTTGGAAAAGTAAAAATTTACTTCTACATGAAAATATTTATACTCAGTAAGTGATATCCAATGCAATAACATTCCATATTGCTAAGAAATGAAAGTAAAATAAATATGTTTTAATAATAGTGATTATGTCATAAATGTAATCTTTTTTATATAAATTTAAATCTTTTAATTATCCAGAATCGTTTCTAGAAAAAGCTAAAAAATTATTTTAAATAAAACACAAAAAAATCTATTGATTAAAAAAAAACATTAGGAAACTCTTACAAAGATATTCCAGTATATTTTTATATTCAAAAAATATTTAAAGAATATTCCCTTTGTTGTTAATAAAGAAAATTTCATCAATAGAAAATTATATACAAGTATTAACATATGTATTAGAGAATAAATTTAAGTTACATAACATTTGGTATTTAAATAAATCAATTATTTTATATAGCGCATATTCTATATGTGAAAACTCTCACAAAATAATTGATTAAGACAATTAAACCAATTACTCTAGGTTTAAGTAGGTTTATAAATGTAGATGGTAACAATCAACCTTTAAGCTATCAACAATCTCAACCTGTAGTCAAGGAGATTGCCTTAGTTACAGATTGAGATTGTTACTAGCTTAAGGGTTGGTTATTATAAAACAATTGACATTTCAAGGGAGATAAAAATGATTTGAATTTGAAAAAAATAATATCTTATATAGTAGATGTATACTTTATTTTTAATTTGCACATTTTTTATATCTAATTGCATTGAAGGGTAAAGAAAATGTGGTAAGAGCAAGGCAAGTTTAGTAAGATTTAGTTTAAAAGCAGATGATAACATTATAAGAGCAGTTGAAGTCACTTCACATGATGTTATGCCAAGTTATAATTTTCTTTGGCCAATGAATAGAGGGTTTACTATGTCTTTCATTTTTTGGCATAAATATATTACTATAAAGCAGTACTGCTATGAATATAAATAACAGATAAAGAAACAAATAATTGCATTAACTGATAAGAATGTTATGTTTAATCTTGCCAATGAAATGGGCATACTTATTAAAATATGTATGTCTTGTGTACTTTTAATGTTGGGTTTACTTACATATAAATGTTTACAGTTTAGAGTATTAGCAGTAATAGTTTGATTAACAAAGAAATTTTTGTTTCTGTAATGGCAAAAATATCTCCATGATATTTGTCTAGAAATTGACTTAGCTGTGAGATTCTGTCACATGAGTTCAGTTCATGCACAACTAAGTGGCTTATTATGTTTTTGAAATATTAGAGTGGCACTTCTTGCTAGGCTGTTTGGTATTAGTGTGAAATACCTTAGACATCTTATTATTTTCATAAGCGGAGTAGATAATTTTATGGAGTGCTTTGCAAGTATGTTTTATTTTTGAAAACTTTTGAATGTATATGGTGTCTTGATTGAAGGATAGAATTAAATATAGCTTGTAATTTTAATTCTGGCCATGATTATCTGTGATCAAATATCATTAATTAAATTTTGAAATTCATAATCAAAATTGCTATCTTCAGTTGGTATATCTGTTAGAATGTTATTAGTAATGTATGCTTGGTTAGTTTGACATTTCATTAAATTCAGGTTTCATATTATTTGTTGACTGCAATGTAGGGAAAGTGTTACTGCCCATGTAATAATTTCCATGCAAAATGAGCAGACTGTTTTTAGGATCATATAGTGACATTGCTACATAAGTGTCCTAGCTTTTTGACACAATTATTGGGTTGCCTACTTTTGATATAAACAGCAATAAAAATAAAATGGATTTAAAAAGGTAATGGGAGGAAGGGTGAATCTGGAAAATGGCCTTGTTTCATTTTTAAAGTGATCTTTCAAGAGTCAGTGAGAATTTGTAATTGTATATACGCAGTAAAATTTCTTGATATGTTTATTACTTGAGCTATATTTGATATACTTTTTGTAGATTCTAATGAATGTGCATGACATAGCCATGTATAATTGAATTTGGATTATTTAGGAATATAGTATATTTTTTTCAGATTTGAGATGCTTAATGGTGTTTTTGGACTCTTTATGTTTTTGTTTTAATCATGTCATGTATGTGTAGTTTTTCTTAACAATTATATAAAGAAGGATAAGATAATATTGATTATTATGTGAATCATAATCTTCTATAAGGCTAATGATTGATGTGGTAGGTGAAAGATTGCAAATATATTGCACATGCAATCATTTCACTTATTAAAAGAAGTGTGTTTAGATTTGTTAGTTTCATTAGATATTCTGATGGAACTGAAATCTATAAATTATGCTTTGTTATTAGTAGTAAATATTGGAGCATGTGTCCAATCTTTACATGATTATTTCCATTTTTTTTTTTTTTGGTTTATTTACAAGAAGTTCACAGTTAATCATATCTGAAACAACATTAGTATTAAAGATATAATAGAAAGTTGTATTTACTGGATAAAGCATTATTATGCATTCATTTGCCTTTAGTATTTTTTTAGATTTGTCAAGAATGGGTGGTCAAGAGGTTAGCAGCAGCTGCTTTACAAGCAGTTGTCCCGGGTTAGTGGGTTTGCTTCCCGGCTGATGCTATGACACATGAAAAAAAAATTTTCTTATATATTTATAGCATTTTTCTGGTTTATTTCAATCAGAGATGTTTGTTCAGAGACTGCTATTATTGATATTAGCAATCTTTTCTTTTGCAAGCTTTTTTTTACATTTTTTTTATATTCTGAAATGTTCAGAAATGATAGTTACTTTTATATTAATGCAGCATTTTTCAGTGTTTGAGGTATTAGAATTATTACATGAAAAAGTTTTTTTTATTGGTTATTGGATTTCTTGTTCAATATGTTTGAAATATTGGCTATATTGGGAAACTATTACTTTGACTTTTACATACTTTTTTAATTTCTGGCATGTTCAAAGCAATTTTATTGGTTATTTAATATGCATGTTTTAGTCTATTGGTTACTTAATATGTATGTATTAGTCTATAAAAATATATTGTTTATTATTACTATCAAAGAAGGTTTTTTTTACTTTGACTCTCATATTAGCATCTATGATTTCAACTTTTCCTTATTATCTGCCACTAATGTAAAACTTTTAAAGATGCACTCATATGTTAAAAAGTTCAGAAGCATACATTTTTTCTGTCATTACAGCAACACCATTTACTGTAATCTTCAGTAATTGACAAATACAGATGACATTGCTAAATAAATACTTTTCCAGTGCTGTCTTATCCAATATCCCCAGACTAGTTTCAAGCTTATGGCTTTCATTAGTGAGGAACTTTGGATATGTCTAGACTTTTAGGATCTAATGCATATTTCCTCTGCCAGGCATCATTTATCTTTTCTTTCACTATTCCTGATCACAGAATAAAAATGACTTTAGTTGTTAAAAAAAGTAGGGATACCACAATGTATAGAAAATAAAGTGGTTTCCATTTTATACGACTATACAAACAAATTAGTTAAAATATTTAAATGTTTTCAAATTGGGCAGATAGCTTGATAGTAAAAGAAAAAGGTAAATGATATTTGGTAGAGGCAAGGTGTATTAGGTCCTAAAAATTCAGACATTGGTCCAAGAACCAAAGCTCCTCATTGATGATAACAGTAAGCTTGAAACCAAACTGAAGATATTGCATTAGACAGTACTAGATAAAGATTGATTAAGCACTATAATCTGCATCTGTCAATTATTAAAGATTACAATAAGGGACTTAAACTGTAACGAAAGAGAAAAAAGTATGTTCCTGAAATAACATCGAACAAATCAAAGTCATGTGATATTTTATTGATCTTGTTATAAAGTTGATTTTTTCTCTTTTCAAATGGTTACTTATCATTACTGTATTTAATATTTAATTACAAGCATAGTATATATACTTAAGTTAGATGTAATTAGAGGGAATTTAAATCCAGACTTTAAAGTTCCCTTGTCATCCACTCCATCTTATACAACTGATACACATGCCCACATGTGAAAAAATAAATGATCTCCAATATATGTATTTTATGCTGAAACAGCAGTCATCAGTTAGTTTAGATCATCATTTACCACACACACACATATATAATCAGTGCTGGGTTTATATTATGGCAGCAAATTTTCAAACTTTAATGGATAGGTTTCACCTTCACCCTCTAACTCTTCAGCCATCCATATCACAGAAAATCTAATAGTGGCACATTCAAAGCCCTTCATCAAATTTCCAATGGCATGGCTAGCTAAAAAGTTGAAGAGTGAAGTAGATTGAAGCCTATCCATTAGAGTTTGAAGATTTTCTATCTTAATATAAATCAAGCATTGATTATATATATATATATATATATATATATATATATATATATGTGTGTGTGTGTGTGTGTGTGTGGAAGATGATGATCTGGACTAAATGATGAGTACTGGTTCAGCATAAAATACATATATTCGAAATCTTTTTTTTTTTTTACATGTTTGTGGTTACGCTTGTCGGTTGTATGAAATAGAGTAGATAACTGAAGGGAGCTTTGAGCTTTAAAGTCTGTTCAAACCCCCTATATTATATTGAAATTCCAAATATATAAATTATATGTGTCTCCTTACTTTATCTATAAACCTGTTATTAATATTTGTCCTGTAAATATAGCTTCCTTAAAATACTTTTCTGGAAAATAAATAAAGCTTTTATACACGAATTTGCCATAAGATCATCATCAAATTGTATTCAACTCTTTGATTAATAATCAATTAGTTACTTTAATAATTTTTATTAAATAGTCACAATTTTATTAAATGGTGAACATCTTAAGAAACTTACATCATTAAAGCAATATTATTTTAGTAAGATAAAATTATGAATGCCATTCTGCCCCCAAAACTATTGCAATATTTATTCATTATGCAATTTAAAACATTTAGATATTGTACAATAATAAATTGCAATTGTAATAAATTAAAAATATGAGATAATTTTGATTTGATATCCTCAAACTGCAGTTTATATTAGGATTTTTAACATATTGTAGTGTAGACAATGATAGTTTTCATTAGAAAACTAAAGACCCCCCGCCAAAAAAAAAAAAAAAAAAAACTAATGCAAATTTTATTCAGCATGTAACTGAAAATAATTTTTCACTGTACATAGGATTGAAGTAAACTAAAATTAAATGAAAAAAACATATTTAAAAATTTCATATCTATAGACATATTAAAGTTTTCCCAGTTGAAAATGCTTATTGATGTAAGCATAAACCATATTGGCAGACACAATGACAAATATATTTAATTACTTAAATTAATAAAATCACTATAATTTAATGTACATTACTTAATTTTTATTAAGTTAAGGCTGCATTTTTATAAAAATAAATAAGTAAATGAAAACTTATCGATTTCTAAAAAACTTTTTTCTACAGCACTGCAAAAACACTTGAAAGTTTTTTTTAGTTAGAAATTACAAAAATAAAAAAAATGCTTTGAATATAAAGTGCACCAAAAATAAATTTTATAACGTCATTGTTAACTTTTTTATATATACATGCATTACTTTAATTTCATGAAACGTTGATTCAGCAGAATATCAACTTTACCTGATGTAATAAATTCAAAATAGTGACTGTAAAGTTATCTACTTTTTCCCAATATAAAAATTTATTTTTCGTATCTTAAATGTTTATTATATGTTTTGAATTTAAATTATTTGTCATAGAAAATCTGCCGGGACGCGAACCCACACCCGTCTGCAACCAACTACTTGCTTGCATGGCAGCTGCGATACCTCTCGGCTAACAACGCAAGACGAAAATCATTATAACTGCTAGTTTTTATATGCGATTTCTATTTACAAGGCATTTTGGAGATCCAATTGAATTTGAAGAAATAAAACTAATTTCAACAATAAAAATTAAAATAATAAGAAAATAAAATTCATTACATACTTGTAAGATTAGTCACAACATTTTAATTTCTTTAATAATTTTTATCTAAATGATCTTCTGAATACGGTAGAATATGTAAATTGACTAATTACAGAAAAAAAAAAAAAGCAAAATTTTAAAACTTTCTTTATATTCAAATTCAATAATCTTTTTCTTTTGCTTAAAAAGATACATTTTTTCTCTCCACTGCTCTTAACTATTTTTATATAAAACATCAATAATATTGAATAAATGAAAATATGTGAATTCTTTTTAATAGATACATATACACATTTTTATCTAATTTTTGAGGATTTATTAGCAAACTCCACTAAATAATAAACATCTACCAACACAAAAACTCAAATTACTCTCTTTTACTATACATTCTGATAACAATCTTTGTTTATTTGATGAATCAGAGGTATCAGATACCTGGATCATTTAATATATATATTGTTTATGCTTTTTTTTTTTACAATAATCACATCTCACATTCTTACATCCTTTCTCTCTCTCTCTCTCTCTCTCTCTTTTTTTTGTAAATGAACTTTGCCACTTCTCTATCTCAAATCTCATAAGTTTTAATAATGATTTATTTTCCAAATGTGTGACTAAATTATACCAGCCATATTTATTTTTGAAAAAGTCAAGTTAGTTGAAATATCAGATGTTTACTTGGTTATAAAAATGTTTGGAGATAATTTTTTTTTTTTGAAGCAATATTTACTTTTTTTTGTAAATCTGGTTTTAAACTATATTTCCTGTTTCAAGTGTTTCTACTTTTTTTTAAAAATAATATAAATACACATAGGAATAAATTTTTTAAGTTTCCTGTGTATATGGTTGCTTATTATTATACAATAATATTTGAACAGATGCATGCATGATTCAATAGTCGTTAATGTTTCTGGAAACATTTTTTATGCCAATACCAATTTTTTATTGGGCTACCTATATTATTTCTTAATTTATAATAATAATTAGCAATGAAAAATAAAAATTTAGTTTTTATGTTTATTTTTGAAATCCTTCAGTTTTTATATATGTAGACTATCAAATGTTACATTACTCAAGATGATTGGATTTAGAGTGTTTAATATTATATATTAATAAATAATAATCAAATAATTTGTTGCTCAAGAGGTCATATGATATTCAGGTATCAGGAATTACAAAACCAAACTATTTCTTGAATATTTAGCTCTCTCATTTATCACTCTATCATGGCACAAAAAAAGTGCACTTTATAAATTTATAAGATTACATATAGTGTCTTAACACTAATATAATTGCATTTAATTTTGATTTGGAATAATTTTTTCCAACTTTGACTTCTTATATAGGACTGTCAGATCAAAAATTAGATAGAGGATTATAAACTGAGACCATTGTTTTTATAATTTAAGAAAGAATATAACTATGAAAGAAATATACTTTTATTGAAATACTTATAACTGCAAATCTTTTTAAGGTGAAGGAAGTTTGCAAGAATTGGAAGAACTGTCTAATATTAAATGATTCATTTGTGAAGTTAGAAGAAAAGGTGAAGAGACAATTGATTTTTAAAATGGATATATATTGTATTACAAAGGCACAAAGATTATAAATAAAAAGTGGAAGAACAATATTGTGGAGATTGATAGTGTATCATATAGAATGGCAAGATTAGTTATTCAACTTAATAACAGATACCAAATGCAGATAATTCAGGTTTATTTGCCAACAAATTGTACTGATGAAGATATGATTTTTATATGGATGAACAAAAGACTTTTGATCATATCAAATGACATTTTAAAATTGTCATGGGAGACTTTAATGCGAGAATGGTAAACAAGAGCAAGATGAAAGTGCTGTAGATAAATTTGATTATGGTGATAGAAATGGGAGAGGACATAGATTTGTGGAGTTTGCAGGAAAAAAACAACAACTTTATATTATAAAGTCATTTTTTGAAAAATATGTTAATGGAGCTGGACATGGAAGCATCCAAATAAAGGTATAGCAGAATTTGGATTACATTTTGACTAAGAGAATATATGTATTTCAAGATAGTAATTTTCTTATACAATGAATTTAAATTTGAACTTGCAAATCATTTTCAAATATTAACACATTTTGAATGATTCACATTTGAACAAAATCAATAGGAAGATAACTGATACACTTTTAAAAAGTGAAACAGAAATAGCTGGTACAAAATGCAACAATTGACCTGTAAAATTTCTACTAAGACAAAACAATTTACTAAAAAAATAAAGGAATATAAAACTATATAAAAATGATGCATTAAGAAGGAAATATATCTAGAATTTTGTAAATGATGCAAAAGAGAATTGATAATAATTTTAAAAAGTATAACTGTGAAATAGCAAGGAAAGTTATAGAAAAAGATAAAATTCTCAAGAGTGTTAAGCAATATGTTGGTATTGATGAAAAACTTATTTCTGCAATAAGAAACAAAAGAAGTAATTATTACTAAAAGAAAAGACGACATTATGAATTGTGCAGAAGAGTTCTATCAAGAATTATATAGCAAGAAAAAAACAAGAAAAAATACCTCCTATAACTACTATGTTTTCTGAATTGAACATGTAATTAAATATATGATGAAGGAAAAAGGCCCATATAATGATGGACTTATAATCGATATCTTAAATGAAACAGGTGAAGAAATAGAAAATATTTTGACAAAGTTATATACCAAATGTCTAAATGATAAAGTTGTATTAGATAATTGAATGAATGCAGTATTATATTAATATTTAAGAAAGGTGATAATGAAGATATTAAAATTACAGACCTATCAGTCTTTTATCAGTTCAACATAAAATTTTTATCAAGATTATTACAACTCATCCACAGTGAATTTTGGATTTTAGCTAATCAAATGAACAAGAAATTGGTTTTAGTATAGTGGATCATATCCAAGTATTGAAAGAAGTTGTAGAAAGGACCAAAATGTCTGAGTTTCCATTATGCTTTGGATTAGTAGATTATAAAAAGGCATTTGATTCTATAAGAATTTTTCATTATTAAAACAGGCAAAACTCTCTATATTTATTGCCACTCCGTGCAAACCAGAGTAATCAATGCATGCCAGAAGGCTTGCTCCTCACTGAGGAAGGCAACAAGCCAGAAACTAGTCTGGGGATATTGGATGAGTAGGCACTAGATAAGGATTTTATGCAAAAGCTTTCTGGCATCCATCAATTACTCAGGCTTTCACTGAGTGGCAATACATATAGAGAGTTTTGCCTATTTTAATAACAGTTATAAGCAAGCATAGGATATGGTAATCGTGTGATGTTTATTGGCTTAAAAGCATTTTTTCAGTTATTAAAGCAGAGGATCATCAGGGTATAGACCCAAAATATTGTCATATGCTAAAGAATATTTATAAAATGCAACAGAAACAATTAGATTACATAATGATACTAGAAAGATTAAAATTGAAAAGGGTGTATGAGAAGGTGACTTTATATCTCAAAAACTTTTAATAGCAGTTTTGCAAAAAGTATTTTGTGGATTAAAATGGGAAGCAAGGTGAGTAAAAGTAAATGGAGATTATTTACAAGTAATCTACATTTTGCATATGATGCAGTTACTTTTGTAAATATGGCCTTAGAGCTTCAGGAAATGTTGCAAGAGTTATCAAATGGACTAAATGTAAATGTTAAAAAAAACAAATAATTATGTTGAATGGATTTTTACAAAAATAGAAAATAATGATTAATAATGATGAGTTAGAAGAAGTTAACAACTATATATATACCTCAGTCTGATTTTTACTACAGATGGAAGCATAATGAATAAATGTTAATCATAAAATTAAACTTGGATGGAGTGCTTTTGGTATAAATAACTTAATATTAGAAGGAAATGTGCCTATGTGTTTGAAAAGGAAGTTTTTTCATAAATGTGTTTTACCAGTTTTTACTTATGGATCTGAGATTTGGACATTTAACAAAAGAGAAATACAGATACTTCAAACCACTCAATAAAGTATGGAGAAATGGATATTAGGAGTAACAAAAAGAGATCAAATATGAAATACATGGATGAGAGAACAAACAGATGTTACAGACATGATTGAAAGAATTAAGAGATCAAAGTGGAGTTGGGCTGAATTTATTGGTAGAAGAGATGATAACAATAGAACAGTTGAAATTTTAAACTGGATTCCAAGACATTGTAAAGACCTAGAAAGAAATCACATGTGTGTAATGGATGAATGAAATAAAGAACTATGCTGGGATGATGTGGAGAAGAGAAGCTAGAGATTGGAGGAGATGAATTGAGCTTGGAGAAATCTTCATTCTATAATGAACCAATAATAGTTTAAAATGATGATGATAATGATAACTGCTAGTACCAGTTTCTTAAATGACAAGTAAGCTTCATATCCATGATTTTTTATATATAAATCAATTAAAATATTAAGAGATATGGTATTTAAAAGACTATTTTTATGTAAATTAAATCATACACCTTTTTAAGGTTTATAAAGTAGTTATCCTAGACTTATTATATAAAAATTTTGTGTGTATATGCAAAAATTGGAAATATACCACTGCATCATGTTCTGTAATAGGAAAGTCCCAAATTTTTACCATTATGATAATTTATCAAAAAAATACTGCTGACCAAAAGAAACACTAAATTGAAACAAAGTACAACAATGTTAAGAGTGTGTTGTTGCTTCACATGCTATAATATAAATAAAATAAAAAAGTGAAATAAAGCTACTTAATGAAATTTATCAGAATTCATTCCTTTTTTAATATTAAACAGTTTATTTATTAATTTTATTTTAATTTAACAGATCTTCAGTAGCTTATAAACCCTCAAAACTGTTTATTTATCAAAAATATGGCTGTCAACTTGGTTTGGAAAATCACAATTAAGAGACTGAATGTTTTACATTAGTAGATTAGTTGGATTTTTTTTAAATTAAGGCAATTTCTTATTTGCTCATATCAATAAACTAGTTCATATATTAATATAAAACATGGGTATTGTTTTGGATTAAATCTTGTGCAGATAAAGTTTTAAATTTGTCAACCGAATAAAAGTACAATGAAAAAAAAAACCCATATACAGTGATATCTATGTTTTTAATTGTTTATAGTAATAAAAAAAAAAAAGAATTTTAAAAATAGGGCTAAAAGCAATATAGATTTATTCAGAAATGTGACAAACTTCAAATTTTCAAAGTAATGTAGTAGGTTAAAATATTCATTAATTACGATATATACGCAATTTGGATCATAATAGTTCCTACTATCCAATATCCACAATTCTGAGTTCTAAAAATGTATTACATATATGTAAAATTTGTGGATAATAGTGAACAATATTATAATATGCATTTTAAAGTTCAGTTGTTTATATATACATTATTCTACATGAATAAAGTGTGATTAACAGAGCAACCAAAATGCAAAAAACATTAATTATAAACAACAATTTGCCAAGCACTTTCGGTACAGTATACCAGAATCATGGTGACATATTGAAAGCACTTGGCAAATTGTGGTTTATAATTAAAGTTTTTTGCATTTTGGTTGCTCTGTTCATAACGCTTTATTCGTGTAGAATAATTTACATTATCTGACAGAGTTTTTATATTATTTATTATTTTTATATATACAATAAATATATATCGTAAAAGTGTGTGTTACATTGTGAATAAAACAATATATAAAAAATTAAAATCCTTTTTATTAATTTTTAATTTCTTGTATATTTTCATTTACTATTTTCTTAATTTATGAATAATGCAATTACAGGGAGGTCTAACGGACCGTATTTTGAATCAAAATTTTATTGGTTCTATATTACATATTAGAAATAATAATTTGCCTGATTTATTCTATATTAAAACAAAATAGATTGAAAATGCTCAATGTTAAATTTTGCAACATTATATGCAAGTTTAAGAGACTTTCATTTCTGAAGTTATTAGTTATAAAATACACTTTCTTGGTATATGTTACTAGTATAGATATATAATTTCATTTTAAAATAAGTTTGTTGTTAAAATAATTGCTTCATTGCAACAGCAAATAATTTTCAACAAAAGTACAAGTCTACATAAAACATACTATATATATAATTTCAACCCCCCTCCCCACCAAATTTGTTTTTTTTTCCCGAATACTAACTCCCCTTTGTGAATAAAGATAGATTGCTGGAAAAACATAACGTTTGGAAGGGAAAGGCGTGACATTTTATATTTAAATTTTCAGCTTGCGCTATGCACTGGGTCTATTATATATATGTAAGTAGATAAAAAGTAGAACGCTCTATCCAATTTCTATTTACTAAGAAATAAAATTAAAAAAAGATATCACCAAAGTGGTTCAACTATCAATTGAAAAAAAATTTAATAGTCCTGTTTTTGTTTTCTTCTCTAGTTATGAATATAGGGATAACTATTTACCAACTAAAATTATATGATTTATTTTGTTGCTTATAGATCAGTTACTCGGGGGGGGGGGGGGTCTAAATTTGTAAATTTAAAAGTTCCAAAGTTTTAATTGAAATCAATTAAGGGCAACGGATGCAGACAAAAATATAGCAAGTTATTAGTGCATTTATATGTATAGTAACTAATATTTTTTTAAAGTAAGTCATAATAGATTTTGATTAACAAACAAGGTTGGTTATTTTTTGTGCTCAGCAGATCCAATTAAAAACCTCCATAGCACTGTGTGGTTACTGCAACCAACTATTTTTGAAGTTCACGCCTGTTAAAATTAAAGATATAATGCAACATTTACTGCTGATGGAAAAAGGCCCTAAACCCATCATAGTTAATTTTATTTAATTCTAGTAAAATGAGACTCCCAAAATCATGGCACTGAATAATTCATTTCAATTTATGGTTTAGTGGAAGAGCTCAGACACTTAAGCATGTCATTTTCTTTTTTTAAATGTTATTTTCTTATTATCAATCTATTAATAATAATATCAGTGTATACTTAAACTAATTTATGGTTTGAGTCTTAAATTTGCTTCTTTCAACTTTTTCTCCAAATCATTTGCTGTTTTATTTAGCTATTTTTTTTTACTTTTAAATGTCTATTGTATTTTTCTTCATCTATTTTTTTATTTCCTCACTGAAGTTTTAAAATCTATGTTATCATAGTAGTGTACAATCATAAAGCAATCTTCAATTTATTTAATCTAAGTAGTGTTTTTCTATAGAGTTAAAAATAAAATAAAAAATCAAATTAATCTTTAAAATTATTTGTCTTTCTGATTTAAAAAAAAAAAAAAACATTAATATTTAACAATTGCAGGAACTTAGAAAAAGAATAACAAACAAACAAAAAGAAAAAAAGTGGCAGGATATGAATTTTTCCAGTGAATCAATAAATGAAGAACTGATTTTATAGATCTAAATCATCTCTATTATTTAAAATGTTATTCAGTGAATTAAGACACAAAGAAACTAGTTCTTTTGTGTTTGTTGAATACACACAATAATTGCCTCAGGTAATTATTCTTCAATAGGCTTATATACTTACACAATCAATATTATAATTTAATGTTGTTTTTTTTAAAAAAAAACTCTTATTTAAAAGGACTTTCTAAAACGCACTGCATTCTATTATAAAATATAGGTTTTTCCTCACAATTAAAATGTTTTTGTTAATTTAGTGGCCTAAAGCAAATTTAACAAATGATTCTAATTTACCCATCTTTTGTAATTTTTTATTTTTGTAGTATATATACTATCATGTTTAAACGAGTAATGTTTCAAGTCAATGAGTGAGACTAAATAAGATTAAAACAAACAATCTTTAACTTTATCATCAAGTTAATTAATTATACAAAGCTATAAAAATAATTTTATAGTTAATAGCTCGTGATATCATGTAACATTTTGGTGTAAAAGCGATAACAATCTGCCACACTGTCACTCTCTTAAACTATAGGGTTGCAAAATGCATAATTATTTTGCGAATAAAAGGCCTGATATGAATGCGCCACAATGCTAGAAACTACATTAGCCAGTCTACACTTTTACCCCAAAATTTCGATTAAAAATTGATCAAATAACGTTTAGTTATTCAGCTGGCTGTATTTATGATTGGGCTCATTATTTAGTTCTCTTAATATTAATTATCATTGCATTACGTTTGAATATTTTATTTTAATGTACACCTACTGTGATATTAATGAGTTATTATGGTTTCTAATAATATGATCGGCTTAGATTATCATCTAACTTTTTTTTTTTTAAAAATTATCACATATTTGTTTCTTTTCCACAATAATTAAAAAAGGTCCCTCCCCTCTTATTTCTGTTTTTATTTTAATTTAAAATTTGCAATTTATTTTAATCACAATCTGTGTTTTACAGTTAAGTAGAACCCTGTGCAGTTTTGTACAGTGGCACATAGAGAATGAAACTGGAGGTCTAAATGTGTTTGCATTCTCAGTTGAATTACAATAAGATAAAAAATACAAATAGGTCAACTCAAAATGTTAATAACAACAGATGCAGAATATGTTAAAATAAGATTTTTTTTTTTTAAATCTTTGTATTAGAAAGTTAAATATTTATATATAAATAACTTTATTGAATAGCATATAAAATTATGATACAATTGTTAATAGAGTGCAGCTATACATGCAAGCTCAGGTCAGTTCGTTCTGGAAATGTTTTAAAAAAAAAGTATTTAGAATTAATATTTATAAGTCAATAGTATTTTTAATGAAAAAAAATATATATATGCAGTTAAAACTGAACACTATTTATTTCAAACGCAATATAAAGTGAAAATATAATTTACAATAACAAACAAAATCTTAATATATATGAAACGAGTATATATATATATATTTAAAAAATATTGAAAAATTATTGAAATAATTTAATATGCGAAAAAGCTGGCTAACTTTCATAACATAAATAGTATTAGAAAATTCATAATGTAGTATGTTTTTAATGCATTGTCTACAAAGATTGGCTTAGAATAGTTTTTAATTAGAGAGCAATATAAACTTTAAATGATAAAGTCAATTGTGAATCCTTTTTTATTGAGTGTAGATAAGAATTGATTGCAGGTCACACAAAAAGTTTTTTTTTTTATTGAGCTAGTTTTGCAACACAATTTCTTCTTGCCTTTTAGTGATCTTTTTTATTCCTATATAATTAAAAAGTATTTAACAAGATTGATCAATAATTAGTATTCTGAAATTGTAAACATTTCCTATATCAATATTATTGAAATATCCTTTTTAGTGACAGGTTTTGACAATTTTAAAATAATGCAAATTAGAATAAAACTATTTATTTATTTATATATATTTTTGTTTATTCACTTATAAAAAATGTATATTTCATAAATGATTTAAATTTATTATTAAACACTTTTATCTAAATTACAATCTCTGTTTGTTTGTTTGTAAATATTTTTATTTATTTAAGTTAGAAAAAATGTTAAAATCAAGGTTTATTATATTTATATACAATAGAACTTGTTGAAATGTAGTACATTTGATGGCAATGAATATATTCTAAAATATTTCAGATAGCTCACATAGTTTCTTAAATACAGGGCAGTGGACAGATGAAATTTGAAATATTTTAATATAAAATTTATAAGTTGTTAAAAAATTTTAAGTTTCCAGTAATGTGCAAGAGAGTGGTATATATATATATATGTAACGATATATAAATATGTCGTTACATTAATTTAAAATAAAAACTTAAAAGTTCGCAAATAAAAGTAAAAAACTAAACGCTAAAATTAAAATATTGTTAAACGTGTATACATTCGCACAGATGCTAAACTTTAAAAATATTTTTTTCATAAACAAAAAAAAAAAAAAGTATTTGAACGTATTTTTTTTAATAAAAAAATACAAGATTGAAATATAAAAATATTTTAATAAAAAAATAACGTAAGTTAAAATAAAAACAGGTATTAATTAATTCCTGTAATCTATAAATGGAAATGATTGTTTATTAATTATCTAAAAGCTGTGTAATTAAAAAGTCCGATGAAAAGTTAGATAAGAGAAGAAAGAAATTTTAGCTTGACCAATGGAAGCACTAAGCCTTGGCTCGGACCCTAACGAAAGTGATAGATTAGTGACGTTTTGTTCATTGAATCCTTGTGGATAATATAAAAAGGGAAATACAGTTTTTTCGGACAGTTACAGCGTTGTGTGTTTGAGAGATGTGGTATGACGCACATACCACACTCTCTATAAATAAAAAAAAATGAAAAGACTGTGATACCTTGAACCAGCTATTGCCATCTCCAGAACATTACCTTCCAACGGAGGCGCCGCGGGAGTTGAAAGCAGAGGCCTGGACTCTTCTACCATAAGCTATATGAAATGAACAATTGTTAAAATCAACTAAGAACTTTCGTCAAGTTTTACAAATTGATAAACAAGAAAACTGAAATGTTAAAACGGACTCTTATCTGACTTTTGTAAGTTTTTAAATCAAATTAATAATGTTTAATTTTATATGTTTTCCGATTGATAAACATCATTTCCATTTTTTTTTCTGATTGTAAAGATTATTTAAATGTATGAAATTTAAATTGTTTATAGACACTTGCATGGATTCGTTTGCGGTTAATTATATTTGGTTTTCATATTTGATCAAAATATATAGACATTCGATAAATAATGATACCTTACGGTGAGTATCTAAAATGTATTTATTCGGATGTCTTTTAAGTTATTGGTGACAATGCAAGTATCTTATGGTGAATACTATTGGGTTACTTATAAGTTTCCCTCTGCGATTGTCGGTATCAATAATTTTGTATTTTGATCATTTATGTTTATTTTGAAATGTTTTTGACCGTGGGATCTATGTAATCGATCTATACCCAACATTTTTAAACAAATCTGTGCGAACGTATTTAAATGTTAAAATTAAGTCGGGCGTGAATGGCTATATAGTTTTGTAAAGTTGTCTTAAGGGAGGGTAATCTTAGGTTATTCATTTCGTAGTGAATTGGTTAAATGGATTGGATATATTTGTGTAATTAGTAGATGTAGTATGAGGTCCGCTACGGGCAGGATTATAGATATACGCCACACACCCTCTGTTTGCCTATGGATGGGTTTGTAAGTCGGCAGAAGACCGCAGTCCATTCCTATGGAGTTTTTAGTTTATTGATCTACTTGCCAACAGATGTCACATTCCTGTTGGTGGAGAGTCAATATCTTCTCTATTTCTACTTATTGTTCAGATGTACATTCCTGACAATATAGTATTTTGTGTTGTCGTATCATGCTACATTGAATACATGAATGTATCAGATGGATTGGCGCCAGTTGATTGCGAAATTTGTTGCCTAAGGTTAAATCAGGGAAGAATATTTTCCTTTCAAATGCAGACCTATGTAGTCCATTCATACTCGACCCTCTAAATAAATAGTAAACTCATTATTTGAAATCTACTTAAATTTAGAATTAAAGATCAATATAAAATTATAAACATTAAATTTATTCCTCAAAATTTAAATATTATTTTATATGTGCGTAAATAAATATTTTTATGTGTTAATTTCTGGCAGTGGCTTTTATTCTTTTATATTTAAGATATAAAATTTATAGATTTTTATCTCTGCGTCTCCGCTGAGCTAGTGACTTGGGCTAACGATCGGAATATTTAAATAAAGTGGAATCTTAACAGCGCGTATCTGCCTACTTTATAAATTTTTCTAGGCTCAAATGCCTAGATGGCGCCCTTGTAGTACAGATATTGTTTTTGCGGTTAGATTTGATCTTCACTTTCATTTCGATCGTTATATATATATATATTGTTAAGTGGACCATTTCAGCTAAATGCTTTTATTACAGTTAGAATAAAATTTTAAAATTGAGGTTTAATACACTAATATTCAATATAATTTGTTCAAATTTGGTACATTCTTTGTAAATCAATGACAATGCAATATGTCACAAGAATATTTTAGGTAGCCTATTTAGTTTCTTAAATATAGATAAAAAGGAAGATGAATGAAACTATATTGTAAACAAGGTTGATTTAAAAGTATTTTAACAATATTTAAAATTGAAATAAAACAAATCTTTGATTATAATCTTAATGCTAAAATCTAAATAATAATAAACATAAAAAATATTTATAATGAACACATTTATTTACTAAGGGAACTAAAACCAAGAAAATAATTGTTTCTTCAACCACAATTGGAGTTTTTGTATTTAATTTGAAATAAAAGTGGGGGAGGGGGTTTAGAAATTAACTAAGCCAATACCTACTTTTTATAACAAGAGATTGACTCAATTTATTTTTGAACTCCCACACTTTTATTTCAAGTTAAAATATAAAAATCCTAATTGTGGTTGAAGAAGCAATTATTTTCTTGATTTTTAATTTCCATAATAATTAAAAGCATTCATTATAAATATTTTTTATATTTATTATTTTATTTGCCTAACTTGTCTTATTTAATAATTTTGCTTTGCAGAACCACTTTAGAGTAAATAAAAATAAGTTAAAATAAAAATAATATTGAATAAAATAAATAGATATATAGAAAATAAATATATACAATGTCAGAATTTTATATTGCTGATAAACCTATAACATTGAGAACAAACTCTGGCTATACTGCTGCAATATCACATATCAAAATATTATCAACATTATGGATGAAAAATGAATCTATTTTGTCTGCTATCCAAAATCTTACATGGATAAAAAATTAAAACAATAATATCTAAGAGTTGTTGTATTAATATGACCTGTGTAGGAAATAGAGAGATGGATAAGAAGATAACAAAGATTGATAATTATGAATTAAAAGAAATCAACAACATTGGATGGAAATATAATGGATAAAATTAAGCATAAACTTAAACTAGGATAAAATGATTTTGATAGCAATAATATTAAAATAAATATGTTCTATGGCATTTTAGTCAACATCTTTTACCAGCTTTTGCATATGGATCTAAGATGTGAATACTTAACAAAAGAGAAATTAAAAGACTTCAGACAGGTTAATGCAATAAGAAAAAAAGTATGTGGAAATAACAAGGAGGAATCAGATGTGAAATATTAAAATGAGAAAACAAATAGGTTATCATTTATATCATAAAATAAGAGACTGAAATAAAGCAGTAGTGGATATGTTGCTAAAGGATATGATAATAAAAGAAGAATTGGAGCCTTAAACTGATCCAAAAAGATTGTAAAAATCCTAGAAAGAGAGCACATTTTTAGATGGATAGATAAAATATGAATGTTTGTTGGTATGATGCATAAAAGAGAATCTATAGATTGAAGAAACTAGATTAAATTTAAGAAAATCTTCATCCTGCAATGGATTGATAATGGTTACAAAACTATGATAAGGTTATGCATACACAAACATATGCACCAATATTACTACCTCCCCCTTTAGATCACTTAAACTTTAAAAAAAACAGCAACTGTAATTGATATTGTTGATTTTGAATCAATTACTAAAATTCTAACATAATTTTAATATAGTTTCCATTTGTTCCATACTTTTATAAGAATATATAAATAACCTATAAATCAATACTAGATAAAATAATAATGAAAATATAAAATTTAAATGTAATAACAATTAGTTAGTTTGATTTGCATGATGATTAACAAATTAAATATTTAATATATTTGATAAACAGAGTTATAGTTGTAATGCAATACTTAACTCAGATTATCATATTAGTTCACTTGAATATTTCTTGGAAGTTAACAATATTAATTCTTGTGAATGACTGTCAATGCTTACAATATCACAAAATATTATCAATCTTAGAATCTAACATAGATTCAGAGTAACAAAATATGGTAATATGAGATCTTCAGTGGTAAGTCATAATTTTTCTTAGCCCTTGATAAATGTTTACTCTATATCTAAGAATGACATCAATCCCTAATTTATGTTTTCATGAGAGAAGTCTTTTATTATATAATTGCAAATAAGATACAATCAGTAGCAAAACAATCCAAAAAGAAGTATTTTAGTATGCTGATGAGTGACAGCAAATAAAGGAAATTTTGCCTCATATTGTTGTTTCACTGAGTGTGTTACAAGATGATGATTTCAGATTTTCTCTTAGTCAACTCATTCATTATTTATATATCTTGAGACAGGAAGCATCACATATGAACTTGATACATTGAGGGTTCACAAAAACTACTAAATATTTTGTCAATATTGTGGGTGAAAATAATAATGAAACCCCCCTTTTTTTTACCTCATATTAACCCAATAATTGTCAGAATGTGAATTTTAATGAGTGAAAAATTTTTGCATTAGTTGAAACAACTTATCAAATTCTAGATAACATAAAGTATATTTTATTCAATAGCCTAATGGAAAAGCAACTATGATGTTTTTGTGTGAAATAGTTGACAGCACCTCAAGAATCATCTCAAAAGCCTCATGGTAGTCTCAAATTATAGGTGCAGATAAGTAATAGGCTGAAGCAAATCAAAGTCCAACTCTCTATCCTTCGCTTAATAATCCAGAACTTTTTCATTTTCCTTTGAATAAGATCTTTTTTAAAGATAGTATACCAATTTCCATCTCTTTTATTTATGTGTCCATGTAACCTTTCTTTTAGGAATTTAATGTCCATGTTTAACAACTATAAAAAAAAAAAAGGCCGAATATAGTCATTAAAAGTTTTTTAAAAAACAAAAACATGATTCTTTAAAAATTAAGCCTACTAATCGAACTTGATGGTTTATATATGTATGATAAGATACAACTTTGTTTGTGTTCTTAGTAATGACACATCATCTAAGGCGAGGTTGTGATTTTAATCAGTAACAATAGATAAAGAAATGCAGATTTTATTTATTTCAAAATCATTTGTTTGATTGTTATTTTGCGAAAAAAACAGATTGTCATTTAAGGTTTTGATTTCCTACTTCCATTAATGTGACTAACAACTGCTGAATATGTTTATATGTGTGTGTGAATTGCATTTAAATCACTTTTAAAAAAGTTCAATATTTTATTAATGATGACAGAAATTACTATTTGCAAAAATGCTTAAAAAAATCAATAATAATGTCAGATTTATCTTTAAAACTTTGAATATGAAGAAAATCAAACTGTTTACTTGTTTGTATTCTAAATGTATATGAAGGTTTTCTGACACATTAGCTATCAGTTTACTCTAAGATTGTACTAGGAAAGTTAGGAGGAGGGATTTTTTTTTTTTTGCGAGCATATTAACATTTATTCAACTTTTTTTAAAAAAAAAGTGAAGAAAAACAAACGAATACTTTTTTAATCTTTATTTTATAAATAAAAAATAAGCTCATTATATATTGTTCATCTAAATTTATATTAATGGAGTTAAAGAAATAATTATGCATCTTTCAGCTATTTTTCCGTAAATTTAATCTAAAATTAGTTTTTACTTTAGTCAAATAGATTTAGAGAGGTAGTTAGTCAATATGATTTTTGTGGGTTTTTGGAAACGGGGGTATTAGTTGAAGGGGAGGGGTATAATATATTTCATAGAAGTATTTGCTTTACACTGATTCTCCAGAGAAAATGTAACGTGAGCTTTTTTTTTTTTTAAATAAACATGATCTTATTTTTTTCTATTAGAATTTTCTGGCAGGATTTTAAAAAATGTGTAAAGTCAGTCGGTTCGGACAAGACAAAAAAATTATTGAGCATAAAAGTAATGGTAATAAGAATTATAAATTTAGTAATTTGATATAAATGTATGTAAATAGCTCCACTTTGCACTAAACTAGCAAATCTGGTACATCGGAAATATCATATGTAAATATATTTTTTCCCATGTACTTATTATACATCTTATACTTAAATTTAAACTGAGATTCATTTTCTCTTTAAAACTTAATAAGGAATAGTAGGTTTAAATAACCAATTTCAGCAGGTTTTTGAGGAGAAGAAATGACTTTCCTCAGCAGACTCATCAAGTGATGAGTGATAAGAATTTGAAATAGTGTTCCGTCTTGTTCTATCTTTTTTAAAAAAGGCATATGACCCCATTGCTTGAGAATTTGTGAGAAATTCAAATGCCAGACGTGTGAGGGCCAGACTTAATCTTGAACCCTTTTGATCCAAAGTCTGATGCTCTATCTACTGCACCAAATTCTGCAATGTGTTTTATTCTCTGGGTTCTCATTTAACTGTAAACTGACTATTAAAAAATCTCCAATATACAGAGGCAAAACTCTTACAGTAGCACTCAGTGAAAGCCACAGTAACCAATGAATGCAGGAAAGATTGTGCATAAAATCCCTATTTTTTTAGTATCAAAACAGGTTTATTTATACAATGTTTTATCAGAGATGTACAATTTATAAGCCAATATGCTCATATATAAAGTATTAAAATTAATAACAAAAAATTACTGATATGAATAATACTCAAAAATTTTCAGTTCGGTTTAAGTTTCATAGGAGCCAGAAGATCTTTCAAAGTTTAATGTTGTTGAGTAGACGAATTCAAGTGTCAATCACAGGGACATGCCCCTGTCTCTCATTGTTTTCAATTTTTTAAATAGATTTTTCAAAGATCAGTACAATTGGCATCAAATAGCAACGAACATCTAATGAGCCACATAGACTACACTAAATAGGCAGCACTCCTGACTACAGAAAATATGCCTCCATTGATTGTTTGCTTTAGAGTTGCAATGCGTGGGCATTTTTCCTTGAACAAAGAGGTAATTAGGTGTTTAGATTTGTGTAAGGCAATACATTGGTTAAAAATATGTTCGATGCTGTTCTCTTCCCAATGATGACTAGTTTCTAGCTACTGTATGGAGAGTTTTTCTTCTGTGTGTGTAAGCATAAAGAATGGTGATCATGTGATGTTTAGTGGTTTAATATCAATCCTGCCCAATAGGATTATGGTGACTATGATTATTAAAGAACCAAAGACACCAAAAAAGTATGGATGCTGAACTGAATTCAGATCTATACGAATATACAAGCTAATGAGCTTGAATTAAAAACATTGTTATATTTTCATTTTGAACTATTATATAGCCATTATAAAATATACTACAAATATAAAAGTGTACATTTCTGTATATGTTGTTAATAAATATAGTATAAAACATATATACACATGTTTCTGTTTATACATATAACTATAAACAAAACAATTTTGATTTAAAATTTCAATGATTATATTTATAAATAATAATAATAAATGACAAATTTAGTACATTTGGGTACTTCTAACAATCTTTTTCATTTTTCAAAAAAAAAAATAAAAACTACTCTCAATTAGAATCAGAGGTGTGTTATGGCTTCATGAAGCCTTGGGAAAATTTGAATTTGGAGACCCCATGTATCATGTTGATTTTTTTTTCACAGGAAAATCCCACACCTCTGGTATACTTTTATCATGTAAAAAGCAAAATAATAATGACTGTAGTTTACATGTATGACATTTATAAACAACTTTAATATAGAGATTAAATATAATCCACATGAAAAATGTATAAATAAATTCAATATTTAGATGGATTAAATAATAAACTATAGATTATCCAAATAAGAATTAGAATAGTATATTGTAACAGTACATAAAATAGGGGATTAATACAAAAAGAATCTGGGATTAGAAGGTCTCATAGTTGGGTACCATTTATAACAATATGGAAAATAGGTGTTAATGAGACAGAGTCTTAGGTTACAATATCCTACAATTGGGTAACCATTTGAAACAGTGCACCACATTAGGGTTGAATTATGAGAAAATGAAAAGCCATAATTCATCAAATAAACAAAATATATAATTAAATATAAAAGGAATGAGCATGTTAGACCAGCACAGAACTATAAGTTCACCAGAATTACACAAAAGTAATAATCAACAGTTACTCTTGTGACTATATTTGAAAGTGATCCACTATAGACCAAGCTAATTATTTAGCCACAGCAAAACCTAGGGCAGGAATACAAACAATAATTATTTGGCTACACATACTTAGGTGCTACCTCAATAAAATACAACAATATCAAATAATACTGAGATACTAAAAACATCCTGACCATCATCAATTCTCTAGCCATGTAGTATCACTAATGAACTGGCCAAATATAAACTAAATTTCTAAAGGAGCTATAAATAAAATGAAATGCAGTGCATGGACTTTAAACAATATCCCTTTTGTGTCAACCAGAATCATCAAGATCTAGATGTCCATAACACAAAACATAAACCTCTGCTTCATTATGCACAAATCTATCTCAGGAAACAAGAACTACAAACTATTACTGTAACAAGAGATAAATAATACAACTTATTATAAATCATTTTAAATAATTCTTAGACTTACCCTACTATAAGTAAATCATTTTATTGGGATTATTAAACAAATTCTAGAACACTCAGCTGTCATAAAATGGGGTCACACATACTGCAATTTATAAAACAGGAATTGGATAAAATAAAGAAATTAAGACTAAAAATATTTTTAAAACATTTATTTAATAATTAATTGATTAGCAATAAACAAAAAAATGACTGATAGTATAAGATTTTAAATATTCATTTCATCAAAAAAAATATTTTCATAAAAATTATAATTAATCAGTTGAATTCTATTTAAAAATTAACTTTTAATTAATTAAGTTATTTCTTTGAAATAACTTAGAGTTGGAAAAACAACATTTTCAAAATCAATGATAATATCTTTCGATTTAGCTTAATTAATCTTTTGTTAAGTTATCAGGAGGGAGAATAAATGAAAAGAAAAAAACATGTTTAAAAAAAATTAATTGTACAAAAAAATAAATGTTCTAAAAACTATTTCATAATTTTAAAGAGAAAATTGATTGGAATTTATAAAAAAAAAAACCAATGTTTCCCAATTTGAAAAAATTAACTTAATACAAATATTTAAAATTATCAATTCTTACAAAAACAACAAAAACATTTTTTTTTACTATACAAGAAAATTTAGTACACACACACAAATACCTTTAACCATGATTTTATTTTATTTGGAATCCTTCTTTACAGTTACAATTTCCAGTTTTTTACAATTGACTTTCTTCTTGACAGCTTTTAGACATGTATGTGGATAATTTGTCATTTTCTTGGTTTACCATAACTCCAGGTTCAAAAATATAAATTTTTATACATTTCTTTCCCCTAAAATTTCCAGATGAGATTAACACAAACAGAGATGCATGCTCTTGGTTGAAGATGAGGTTGCAACATTACTTTGGGGTTTTTTTCTTCTCTATATTTTTATTCCAGTGAAGGCAGGTTACATGGTGAAAGATGATGTCTAGCTTTTAGCTGAATTTAGTACATTGTTCTCATTGTAGAAACCATTTTTATTACTAAAATCATAAAAATTCTAAAGGCTTGATTAAAACTTCTGCTATTCTATGCAATAGCTTAGTGAAAACTTCTGCTTCTTTTCTTCTTTAACAGCTAGCTTAAGATTTGCCTGTCTTTTCTTTAATTGCTAATCTAGGAATATCTACCTATTACCAAACACTTATCTCTGACTTATTCACACACCCATTTTTTCCAAGAACAATCTTGCCTACAAATCATAATCTGCCTCCAACATGATAGTTTTTATAACAACTAATTAGATAATTTTTTATAAATACTATTTTTCAGCTATTTTCCTTTTAAATCATAGACATTAAAAACAATTCAAAAACCTAAATTAACATCATAAAATTGTGGGCATTACTATCTAATTAAAAAAAATTTGCAAAAGGAAAACAAGGTAATCAGTTAATTACATTAATTTGATTTTTTGCATTGATGAGAGATAAAAAGAAAAAAAAACACATTCTAACTAATTAAAAATAAATTTTACCAAAAACATTAATATCTTATTTTTTTTCTTTTTAAAAGCACTAGTAAAAATAAAATTTTATCTCTCTTTCAAGGTTACACTGAATATCTATTAAATAATTTACAAAAAAATATATTTTGTTCTCTTGTACTAATTACTGAGGAGGGTGAGTTAAAAAATTTGTTTACATTCTTTTAACAATTTTCTCTTCCTTCTACAATCATTTATAACTCTTATTAAAATATTTACATAGTAAAATCATATTACTACTTAACATATCTAATGTTTAAAAACTCTCATACTATCATTTTTGGGACTTAAAATATTTAGTTAATTGAAGACCTATTATTATTATAATTATAAAAAGTATGCATGAGAAAATTAAATATTATTTCCCCCATTAATTAAATAATTCTATATTTAAACTGTAGAAACATGCTTCCAACTATTTAATTATTTTTAATGCTGCTATATAGCCAATTCATTGCAAACATATAATCCAATAAAATATCTTTTTTTCTTTTAAAAAACTTTATTTCTTTTTTATTAAACCATATATATTGTACCAGACATTCAATCTATTCTGACACAGAGGGCACCACCAGACCACTACATATCTGGAAAATTTATTTAATGTGATCAGAATGGATGATGATGATGGTTTGTGCTGACTAGACTCAGGGAAAAACAAGAGATCTTAAAATTGTTTAGACAATTGATACACAAAAGCACCAAGACAAATGTCAGCCAAATTAATTTTAAACAAATTTCAAAAATTTTATTCAGAAAAAAATAACGTATAAGAAAAGTTTATAAGTTTAAAAATAGGATTAGCTCAGGCAGGTACCAGAAAGACTAAACACAATGCTCTGGCAGACCTACTGACTTTCTAATAATGAATTATAAAGGGAGGAAGCAATTTTATTCAGCAGAGGATTCACCCAAACATTGGTTTTCACTTTCAGATACTTAAACAATACGTTCTTGAAATAAATCAATGAAAACCAGCACCAGTAAGCTTTCCGAGGTCCGAAAAATGTGTTGGACCCCAAAAGTCATATGTCAGTAGAAGCTGCTCTTATTATTACATTTAAAATAAAGGTGATTGACTTACCTCAAGAACAACTGAAAAATATGATTGAAAATAAAAGGAAAACAATTAATTCTCACGAATCCCAACCAAACGATTGGCGAAAATTAATAATAATTAAAGGTCTCAATAGGAGACAAGAAATCATTAGAAACCAGTTACGTCTGCCCCAGCAATTAAAGAAAATGAATTACAAATAATTATAATTAAGAATTAAATTTATGACACAAGTTCTGAGTACATGCTCTGATAAATTTAAAGCACACATAAATACAAAATAATTCTATCGGAGAGTGCACATGAGTATGAAAATATTAAAGCTTTAAATACTTTGGCAGCGAAAGTCTCTCTCACCTGTAATTTACAAAAAGGGATAAATATTGTCTTCCTACTGGCGACTTATAATATTACAAAGCAAAAACAATTATAGTTTCCACTTTCAGAGATATAAGAAATGAAGACTATGAAAATAAAATCACCAGCCAAAAGATCTGGTGGTTTGCAAAAGTGCAAATGCAGTATTTAAAATTAATTATGGACTACTAAAATAATTACAGGTAAGCATTCAAAATATACATGACTGCTAAAGCATTTAGTAAAAGTTAGACATAAAAATAGAAAAACTCACTTGTCACTCTCCAATAAACAAAATTGAAAGCAACTTGGAATCTTAAAACTAAGATTCCAAGACACACGGCAAAATATAAGAAACCACAACAAATATTACATATGAGGTTAAATATTACTTATGAATACAGGTTTATAATTAGATTGAGCGGAGATTTAATGAAAAGAAATTTACCCTGGGAAGAATAAAGAAAATTTTACCTTACAGTAAAACAGAGTTCGTGTAGAGTGCACATGTCTATTTTAGTCCATTTTCAGGTCCTTTGACAGTGGCAAGGTAGAGGCAGCGGGGTCTTGTTTATTTTAAGTGTTCATTGCAGGATTGAAGGAGAGTTGGTAGGTGTGAGTCCATCTTTTAAGTTGAATTAGCAAGACATCCTGATAATGGCAAAACTCAGAGCAGTAGATTTTGACATCTGGTACAGCAATGAAGTTTGTTTAATAATCGTAAATTCTTAGCAGAAATTAAATATCCAAATGGCTATCAAAACTCTGGATCACAACAGGCTGCAATCAAAGTGCATAAAAGAATATAAACTTTCACTTGAGAAACAGCTTGTCTGGTTAAGAATAATTAATAACCAACTCTCCAAATTTTCAGGGCTATTTATACCTCACTCCATTTCCCGTGAAACACTTCTCTTGTTGTTGAATTCTATGCCTAAGGCAGGGCAAATATTAATCTCCAGCTCAATCTAATCTAAGAATTCTACCCAGGGACTATTGAAACAAAATCAACAACACAAATCAAATCTCCGCTTTTTAGAATGAGTTTACAATGGTTAAAATAAAAGCAACAGGAATGTAATTAGCTAGCCAGCTTGTGTTTAATAATCAAATTGATTTAAAAAAAAAAAAAATTAAAAATAAGTGGTATAAGAAAACTATTTTAAAAACAATTTTTTTTTATAAAATTAAAACTATCTATTTTAAACATACTTTTTTTAATAATTAAAATCTTTTTTTTTCTTTTAACTTTAAAAACTTAATGAAATTAAAAGTTTTTAATTTTGGCAGTAAAACCTATGAATCGGATGTCAATCTGGTTCGATATATATATATCTTTAGTACACTATCATCTTTTCAATATTTCAACCACTTTTTCCTGCAGCCATTATCAAGGATCTATAAAAATATATGTATATTTATGTCATAATTTAATAAAATATTTTCTTTCTTTAATTTGAATATAATAATAATAGTAATAGAAAACTATTCAGGAAAGTTTAAAATATTAATAAAAATAATATCTGAGCAATATTTTCGATCAGGTTGATCCATAATCATATAACTACAATAAAATATAAAAATAAATATATACATTAAAAATTAAACATGCCATTTATGTGATAATGCTATGCATTAGTCTTTTTTGTTTACTGTGTTGATATTATTGGCTATAAACCATGCCTCTTTATGTATATTTTGATCATTACATTCAGTACAAACAGCAACAATATTAAAAGGAGCAAAATTATGCCCAGATTCAATTTCATGTTGTGTTTTAGAATTGAGAGTCCCACATGATTGAATTATTCCATCTGATTGGCTTTCATGTAAGCATGTTTAAAGCGTATCTGTTTGAAAGTGTTTAGCTTTCACGTTATTACAATATTATCTGTTTACGCTTAAAATTTGATTTATTTAAAAATATTGATTTAACTTTAAAGTCTGTTTTAGTACATTTATATAAATATTTATGTTGTGCTAATCTTGTAGTACAATTGGCATGAGATTCTCCAAAATAAATTCCATTGCATCTTGGTTCATTACATTTAATTTTATAAACTATTTGTAGAGATTGATTTGGAAATAATTTATCTTTAGTATTGTTTAAAATTTAATTAAGATTAGGTGTTCTAAAACTGATGTTGTAATCATTTGAACAAATTGTTTTCATTCCTTTAGATATATTATGTATGTAAAGAAGGCTGATCTGTGCATCATCATCATCATCTTCATCATCATCATTATTATTATTATTATTATTATTATTATTATTATTATTATTATTATTATTATTATTATTATTATTATTATTATTATTATTATTATTATTATATATTTACATCATTGTTATTATAAAATGTATATATCCTTCTCATAAAAATACCAATAACATTTATTTTCCATCCATCAATAAATCTCATTTTATATGTACAACATTATACAAAGTACATATAATTACTTTTTTATATTCAAAACTTTTTGTTACATTTTACATACACATTTCTTTATATAAATACAACCAGTTTGTTATATATTGCCTTTTTATATGCTTTTACTAATTACTTTTAATTGTCAATACCTTTACATACAATTTGTTTTATTTAAATATATTATAAATACAATTTGTTCTATATAAACAGGTTTGTTTATTTTTATATATAGCCTTTCTTTCACCATTCTTTCCCTATATAATTTCACTTTTTCTAACATTTTTATCTCAAAATTTTTATGCCCAACTTCTTTACTATGTATATTAACATTTGAATTTCTATCACTTAAATACTGTTTTAACCTTGTCTTTAATTTATTTTTTGTTGTACTATATGTCATATTCCTATTATCTTTTTTACAATCAAAACACTCAATCCTATAAATTCCATTCATATTTTCAGCATTCCTAGTTTTTGTTTCATTTGTCAAATTTTCTAAATTAAACTTATTTTTATATACTGATTACAAAATTAAATTACTTTCTTTTTTATATTTCCTATTTTTATCTTTCATAATCTTTTTAATCTTAAAAAAAGTATTTTCTGATACATTGTAACCAAAAACACATAAAATAGGTATATCATTAAAATCTATAATTAAAAATGCCAATACATATTATGAGAAGATATCAAAATTGTTATTTAGCAAAATTTTAAAAAAATATGTGAAAAAAAGAAAAGAAAATAATGTTAGTAATTCAAATCTAATGAATTTGTTAAAAGATTAAAAAAAATAGTGGATTACAGGCATCATTATATATAAATTATTTTAAACAGATTTTTTAGTAAAACAAAATGCAAACCTAGATTTTATGTGAAATAAGTTGATGACTATATTTTAGTTTTTAAAAAATAATAGAAAATTGGAAATTTTTAAAAAATATATTAATTTGATGGATGAAAATATTAAATTTATGATGGAAAAAAATAATTCAGTTAAAATTCAGTTATTTATATGGATGTTAACGGTAAAAAATTAATAAAGAATTATAAAATAAATGTTGAGACAAGTATATTTAGGAAGGGTACTTTTTGTGAGTTATTAAGTAATTGGGAATTGGGTATAAAATATATACATAAAATAAACATTTTAAATAATAGAATAATTAGGGGAATAAACTTGTGTTCAGAAAAAGTTATTTCAAGAAGAAATGGATAATATAAGAGAAGAAGCAATAAAAAATGATTATCCAATTAAAATTATTAATAGATTATTTAGAAAAAGAAATATTGAAAAAATAAAAAGAAATTTGAAAAAAAAAAAAGAAAGATATGCATGAGATTATATGTAGTAGTTACAATGTATCAAAAAATACTTTTTTTAAGATTAGAAAGATTATAAAAGATATAAATAGAAAATATAAGAAAGAAAATAATTTAATTTTGCAACCAGTATATGAAAATAAATTTGATTTAAGAAATTTGATAAATGAAACAAAAATTAAGAATGTTGAAAATATGAATGAAATAAAACAGGCAAAACTCACTATATGTCTTGCCATACACAGCAAGCTAGAGTAATCATTGAATGCTAGAAGGCTTTCTGTGTGTGGCAATATGTATAGTGAGTTTTGCCTGTTTTAACAACAGTTATACAGAAGCATAAAAGGTGGTGATCATGTGATGAATGGAACATATAAGATTAAATGCTTGGATTGTAAAAAAGATAATAAAAATTTGTCACATATAGATAAAAACAAAAAATAAATTAAAGACAAACTTGAAACAACATTTAAGTGATAGAAATTCAAATGTTAATATACATAGTAAAAAATTTGACATATAAATATTTAGATAAAAATGTTAGAGAATGTGAAATTATATAAAGGAAAATGGTAAAAGAAGATTCATTTATAAAAAGAAACAAATGTATTTTAAATAAAACAAATTGTATACATAATGTATTTAAATAAAATAAATTATATGTAAAAGTATTGGCAATTAAAAGTAATTAACAAAAGTGAAATGAAATTCTAAGATCCCAAAAAAATTATATTATGGGATAGAGTTATTGCACAGGAGTGATCTTTACACAGCAGTGTGCTTTGCCTTGTACCAAGTTGGTTATTTTTCATATGTTGCCTTAAAATAATGTGCCTCTGATTACAATCTTTTAAATAATTTATCAATATTTCTTGAAAATGATGCAATCCAATTACTGAATTATGATAAAATGATTGATAAATTTGCTGTATTGAAAAATTGAAAATTTATTATAAACATGTGTTAAATAATTTATTTATCAAATAATAATTCATAGTTATATTTTTTTTATTATTGTGTATTTTTTGTTACTAATTTTAAAAATAAAAGTATTAATCTGTAGTACATATTTATTCATTTTAATACAGAAACTGTTCTAAAAAATACTTAATTAAAGTCCGATTGACTTTATATTTTTAATGGTGTTTTTACTTCAACCCAAAATTAAAATCCTCTATTGTTGATTAACATTTTTAAAAAATATGATATAGTCATGAAATTATCATAATACAATTAATTTTAAGATTTTATAAGTAAAAAAAAAGAAATAGAAACAATAGTGTTAAACTGAGACAGAAAATTTATCTTTAATAAATTTTTAACGAATTATTTTTTTTCCTTTTATCAGTCAGTGTTTAGTTACAGTTTGTAATTTTGTTTCTCCGGTGATGTCATTTCTAAATATATTACATTCATGCCAGATATTGAAATAATTAAAAATTTTAATTTTTAAATTAAAATTGAAAAGTGCTTTCTTTCAAATTATAGTAGAAAAATTAAAAGTTTAATTTTAAACTTCATTTATATATAAAAAAAGAAGACATTAAGAAGAAAATAAAATAAAGCAATTTTAGAATCACTGACAGATGGATGTATTTGAGTCATAGCTCAAAGTTTGGATAATTTGTATTTGATTCAGTCTGAAGTTCAAAAGGTTTTACATTCTTTCAAAGTTTTATCTTACTTTTTGTATTCCAAATGAGTCACACAATAATCCACAAAGTAAACTAAAATAACAACTAAAGGTTATAAAAAACAAATAAAGGATATTGTGAAAGTAAGGGTGAAAAAAATTAATTTATATTTTATTATGATAATTATTTAAAAAATAACTTTTTAAAAGTATTTAAAATACTTTCAAAGCTTTTTATTTTTATGAGCTCATTTTTCGAACAAACTCCATTCATTCAACGTTATTTGCCAACAATTATAAATCACTCCAAATTTTTTTATTTATCTTTTGCTCTTTAAATAAAAGCTACTTTGTTAACATTGAACTATCAATTTTACACCACCACCCCACACACACACCTTTTTTTTTGCTATACATTATGCTTTTTGTAACGTTTAGTATTTATTTATTTCTTAATTAATAGTTAACCCAATCCGTTTTCTTCTTAAGTTGAAAAAATACATTCAATTGGCTATTTATTTTATTCAATTATCTATATCATTATTACTTTTAGTAGTTCTATGATCATATTTCTCTAAACATAAGTTTGTTTAAACTAAAGCTCTGCTTTGATTCTCTGAATATTTAAATGGTGATTCTTATCTTTTATTCTGTAAATATGCTATAATCAGTAGATCGAAATTCATTGTCTCATTTAAAATTACGTAAATGAACTAAGCATATAAATACAATTTATCCAAACTTCAAACATAAAGAAAAGTGTGATTTTGAACTAAGCATATATATATAAACAATACTAAGAGGGAGACGGTATTATCTGTCTTTTCAGAGTTTATTTACATATATAACTAATTGGAAGCTTCAGTTACATCTTGTTCAGTAATATATAATCTGAATTATATATTATTTACAAAATATATTTTTGTAATTTAAATTTATTCTCATCTACATATCATCATCATCAACAACAACAACCATTATCAATCCACTGCAGGATGAAGGTCTCTCAAGTTCAATCCATCTTCTCCGATCTTTAACTTCTCTTCTCCACATCACCCCTGCACACTTTCTTATTTCATCCATCCATCTCACATGTGGTCTCTTTCTGGGTTTTTTACAATCTCTTGGAATCCAGTTTAAGATTTTAATTGTCCATCTATTATCATCTCTTCTAGCAATATGTCCAGCCCAAGTCCACTTCAGTCTTTTAATTTTTTCATTGAGGTCAGTAACACCTGTTTGTTCTCTTACCCATATATTGCGTTTTCGATCTCTTCTTGTTACTCCCAACATGCATCTCTCCATACTTCTTTGAGTTGTCTAAAGTCTCTGTATTGCTCTTCTATTAAGTGACCAATATATTAAGTGTACGTATATACGTTAATATTTGTATATCATTTTCTATTAATAACGTTTACTTTGTTTTAAAAAAAAGTTTTTAAGATATGTGTAATAACAGGATATTTGAACGCTAACAAGAATATATGATTAGTGGGTTACAGTATCATTTTATAAGCGGATATATAGATAAAACATATTTTAAAAATTATTACCGAATAATGATTATAAATGGATTCTAAGTATGGCTCATTCACATTGCTCAATGAATTATTAAATTCATTTCTAATTGTTGTAATAATCACTTTAATTGAAAAAAAAAACGTATTTTGAAACATAAAAAAGTAATAAAAAAAAAGGTGTTTTGATTTGCAGGTGCAAAATTCTGTCTAACGATATCAATTTCAAAAGAATAAAATAAAAATAATACTGTTTTCCTGAAAGTTTGTGATGATGGTATTTTAGTTGTATAATGACTAATTCCATCATCTAATATTAAGTACTGAATGTCTTTAGAAAAAATGAACTTAATTTAAATTTTCCAATTACATTCAACTGTTAGTAATAGCACACAGGTTAGTATATACACAACGTTGCCAATGATATTATTATTCTCTCTTTTTCAGGTGTGGCTAATATAGGAATTGAATCTGGATCAGATATCTCAATTGTTTAGAGCATTACCTTAAAATTCAATATGATTCTAAAGTTCATGGTTCGATTCCAATGCTAGTACTGTTATTGATCATGCCAACCACACCTGAGGAAAAAAGGATAATAATACCATGGAAATGTTGAGCATAATCTACCCTGTATAAAGACATTCAATACTTAATATTGAATGATGGAAATACTCCATCATATAACTCAAGTAATACTCTTTCTAAATTGACAATTCAACTTTCTTATAATGTCAAAAGAAAAAATAATAAAATTTAAATACAGAGAGATAAATGTTATTTTATAATATATTATGACAATAAGAAAGGCTAACAAATATGATATGAAGTAGGATTAAACTTCATTCTTATTTTATTTAAATAATCAAAGGTGTATCAATACCATTAAATGCATATTCCTCAATTTTATAGATTTTGTAACAAGTTATTTATCTAATACTTTTATTATCCAAAAAGTAAATTTCCACAAATTTCTCTAAATGAATTGAAATAAAATCTTATTAGATACCATTGTTCAAATTATTAGAAAGTGCTTTTTTTTTTAACTTTTAAAATAAACATTGTTTTGTTTAAACCATGTGACATTTTGAAAACATGTACTTCAAAATTATATTAAGTTATATCCCAATTGAGGAAAGCGAACACAGAAAAGGATATATATATATAGAGAGAGAGAGTAACAAAAAAGCAATCATCAGAATAAGTAGATATGTAGAAGTCTAAGAAGATCAAGAAGGCAGTTTGTTATGTGAATAAGCAGGTAAATAGATAGATAGATAGATAAATAGATATTTATCTGAAGTTTGTGATAATGGTGTTCTAGTTATATTTTAATATTAGACTATTTCCACCATGTAATATATGTATTGAATGTCTTTAAAAAAAATTAACTTTATTTAAATATTCCAAGTACATGCAACTGTTAATAAAGCACATCAAACAGGTTAGTATATGCACAATGTTTCAAGAGATATTAGTCTCCCCTCTTCTTCAGATGTTGCTGGCCTGACCAGTGATATTACTAGCATGGGATTCAAACCTGGGTCCTTATATTCTTGAGGTTTTCTACCTTAGATACATCTATTTTCTCTCTTCTAATCATCAGTTTGTTATTGTAAGTGCTTTTGGGAAAATACAAAAATATTGGATATAGAAGAAAAGGTACAAAGAAAAAAATTAAAGAAGCTGCTCACATGACAATGACAAAAAATCCCATAAGCCAACCCAGTGTGATTATAAATAATGTATGGGATCCACTAATTAACTTTGCTCTTAGGAAAAAGTGGAGAAATCATGAGGAACTTCATAGATAAATATATGAAATTACTACAGACTTTTGCCTTTGGCAGGATGGCTCAGTTGGTTAGAGCGTTACCTTAAATTTCAAAACTCAGAAATTTAAAGACCCAGGTTCGAACCCCATGCTATTACTGTCACTGGTCAGGCCAGCAACACTCGAAGAAGAGGAGAGACTAATACTTCTTGAAACATTGTTCATATACTAATCTGTTTGATGTGCTATTACTACAGTTGAATGTATTTGGAATATTTAAATAAAGTTAAATTTTTCTAAAGATATTCAATACATATATTAGATGATGGAAATAGTCTAATATAAAAATACAACTAGGTAAATGGATGGTTAAGTAGCTAGACAAACAGATAGACAAATAAATAATTTCCTAAAGAAAGGAAAAGAGTTAAAAAGAGACAGGAAGATAAAAATAAAGTCTACATTTGATTAACTTTGTGCTGAATATCATTTGACCTGAAAATCATGCAACTACAATATAAATAAAATTGATTTTATAGATGGTGTCTTTGTAACCTTATTTACTATAAATTTATAAACATTATATATGTATCAACTAAAATCAGTGAGTACTTCTTTCCTAATACCTGATGGAATAAACAATTCTGATTTGATCAGCTTATTTCTCACTATTTCATAATTCAAGATTTTTTAATTTCTGAAAAAATATTCAACTAATAACTTTTATGTAATTTCATTTGGTAAGATAATTTCATTCTTTAATTAAGTCAGGACCTGTGGAGTTACTAACATGGCCTGTTGATTCTGAAGATGCCTAATCAGTTGTGTGTAAACTTTATAAATTTTCATATGCTTTAAGGCCTATGATGAATGTGACTATTAATGATTTAGTGAATAAAGGCATTTTAATACTGGTGGAGAAATTGTTATGGATGTATGCCAATTGTCATTATAATAAAGCCAGATGAGACCACTTGCCTATACAGAGACTACCACATAACACTAAATGGATATATTAATAAGGCATCTTACCCTATTCCATGAGTGCTTGACATATTGACATTTCTAGAAAAGATTTATCATTTTTCATAAATCAAAATCTGCTTTTCACCAAATTCTTGTAATGGTAAAAATGGCAAAATTGTTGACCATTAGTATTCACCTTAGATTATTCAAATCAACAAGATACTTTATGGAATAACCATTGCACCAATTGCATTGCAGGCCAAAATGGATAATATCAAGGGAGTTATTCTTTACTTAGGTGATATGCAAGGTTAAATACCTCAAAATGCATTTGGGATATCTTTGAAATAATATTTCTGAGATACATTATTAATCAAATGAGAAAATAATCAAACCCAGAAAAAGTTAAACTTATAAATAATGCCACAAGACAAAAGAATGTGAAGGATTTATAAGCATCTTTAGGCCTGCTTAAGTTTTTTAAAAGATTTCTGAAAGGCAAGTCACATGTGGGGACATTTTTATACCAACTGCTTAAAAAAGAACAATGATGAAGATGAAATAAAGTGAATGATAAATCTTTTGAGAAAGCATAAAACTTATTAACATCCAATCAAATCCTTGTACTCAACTGCAATAATCAGGAAGTGATAGTAATAACAAATATTTTAGAATATAAAATAGAAGCTATCACTTCACACCATTATTATGAAGAAAAACATCAAGAACATTGCAACTGCTGAAAAAAATTGTAGTCAGCTTGATGTGGAAGCTCTGACTATAGTCTTTACTATTAAAAGTTTAATCATTCTTTGTATAGATGTGTTTTTAAATTTTTTATGAACCATTGACCATTGTTATAGAAAAAGTAAAAATAAAAAATAAAAATCCAAAAATCAAACCAATGTTTGATCCATTGGATTAATCTATTAGCTGCTTATGACTATGAACTCATCTTAAAGCTGGGTAAAGTGATTAGCTGTGCAGATGCCATATCATGTTTATCATATACATGGGAATTTGAAAATAAGTTGCTGAGAGAAATTATATAAATTGTGTTAAATGTAAAGTACTGAATAGTTTGATAGTTGCTAAATGAATTAAAAATGACATTGGACACAAGACACTTGGAAAAATAGAGAAAATATAAATGGCCAAAAAGTTAACTGAGTTACATAGTCAGACTGATTTGTAATGTATGTGAAAGCTTGTGAACATGTAATTAGTGCATATTTATAACTGGCTACATAATTATTCCAATGGAAGATAAAACTAAGTGCTTGTATTACTTTCAAATGAACATCAAGAAGTAGACAGGATAAAAATATTAGCAAGATCATATGTATGGTGGTCTAAAATGAGCAAAGAAATTGACCAATGGTAAAGCATTGCATATAATGTTAATCTGTTTTAAATTTGCCTCTGAAAAGGTTGTATTCCTGATCAATTTCAACACAATCCTGGCAAAGACTTCACTTGGACCATGGAAATCCCAGAAATGATTGAATATTTTTGATTGTCCTAGACTTATATTCCAATTGGAAGTACAAATTTGTAAAAAAATACCGTGCAGAAAATACCATAAGAGTGTTAAAGGACATTTCCACAAATCATGGATACCCTGAAACTCTGATAATAAAACTGGTTTTGTAGCACAACAGTTTAAAGATTCTTTGTTTACAAGAGGATATATCTTTTTAACAATGCCATACCATCCTGGATCAATTGCCAGGAAATCAAGTCATATATCACATGACTTAATTTAATAGACTTATACTACAAATGTTATATAATGAGCATGATAATAGCTCTTAACAAGCTTTTCAGTCTATGGATAGAAATATTCAGAAAAAGTTTGTTAAGAGCTACTAACATGCTCATTATATAACATCCTGGATCATGCGAACTAGCTGAAAAGATAGTCCAACAATGAGAATTGACTTTAAACTAAACTCCATACAAAGGTATCAATGAAGCATTAATGGGTGCTATGTTTTTTTTTCAACATTTCACACTTTGTATAATGGGCTAAAATTTTTGCACACATGTGACAGTGTTTTAGTTTTATCAATTAAAAATGTGATTGGAAAAAATCTTATAGACCGTGAACATTTTAATGTCAAAAGAATTAGTGTGGATTTGGAACATTTTAAAAAAATAATGGTTTCTGAGATTATGTTAAAAGTATTGTCTAAATAAATGAGATTAATTCAACTGGATAGTAAAAAGTGATTAAACAGGTACATAAACCATTTACAGACTCTTCATGTGGGGATTTCAAAAATAGAATTAGTAAATGATAGAGAGAACACTTTTGCTAAAAAAGAGGAGTGTACTGAAACATTTTCAGTTGCTTAAAATGATGAAATACCTACTGATAACCAGACTAGATAATAGACTTAGCCATAGCTGTTAATTTGTCGAATGTTACTGTGAAAGATTTATTAATTCCTAAAAATTTAAGCAAGAAAAAAATTGAACAAGAAGAAGAAAGTCCAACATTACTGCAAATATTATTAAGAGTATGTAAAAAACTTGCAAAACTAAAAAATTAGATTTGTGACTAATAGGCTTATTTTCTAGAGTAAGGGGAGGAGTGCACTGTCTGTGAGCTTACATATATATATATTGATATTATAGTTTATAGTAAATTAGTATATCCATAATCAGGCAGTGTATGAATAAAATTATTTAGTTATTCTTTAACATTCTAGAAAATTTGCATATTTCACACACACATTTGACTACCATTAATATTAATATATGCTAATGAGGACAGATTTATACAAGATAAAACTAGTATAAAAAACCTTGCAGAAATCTATACTGTGTATGTGTGTTTATGACCATCACTGAGTAAGTTCATTCCAGATTATCCTGTCTATAGTTTGCAGTGGTAGCAACTAAAGTATAGGATTGTCATGTGTAGCAGCTCTACATATTGTGCATGTATAAGAAGCCCAATAATAGATAACATAAGTAAACAATGACTAGTTAAATTTATGGTGCATATGAAAAAATAAATTGACCACACCAGAAATTTGTTATGTCTGTAGAGATTTGAAAGTAATTTTTAGGAATATATATATGTTTTCTTTTGGCAAATGAATAAGCTAGTTTATTAAATTAAATTAGGGTGGAGTTTTATTTAATAAAATGTATTGATGCTACCAGGCTGATATTGTTAAAAATATCCTTAAGAACACAACAAAGATAAACAAAAAGGTGATTCAAAGTAGTTCTAGTGACTTAAACTGTTGTATCTAACAAACCACTTGAAGAATCAGAAATCACATTTTGTCCAAACCCCTGACCATATTTTAATGTCTCATACACACATTATAGCACAATCATTAATCTCAATTTATATCCAGGACACAAAAAAATTTTAATATTTAATTATAATAATAAAAATTTGCACATAAATGTGGAAACACACCAGTATCATCACCTGGTCTAAATTTAATGGTTTACTTTTTGCTTTTATCCAAAAATATAATTGAAAATAAGAATGATTCATTATTATTGCTGATGTATTAGACTTTTCAGTACAAAATTATAAGTTAATCTTTATTGTATATTTAAAAAAAAAATTGTTATATCATTGTAATTCCCAAGCAATTTTATAAAACTTCTTTGAAACAAAATATTTTGCTTTTCAATATATATAGATATATCTAATTATTTAGTGAGAATAAATTATATTTATAAGCTCATCTTTTGATTCATTCAATATATATTTCTTTACACACTGATATGAGCTTAATTTATTATAAATTCATTTGAATTATGGTGCCAACATCGTTAATCTCTCTCAATAAATTTCTTTATTCAAATTTACATTTTTACACATGTATAAATATATTTATTCATTTTTACATCTAATTTTTTTAATAAATATATAACTTGTTTTTTTAAGTAAAACATTTATTTAATAAAATAAATGATCAAATGACTTTATTAGCTGGGAGTTCATAAGAAATTTTCAGAACTGAAAGACATAATCTGAAGACCTTAAATTCAAAGTCTGACTCTACATCTACACTAAAACACATAGGACAATGTTTACTTGAAAAGGTTATTTCTTCATTTTTTCATTATTATTTATATATACATTAATACAACCATTTACATTTTAGCTGCATTACATTTCAATCTAATTATATTATGTTTTTATGCTGTGTACAGATTTGTAATAGTAAACTGGTGAGCTGTGAAGATTGAGGTAATGGCTTATAGTCCCAATTCTGACTTCCAGTGCTTAAATTTTTCATAGATTCCCAAGAACAATCAATTTATTTATTTATTATGCTTCTGTAGCAACAAAATTTTAAAAAATCTTTAGTTAATTTTCATTAATGTTTTAGTAACTACTATGCACATATCTAACACTTTAATTTTTTATCTTAAAATATGTCTGCACTTTATCATTGAAATAATGACTAGTATATGAAAAATCATGCATGGATTTTAAGTAACTATAGTAAACTCCAACACAATTATTTCAATGGCTATAATCTCTATCAGGAAGATAGATCTCATTTTTTTAAAATATACAATTAACAGTAGATAGTATTATTTAAATTAAAATTAATAGATGTTTTTGTATTTAGCTATTTCTCTCTTCATTTTAGAGCAAAACATGACAATTAGCAATAAGAATAAAAATTAAATACCTGATGACAACTTAGAATTTTTCATAATGAACTTTAACTCACTGACAACATTGCTATTAAAAATGGCTAAAATTACCCAGAAAGCTGACAATATATATATATTGTATATAAAAATTTATTATAAAAATGAGCAGGCAGTGCAAGTTGTTGGGGATAAATTATAACCTATAAAGTTAGCTAAATGAAAGAGATGGAGAGTTGATGATGAGCCACAAAAGACCATAACAACTGTCACACCTTCAATGATCAATCTAACACATTAGGCAAGCCAAATTGTAACATGGGAAGAAGGAGACATATAGGCTAAAATATCATTTAATAGCTAAGCTCAGTATATTTATAAAACAAATGCCATATGCTACAATAAGAGGATATACAGAGGAAGCATTTATAATAAAATATGTAAATATGAATTAACATTATTAATAAATCAAGAGGAGGAGAAATCTCAACTCATTCTAGCGCACATAAAAAACTTTTAATATTGTGAACATATGCCATTGAGGTTACATTTAAATTTCATTCTTCTATAAACATCTACTATAACTACCATCCTTATCATCCATCTTCTAAGGATCACATTTTCCTGATCAGATAAAAGCATTATTTAATTCTTATAAAATTTTAAATGTTGTTTTGAAAATCTTTGCCACTCAAAATCCATCTTTAAATATACTTTCTTTATTATCAAAATAAAATTCAACTAATATGGCTTGTGAAGCAAATCAGGATATCTCAGGGTAATAAGATCTTATTTAAATTATAAAATAAATTCTTTTAGACTCTTCAGATTTATTCTACATTAAATGAAATCATAATTAATAAAATAAATAAGACATACACTTCCCCTCAGCTAATATCTTAACATAATTATGATACTAAAAATACTATTACTAACTTAAATAGAATAAAACATGATGTCTCAATTTTAGAATAAGATAATGAACAATCTAGAATTATACTCAGATATTAAAAATGGATAAGGGATTTAATAACCATTCAAAATATGGTAGAATAAATCTACTTAAACATTTTATAAATATGAACTAGGTTCTTATAAAATTAAATTTTATAATAAAATAATAAATATGATATTTAAATATTAAAATGGTTTTAAAGTAAATATTCACAGTGATTTAAGATAGCAAATTGAATTAGTTAAAGTGATCAAAAGTGATAAATCAAACTATAATTCTTTATTAAGCAAATACATCTTTCTTAGATGTAATTCTACTAAGATTTAAATAATTCAATAAAGTGACTATAAGCTTCAATATTTATGTACTCTTTTAGCAAATGCACAAAATAATTTGTAATATTTTATAAGTATTTAGATTTTTAGTCAATATGTGAAATAATCTCTGGTTGATAAGTGGAATGATATGAACAAAAAACTATGATAAATTTGTTAAATAACAACAACAAATATTTATTCTGCAAGAATACAAATACAAAATTACAAATATTTCATATTTGACTCCACATAGCCAAAGGCTTTCACAATGTTACTTCCTCAAAATTATGACAGAAGGATTTAAAAAATTTACATCATGTTTTATAAAAATAAATTCAATTGCATTAACAAAATAATTCAGCAGATTAAAATAAATTTTCTATTGTTTAATTATCAAAAATGTCTCATTTATCAATGCATTTATATAATTATAATAACTTTCATATAAGTAGGGTCTCTTTTATTTATTATCCTCAATCGTACCAATCCAGTGATGAAGGAATGATATGACAGATGTATTGTCTATGTATGTCTAAATACACTTAAAAAAAATTAAAAATTAATTATTTATCATATTTTGTCCTCATTGTTAGCAAAGTTTAAATATAGTACTTCATTTGCAATGAATTATTTACATTTAAATCAACCAAGAATGCTATAGAGGTAAGGTGGAATTCCTTAATATCTCGATAAACCATTAAATTTCCAGGTAAGACCATGGTTAAATATTACACATGCTTCACTAAACATGCTACAGACTACAAACAAAGTCCATCTTAAAATAATTAAGCAAGACAAAGTGAAGAATATGATGGTGTAGCTCATAAAAATGCACCTACTTTTGAGGGCTAATAAAGAATCTATGGCTTTGTCACTAGTCAGGAAAATAATGAAAATGCACATCAGGGACATAATATTAAATAGGAATTGCCTTAAAATATAGAATCTAAGCTACTATCTATGAAATATATACTATGATCATACAAATGCTAGCATAACAATAACTAATAAGAGAGACCAATTTCACAATCTCTTGTAAAAATAAGCTAGCAAAATAATGATAGACACTAACACTACCATCTGTAAATATATTGGTATGCATAAGCATTTCTAAAAGAGAAGAGAATAAATCTATTATCTTTAACAAAAATACTATAGCTGGCAAATGTGAAATATGAAAAATAATTACTATTTCCAAATATGGTCCCATTAACATTAGGCAATAAATAAGCATAAGATAAATAATAAAAAAATACATCTACTTATTCAGCTTACAATGACGATATACCTTTATAAATAAATAATTCATAGGTAAAAAGGGAAACACTATTTTAAAATATGCAAATATGATAAATTTCTATTTTGAGAACTTAATGTAAAACATATCAAAATATAGCATATAATATGAAAATAATATGCACCTGGAATAGAGCATGGTATGCAAAAATCATAAATACAAATAAAATTCAACCTTTTTATACCATTAAATAAATAAATAAATTAAATAACAGCTCTTTTTTTCTTCTTTCTATAAGAATTACACTGAAACATGGTTAGGAAAATTTGGCAGATAAAGACTTGTGGACAGCAAACAAATCCTTCATAAAATAGAAGAATGTAACTAAAATATCAAAATCTATCATACAACTATGAAATATAAAAGCACTTCCAGATACCCTTAATGAAAATTTCAGAAAATATGCTAGCAAGTAATAAAATAAATTTATGGATATTTATTAAATACATCCATGGAAAAAAATAATAAATATTCACTAATATCCAATAAATATTTTCTTAACCTTAAACTATTTAAGGATGACATAAAATTCGCCTTTTGGCCAATTCACCACTTGGTGAATTTTTTCATAAATATTATACGTTAAAATGTGCATAATACAGTATATTTTATTATAATAAATTTTTTGCCCAAAAATTTGTGTTAAAATGTGTAAAATTCAAAATTCCCACTCTTACAATAGTCATAAGCTCCTCCTTGACATGTTCAGCCATTGTCTGTTGCCAAGGCTGTAAAATGTTCGGCATTTTGTGACATTGTAGTTCGAATGATGCAAAAACATGTTTATTTGCAAATTTATTATGGTTTTAGATATTTTTTAAAATTAATTTACACTATATTTATTAGATATCAAGAAATATAAATTATTAATAACTTATTTTGACTTGAAATACTTTATTTTCAAAAAATATAATGTTATATTAGCAGCTAATGTAAATATGGCCTGAAGCAATTTACAAGACTAGCTTTGATGTAAACAATGTACTTTATATTTATGAGTAAGAAAATATCACAATTTTGCAATAAATATTCAAAAAATTTAAACTTTTAAAGCATAATTCATTAGATATAAGAGAAATAAATAAATATTCATTTGGATGTTTAAAATAATAAGAAAAAACAAATATGTCATTGATTTTGTAAACTGAAAATAATCTTTCTAGAAATGATGATGTGTAAACTCTTTGTTTTGAATGCTATCTCATTTTTTTAATATTTAGAAACACAAAATGTGAACATTTAAAATTTATTTCAGTAGTAAACAAAAATATCTATCAAATGAAGTCAAATTTATTATTTTCTGATAAGTAATAATCATTTTATCATATATTTTACATTGATGTGTGAGACAAAGAAAAATGTCAGAAATATCAGAAAAATAGTGAAATTTGATAGGGTTTTCAAAAAAACTATTTCATCAAAAGAATTATCTTAATTTGTTGTAATAAAAAAAATAATTTGCAGGAGAATGCTTTTCTAAATGACATTTATCCAAAATACCAAAAATATTTAGTAGAAGAAAAATATTTAATTTATATAGCATAGTTCTAACCTCAGTGGTCTCTATGGTAACACTCAGGAGAACAAAATAGCTTGCAGAATTAAAAACATTATTGCAGGGATTTAGAAATATTTCACTGCAGAAAAGTTATTTAAGTTCATTTAAATGTAATGTCATTTTGACTGGTATATTTTATATTGTCTGATTTTACAAAGTGAAAAATTATTAAATTTCACACAATTCCTATTAAACAGTTTTGATAAAGTTGATTTTTTATTACCACTTCTTGAAAAATGATTTCTTTCTTCCAAAAAAAAACAAACAGAACAGTCATAATAAATAAATTCTTGTGCTGTTTTCAGTCAACAATTTAAAAGTTTTTTCTTAGAATAATGACACTAATAAATTGTTATTGAAGTATACAACTATTATTAATTTAATATTCTTTTGTACACTCAAACAAATTCTTTTAAAGCATCTGATAAAATACAATTTATATCAAAATATAGTTTTTACACTGAATTGAAAGTCTTATACTCAAGGTAAATAAATTCTGGACAATATTTAATATAAATTAGTGTTTTAGATAAAATATCAGGAATTTATTAAAATTTGTAGTGTCATTATTACCACTAAAATTTTAAATATATTGTGACAAATTTAAATTAGTTGTTTTTGTATGCTTTGAAATTGACATTTGTACTCACATCATTATAATGGCAATAATAATAACTTTCTAAGTTTTCCATTGGGAAAAATTTGAAATGTAATATTTTAAACATTGTCATAATTTAATAGTGTTATCAGGTATGAAGATTTCAGTCCCCTTGATATTTCAATTCAGAAAATTATGTCAAGATTACACTATCATACTTAAGCTAGAAAAATAATAAAATTTAAATAAAATTACACTTTTAAAATTTTACTGGAGTTTTTAAAATTCAACTGCTACAAATAAAAATAAAATTAAAAACTGATTTAGGATTGTGAATGGGTGACAGTCTTACCTATTATACTATTAGCCATGTGACCATTTTACAAAACATATGATTAACCTTTGTACCCTTTCCTGATTAGTTTGAATCTCTAATCTAATATAACCAGGGAAGTTTGTTAAGTAAAATTTATCTAATTAATGTTTAATTTTTATAATCATTCAACTTTTTTCTAGACAATTTAAAAAAAAAAAACTAATTAAAATGCTTTCTGGTTCAAATAAAATAATTATTAAAAATTACATACACCAAAATAAAATAAAAATATTGCATAATTAAAATTCACATTACATGTTTATTAAAACAAATATTATAAATAATATTTAATACATTTATTTACCATTGATTAAATCTAGACAAGTTTCAGAATATAAATTTTAAATTGCCCTTTAAAACTATACATTAAATACTATTTTAAAATAAATAAAGTTAAAATTTAAAACTTTTATTCTCTCATTTGTTCAGACATTTAACTAACTATTATTATTAAAAATTCTATCTTTAATTATTAGCTTTATTAATTCTTTCTAAGTAAAGGAATTTAAAATATTTAACTAGAATTAATTGAATTAAAATATTATAGCTTTAATTTAAATATCTGAAAACTAAAATATAGGATTTAAACCCAGTGTCTCAATCTTAAAACTGATACAAGCTTTTTAAAACATTTTAAAAGATTTAGTCGCGATTAAATTAGCATTAACAATTTAAAATGCATTATTTATCATCTTAATTACCTGCTATTTAAAAATTTAAAGACTCTAATATGATAAACACTTATTTAAGCTTAAAACTATTACAATTTAAGCTGTGTAAAAATATTTTACAGTTCTACATTCTATAAAAAACATCTATAGTAATTTTTCTATGTAAAAATTATGCCATAACAAAACACTAATAAAAATCTATTAATAACAGAATTGAACTATATTTACATATTAAATGTCTTGCCTCAAAATTTGACTTAACATCTAGCTTTTTCCAAAGCTATAGGTTATAATATATAACTATTTCAAGGTTTTAAAAATAATAATCACATTATCAAACAGCATAATGTGACCTATCTGTATGGATGATATTGTGTGCTGAAGTTGCATAAATGATATCCTCTAAAGTGCTTTATGAAAGTGCAAAATAAAATTTAACTGCACACTTTTGTTTGAACTTATTAACACAAAAAATGTCAAGATATCAGACTTCAGTATACACTGACAGAGAGCTTTATATATGGCATATAAGATCACAATCTAAAACTTCTGATAAATTTTAAAACCACATTTGAATTTTTTTTAGCTCAATCAACATTAATTTAAACATAAGTTATTCAAATCCTAAAACAAACACACACACACACACATATATATATATATGGAACTCAAATTAAAAATATACAATGTTCTAAAGAGTTACAGAGATTGACAAAAGCTTTAAAAATTCATAGAGGTAACTTATGTTAAATAATGCCACTAATATGAAGGCAATCATGACTCAAATATATACTTTTGTAAAAAAGAATATGCATAGACCAAGCCATAAAACTGTGTATATAAAAAAGACAATAGAAATGAAAAAAAAAATTCACACATTATTTGAGTGTGCTCTTTTTTTTTGCAAAAAAATATCAACAAATGATTTCAGTATACAAAAGCATTTGAGTTTTATATGTCATGAAATTTTACAACCTGGGAGTAAACCTTCTGATGAAATCAAAAACCTTATTTGAGTTTTTCTTAGCTCAAATAATAGTAATTGAAACATCAGACATTTGGATCTTAAAACTTACACATGGAATGCATGATTAAAAACTATAAATATTTTAAAAAGTTATAATGATTAAGAAAAGTCTAGTCACTGAGGAAAAAATTATTCAAAGATAATTCTTACTTTAAATGATGGCACTACTGTGAGGGTAATCATGATTTAGGATATGAAAAGAAAATGTTTGATACTGCCATAATGTGAGGTGTATAGAAAGGCTTGTGTAATTAAAATATGCAATCTACTCTTATGAAGTAAAAACAATGAAAGTTGACAAACTAATAATAAATTTAAACAGAAAATAGTTTAAAAACATTCAGGTATAGTAGAATTATGGCTGACTTATAAAAATATAGCTTGATTTAGGGTCAAAAGTCTTCAATATTTCTAAAAAATTGTGATACCAACCAAAAATGAGAGCCAATGCCAGAAGCAATTTTAAATATATGATTTCTAGATAATAAAGTGTTCTTGCTGGGAAAAAAATATATGACATTAAAGTTTAAAAAATTAGTTCATAAATAAAGCTATAATGTAGTCAGTAATTGATTTGAGGAGAAAGAATATGACATATAAGCTGTTAATTAAATAGAACACACATCCAGATGCATTTAAAATTTTTCTAGTTTGTAATAAGAGAATAGAATGCTAGAATGTTTATCTTACTTTTTAATAAAGATTTAGTTAATCAGCTATAGGAGTATCCCATTCCCTCAATGTATTAAAACTATAGTAAAAAGAAAATATAAACTGCATCCAAAAAGAATGTTTTAAAGTCTACCATTTATTTAGATTAGATCATTTTTATAATTTCAATTATTAAAAGAAATAGGTAATCCAAGATTTGTGGTAATTGTAGATACATTTTAAGTAAGATGTTTTTGATTGATAATTCTACCCATCATTCTAATAGGATGTATATTTTCCATTAAAATAGACCTAAAAATTGCATACTTCCAAATTTCTGCAGATTTTGAATCCATTAAACAAAAGGCAATAATAAAATATACAAAGATATATCTAATGGTAATTAATAAATTGGTGTTTAGAGTATAAATGGATCCAGAAATGTTTCAGAAGTGTGTGGACAAATTGATGGAAAGTATTCTGGGATATTTCCTTTTTGAAAAGTTTGTTATCTTTTTTGTAGAAGTTTCAAAACTGGAAGAAACTTTTCAAAAAGTTCAATAGGGATTGAGTCCTATGATTCTGATGTAATATCAAAAGCACACTCAATAAATTATAGGAACAATAAAACTGCATTATTCCTTCTTGCTTAAACATTCAAAATGTTTAAATATATAAATTAAAGAGAAAAAGCAAGTTTAAAATTTAAAAGAAAGAACTTCAAGATAAATGCTATAGAAATTCTCATCACTAAGAATTAATGGAAATGCGATTTTTAAAGTAAAAACAACGATAAAAAAAAAGTTATCAAGATGTATTTTATTTATAACAGAATTGTAACAGCTGAACTACTCTATTTATTGCACTGAAAGAAGTCAGTTGGAAATTAAATAAAAATCAGACTCAAGTGTTTGGACATCAAGTTTTGAAGACTATAATATGAATAAAAATGTATATGATGGATTACTCATAGGAATGAGATGTAACTAGTCCATGGCAATACTAAGAATTAAAAAACAACAAGAATAGCTTTTATATCAAAGATATAAACATGGTTGTGCTCAGCTATGATGAAATGACCAAAGAGGTCCTCACTCTAGTTATGCTCAAAAAAAAATTCAAGAATTCACATATAAATAAAAATTTGCTATTATTATTAACTATAAGACATATCTGAGAATTCTGGAAAAAGGATGTCTGCTATAGATAGTTTTTACAGCAGACTGATTTAGCCTATTGCCTGTTTATACATTTGTATTAAACTACAGATAAAAAAAGTTCTGCAGATGCCATTAAACTGATCACTTATATATACAAATAATCAAATTAGTGAGAAAGGTCCATAAAATTTCTCAAAGCTTTAACAGTGAAATGGTATGGCATAAACTAAATGGGACTTAATTCTTAAACCAATACAACAGTATGGCTGTCCAGAAAAAAGGATTATATAAATCATTTTAGCTGATTCTAATAACTATCTATAACATATAATTGAGTCACTTAAAAACTGTGAATGATTTACCTATTGCAAATCATAAAAAAGGTTTGGATTTTTCACAATCAGGTTATTTGTAGTTAGTGTGAATGATATTGCTTATCAGATCATATGTATTGTGGTTGGAAATAGAAAACAATATACAATACAGAGTTCTTATTTTGATATATATTTATGGAACTAAATAAGACTTATGGTACAAAAAACTGCTAAAATAATTAAGGTATGATTAGTTGAAAAAAAATCACAAATTTATAAAAAAAAAAATCATTTTATGTCTGAGGCCATAGGTTATCTGTTATATATAATAGTACCATTCAAAAACCATAAATGGTTATACTTGATGAAAGCTATAAGTAAGTCTTGGACCTTCTATACCAATATATATATAGTAACAAAACCAAGTGATAAATTATATGACCGATGTAGCTTGTAATTACCAATATGTACTAAAGAACAAATATTTCTAAACAAGCTTATTTTATTATTATTATTTATTTTTTTATGATAAATGTTATAAGAGAAAGCATTCAAATCTTTATCTATGATTGTCTCCATCACCAGACCAATTTCGAGCTGTAGCTCTCTTCAGTGAGGAGCTAGAACATCAGATTCTAAAATACCAATTCTAATCAAGCATTTATCTAATACTTAACTATTAAGAATATGATGTGAAACTTTCACACATATAAGGTCTTCACATTCAGCTCTCCAACTAAAATAGCTATATGGGCCTGAACTAAACTCAGATATTCCATATATTAATAGCCTTAGCAATTTAATATAGCCAAAGCTTCAATTGCCAAAATTATAATAGTAATAAAACCAAGTGATAAGTATTAGATAAATGCTTGGTTAGAGTTGGTATTTTTGAATCCAATGTCCTAGCTCCTCACTGAAGAGAACCATAGCTTGAAACCAGTCTGGGGATGAGGACAATCATAGATAAATATTTGAATGCTTTTTTTACAGCATTTATCATTAAAAAATAATAATAATAAATAAAATAAGCTTGTTTAGACATACTTGCTCTTTATTATATATATGCTAGTTGAAAATAGAAAATACCATTCAATTTAAAGCTCTGATCTTTATATTATCAATGCAGTTCCTTGTATTAAGTTTTAATAATAGTAATATATTCTTTATTTTAAATAATTGCAGATCCTATAGTAGGAAGTCTAGAGCATGCAATGGTGACAAGTGATCATTATATGGGCAAATTCCAACAGCAATGAGACTAAAGTAAACTACTACACAACTAATTTTTATTGTGCCAAAACATCTCAACAGCAGAGAATAAAGTTTATAACCACAATTGTAAGTCTATAAATAAATCCAATCAAGCTCAAGAAACACAGATATCAGATATCAGGGGATAAGCAAATCACCAAAAAAAATATTTAAAATTTTTTTAAAACAAAACACCTATTAAAAAGTGGTATTTAAATATAAAACATGATTTTGGGAGTAATATCTACTTATGATAATTGATATATATGCATAGACTTATTATATCAAGAATATTTACTAAGGCAATAAATCTAAAGCATGTGCGGCTGAAAATACGAAGGTAGGGACCTCTACCGGTCTTAACCACAAGCTTACACATTTAAATAAAGTTAATTTAGCATTACAAATCACTGTACTGTTTGCAAAAATGGAATAGTATGCAAATATATGTTTCATATTATGCCTTCTATTTATGCTCACTATCTGAATTTGTTATTAACGAACAAATGTTACGATTATTCTTTTATTAATAGGGATGTTTATTATGTGCTATAATTTAGCTTTTCGAAGTTTCTGAGTTTAAAATCAAAATATATAAAAAATTATGCAGTTTATGTATTTTTTAGAGAAATAAATAAATTTTTAAAATAAATAATAAATGTGAAATAAAATATAGTTTGATAATTTACTAAACATTACTAAACAAATACGAAAATATATTTACTGGCTTTTTTTTTTTTTACACATGTGTAATTAATAAGTTTAATGATGTTCAAGAACTTTGTTTTAATATTATCAGATTTTAATATCTCTAGCTTAGCTAATTGAAGCTTAGATCATAATATTGAAAGTTTTTTTTCCCACTTAACTCAAAGAGTATGTTCTTAATTAGATATCAAACATATGTAACCAAATAAAAAAAAAAGATTAAACATTGTGATAAGCTTGCAAAACTACCACAAGAAAAACTACAATAATAAATTAATTAAAAATTAGTAATAAATAAATTTCATGCACATAATTATATATAGTACATACACATATCAGTCACTCACAAACAAATGTGGCCATTTCAAAAACAAGAGGAAAAAAATTGCTCTAAAAAGGAATTTTGCAGTGACTACACAAATTAATTCATAAACACAATTACATCCACATATAGAACTTGTTCATTTTCACGTTTATTATTTTTTGATGCTACCTTTTAATTTCTTCAGTAAGAAATTTTTTTTTTGAAATATAACACTATGCTTAATTATAACTTTTCATATTTTCAATGGAAGAAATCATTGCTGCACTCTTTTAGAATGGTTTTAATATAATACTTGTAATGTAGAACAGGTCTACTTCTTACACAAAAATCTTATTGAAGATCATCATAAAATACATTTTATGTATCCCAGCTTTATTCATGCACTTTACATTTTGAATCTAATGATAAATAACTTGTAGATTTATGAATTTACGCTTGTCCAAATTATGATAATATTAAATAGTGCTATCATACTTATAATGTAAAACTGTATAATTAATATCAATTAGTCAATTAAAATGGCTGAGCATTTTTGAGAAACTGTACTTCTCATAATCATAGCCAGTTCTGACTCATTTGTTAAAATCACTCTATCAGTATAATATGCATAAAAAAGATGGTCTAATTGACTCATTTGCATAGAATTTGCATATTATACTGATAGAGTGATTTCAACGAATGAGTCAGAACTGGCTATGATTATGAGAAGTACAGTTTCTCAAAAGCACTCAGCCATTTTAATTGGCTAATTGATATTAATTATACAGCTTTACATTATAAGTGTGATATCACTATTTAATATTATCATAATCTAATGGTTAAGAAATTTTATTATAGTGGATTACATAATATCACATTCAGCAAGTTGTAAAACATATTGATTGACTTTTACAGATCATCCTTAAATGAAACTTTTCTAACACCTTTATAATGCACAAGTAGGAAATCTAAACTTCACAGCACAGTGCACAACCTAAATGAGTTCATGGGATAAGTTTAATAATCACTATTGCAAGTAGAATCAATGTATAAATATGATAACAAATAAATACATAATTCTCTTATGCTATTCTAAAGTTTCAATCATCTAATTGTTGCATTATAGTGAGCTTGATGTTATACATTCTACATTATTTGTTATTATATTAAAATAAAAATGTACATTTCTAAAATGAATTGAATGTGCATGCCTTGCAAAAAAGATTTAAGGATATCAAGATCATAATTATCATAAGACTTTATATAATTAATATGTTTTTCTTTCTAAAACTTTAAGACTGGTTAATAATGTACATTAAACATCACATGATCACCATTTCTTATGCTTGCTCATAACTGTTGTTAAAACAGGCAAAACTCTCCATACAGTAGTGCAACTCAGTGCAAGCCAGAGTAATCAATGGATGCCAGATAGTTTGTGCATAAAATCCCTATCTAATTTCTATTCATCCAATATCCCCAGACAAGTTTCTAACTTGTGGCTTTCATCAGTGAGGAGCTTTGGATCTGAGAGCACTGCACCTGGTACTGAACTGAGTTCAGACCTATATGAGTATATAAGATATTGAGCTTGAATTGAAAATATTATTGTATTTTCAATTTTAAATGCATAGTTTTGTAGTTAAGTAGAGATAAAAGGTGGTAGCTAGAGGGTTGCATTAGATCCTAAGATCTAAGTGCAGTGCTTTCAGATACAAAGCTCCTCACTGATGGAAGCCACAACTAGAAACTAATCTGGGGATATTGGAAGAGTAGACACTAAAAAGGGATTTTATGCACAAGCCTTCTGGCATACATTAATTACACTGGCTTGCACTGAGTGGCACTACTGTATGGAGAGTTTTGCCTATTTTAATAATGTACATGTTTGTTTAGATATACTGGAACTTTATTTTCAACCATTTACAGGATATTATGTTTTTCTGTTTTTTTAAATTATTGTTTTAATTTTAACCTTAATTTAACTGCATCATGTGTTGAAATAAGAATTTTAGAATTGTCAAATCATTACTGAGCTATGGCAATAAGACTTTAGTAGATCTATCATCAGTTTGAAGAAAAAAACTGTATACATAAAAATATGAAAGATGTTCCATATATATGGTTTTTAAATAATGGCCCATACTCTGAAAACAAATCCCATTCATAAAATGCTAATTTTGTAATAAATAACACAATATACTATAAAGATTTAATGATAATTGGATCAAAATTTTTGAAAAGTCATGAATATTTATCAACAAAAAATATATGCGAAATTTGGATTGCAATTATTTTTAAAAACGGTACAATAAAAGATAGTTTTTTAAATTTATTGTAAACTATAATTATTCAATTACTTGTTATTATAATGATATTATTTTGTCTTGTTATCGGATCTTCTGTAAAATGTGTCAGGTAAGATCAAAACTTTATCTATCCCATTTATCTACATCAGCAAATTTTCTACTTTTCAAATAATATGTGCAATTTATCTTCATTATTTTCCATTATTAACAATCTAATTGTTTTTATAGACTTAAAGGTTTCATTTTTTTGTCATGTGTCATAGCATCAGCTGGAAAGTGAACCCGCTAACTTGGGACAACTGCTTGTAAAGCAGCTGATGTTGACCTCTCTACCACCAATGCTTGACAAAAGGTTTCAATTTATTCCCTTTTCTTATATCTAAATCTATCTTTGCATTGTTAAATTTACATACTTTTTTAAAAAAAATATATAAATAATTACAAATTGATAATAAATAATTACAGTATGTAATAATAATAAAAAAGTGCACATTCATATTTCATTGTAAAATTTTATTTAAAGCAATATAAAAAATGCATTCTCATTATTTAATCATGATTTGAATGCTTTAATATTAAATCACATTTTAAAAATGAATTTTAAGTAACTTTCTAGAGAAATGTAGGTTTTATGACTTAAAAAACTTTGCAGTTTTTTTTTTTTTTGGTGATTATTTATCTTTTCTACATGTATGTGGTCATGTGTATCTGGTATGAGATAATGTGAGTAGTTGAAGGGTACTTGAAAGTCTGAGTTCAAATCCCCCATATTTACAATTAAGTTCTAGGTATATGAAGAATGCCTGCATTTCAAATTTTTAAAAGAGCAGTTAATTTTATTAAAAACATTTGGATCTTCTACAATTTTTTTTTTAGGTCACAAAGTTAGCCTGCTTAATAGTAGTCATGGATTATCTAACTATTTTTGATTATATAGAAAAAAATTCAGATTATTTTTAATTGGCTAGATAAATGCCAGTAGACTGAATATTAAAAAAAAATAAAAATGCGCCATTGTCTTATGGATACTGGGTCAATTCTTCATATACCTTTATTTGGGCAGGACAACGTCAACATATACTGTATTTATAACAAAATTCTCAGTAACCTTATGACCCAAAAAGAAAATAATTTTCATTTTCAAATGAAAAACCCATATTATTATTAAGAATAATATTTGAAATCTGGATCGTATGAATATCAAAGCCTTTTTTTTTCATTTAGTACAAACATTTACTTTTTAAAAAAAAAAAAATCATTATAAACATTTTGAATCACACTTTTATTCCTCGATGTCATAAAAGATAACATCACACATATACATGGGGAGGGGGAGAAAACTTTACACCTTTTTATTTCTCATTTTCTAATGGACTTTTAAAAGAAAGATTAATATAAAAATAATAGTACCAATTTCGAAATTAAAAAAAAAATTAATAACCCAATTTTTTTCAACATCAAGGCACAAACAGGATAAACGTACAGTGTATATTTTTAAATAGTATTAATATAAAATATGACAATTACTATTAATAAAAGATTTTCCATTAAAGATATGTAAGAACTTTGAAACAGAATTATCAGCACACATTTTTTCCTGCAACATAGAAATTAATTTAAGCTTTAAGCAGAAAGATCAAAGCTGCATCAGCAAAGAAGAAGCAAATTAAGACCACCTTAGGTTTCACCAATATTATTTTACACAACTTTATCATCTTTTCTTGTGTTGAGATTATTTCAACTTCTAAGTTATCTTAGAAGAATTAAATTTTTTTAAAGAAAAGAAATCAATTCAATTCTCTGAAACACAGTTGGTAAAAATTTTAAAAGAACAACAAGGGGAAAAAAAACTATTTTAAGATATATTATTAAGATTAAAACGGAAACAAATGTTAGTAATTTTCACACTTGACTGTTAACATTATATATATTATTTTTTCTTTTAAAAAATGGTAAGCATAAATGTTCACTTTAAGTTTTAATAATTATTTAAGTTGCACACACATATAACATAATAAGCAATAGTAGCATTATTAATAAATAAGTTATTTTATTATTCATATTAATATTTTAGATATCATCGCTTATTAATAGATATTAATTTGTAATTATATTTTAACATCCCTTTCAGTGTAAATATTTCAATCTAATACTAGTGTATATAAAATTAGTCTGTAAATTGAGTTATTGAATGTGTGATATTTAATTGTCGATAAATTGATAAACAACTAGAAAAAAAAAGAGGGGGATGATACAAAACAACATTCTGAAGAGATGATAAAAAGTAGATTGTCAAAAAAAATAGTAAACCATCACATCACATCTAAAGTTTCAAGCAAAAAATGTCTAAGAAATCAATTGAATTAGACACAATAAAGATAAATATATTCAGAGTCTATACAATTAACTAATAATTGATCATTTAAATTGAAATAAAAAATCATTCACTATATGTATATATACATCACCATAATATTTTGTATATATGTATCAAGATCAAACCATGTTGTCAAATTATATTCGTACCTCAATGCATCTTAGCTCAGTCTTATCACAACTATCCATTAGCCCAGAAGTCAGATCAACTCACTGTTCATACATATACTTTTTCAAGTACCATTAAACTTCATATAATTTCTTTTAGAGATACATAAGCTTAAGTTCATAATAATATGTTTTTAAATATTTTTCATAAATTCCATCATACATAATTGAAACATATAACCAAAGACATGCGAAAAAAGAAAGAAAAAATTTCCAAAATGCACATTTGTGTTGAACCAGCACTCATCAGTTGACCCACATCACAATCTCTTACACATGTCTTCATCATTTGTTAAATATATATATAGGAAATTATTAGAATTTAATCGACAGATTTCAATTTTCTGCACTCACAACTTTGATATACACCATTTTTATGGAAATATATTAATAAATTTACTAATCATTTATTAAATGAGATATTATCCCTAGCCCAAATACATATTCTAATTTAGTGAATAATATATCTGCAGTGTTATAGAGGTATCAACACCATATATATATATATATATATATATTAATGGAATAAAATATACGCCTTAAAGTTGAAAATATCATTTGTGGTGGAAAAATATGAAGATAGTATAATCTTTATTATAACCTAATTATTGGTCACTGTTTAGAACAGAATCAAGCTTGAAGCAAGAAAAAACAATCCTAATTTAATAATGCCTGTGAATTGTAGCATCATTTATAACATAAAGAAAATAATAAACTAAATCAATTAATAATAATCTAACACTTAATTCAACCTATGGTCAAACCACATATCTGGACACCATTTATAATGAAATAAGACAATGATAATAATCTTTGTTATAATCCTATAGATGTTAGCAGCATTTGTAGTAGATGGAGAAAAAAGTGAAATCATCATTTCAAGTTATCCAAATATATGAGTATTATTTGCAACATATTAAAGATAAAGCAATAAAATTAAATATGATTATCTTATAAATAATTATCTGCACCTGCTAGATAAATCACTTGTAATAGGATAAAAGTAGTGACAAAGGATGAGACAAATAACTTTAATATTCCTTATGTATCAAAACAATGTTTATAATAATACTAACTTATACTAAAAGTCAAATGTTATTTTCATTTAAACAAAATAATTCATAAATGGATAAAAACAAGAACTTTAATAAGCTCTATGAATTTAAAAGCCATTTGTATCAAAATGAGAGTTATAAAGATAAGAAACAAAGACTTCAGTATAACCTATAAACTTAAAATACTAATGATATCTCAATAGAGTATAACTCAATAATTAATCAGTAATTATAATTAAACAAAACAAAAGTAATACTAATTCAATCATGTTGTCTCATTAATATAAATATTGCTCTTATTAAATAAGTCAATTATAATAAGATCAAATACTTAATAATATTACAAAGGTTTTATTATCTATAAATTAATGCATATTACACTATTCTTAACAGGCATATAAAACTTTCTCTTCAAGAATCCTATAAATTCATAACATTAAATCATAAATAAATTAAAATACCTTATATTAATCTATAATATAATACAAAATCAATTAATATAACATATCTCATCACTTTCACCAACTTAAGAATACTATAAAATATAATCATCCTATTAAATAACTTTAAAATTTACGATATCCAATCATAACAATATATAAAATAAATGATGGATTCCTATTTGATGCTTATTCAAATACAATTAGCAAATCATATGAAATTGTTCTTCAATCTAATAAAACTAAATTGTTAAACTTTAGAATATAATTATCAAAATATATGAAAGATTATTAATGTTTTATTATTATCAAATATCAATATTAAAATCTAGTATTTAAACTAAATTTATGATTCATACTAATGACCTTTAGATATAATTAAAGTAAGTCACTCTATTTAACAGATTTCAAATATCAATTTCAATATATACTACTTCCAAATATATAATTTAATAAAATTATGACCTTTATGACTAAATATTAACTTAATATAATATTCAACTAACAAATAATAGTTTATAAGAATATGCAAATATCTTATTGCAGTTACCTTTATTTATCTTCAATGATTATAATAATATATGCCGTGATTATGATATTGTATGGTATCAAAAATACTTAGCTTCAAATAAATTCTTTTATGCTTCAAATCCAAATCTATTGGGTTGTTAAATGTTTTAACATTTTCTTATTCATTATATTATTATATTTGTACTTTTAAAAATTATCTAATCAATTCAAATATAATTTTTATCTTAATATAACTAACAGAGTAATAATAATAAAACTTCTAATTACTTATTAAATATTAAGGAATACCAAATCAATTAATTTATTACTATATAAAAATCTATATCTGTTCCAGATAATAAAATATTGAATTCACTACAAAGAAACTGATATGTGATTGGACACACAAATTCTGTGATTTAACTTCTGAACTGTTTACACCTACTTATAATGTCTTGTGTGAAATAAGTTAATATATAAAACAATCTTATCAAAGTACTATTAATCAATAAATTTGTGCTGTAAAATTGAATGACAACTAAAAAAGTTTACTTATTTTAAAATAATTCAAAATTATGTGCTAGTATAGAGATGGTGATCATGTGATGTTTGATGGTTTAACAAATATGTATATATATATATGATCCAATTATGTATTCTACAATATGTTTGTAATTGAAATTTAATTTTAATTAAATAAGTGATTATACTTTGAACTTCATCTATAAAAATGTTTAATCTGAAATATATATATATCCCTATGTAACACAAAACATATTGTAATAGATATAAACTTTTTCAAAATTTAAGAGAGTCAACTATATTCCTTATCTTTAAAAGAAATAGGTAATTGAAATAATATAATAAATATGAATCTTCCCATTTATTTATTTTATTTCAATAAAATAATAAAAATAAATAAATACTTGCTATGATATTGTTTTTTTAGACACTTAATATTTATAAATTATATATTCAAAATTAATTTATTATCAAGGAATAAGAAGATAATATTTTGAAATTGAAATTATTATTATTAAGCTATGAAATACAAATTTGAATTTAGAGAAACTTAACTCTCTTATATTCCATGCATATTAAATAAATCTTTATTTAACAAAAAATAAAATACCATTTATATCAATAAATACTATACAATTATATATCTTAAAAAATAATAATACATATTGGCAAATAAACTGATTAATCATCCTCCAATATGATACTTTAAAGTAATATCACAGTTCCAATATCTATTTCTGTAATTATAATATGACGATATTTTATTACTCCAGAGAAGGTAGAATTATCATGAAGTTATCCAATATTAAACACATTTTTGTTAATTTCAATATTTGCCACATATCCATAATGTCATTTCATTTAGCAAGTATTTAATTTATAAGACGTAATAAGTGAACAGATCCTAGTTTTCATCCATAACAATGCAATGCAAAATAAACCAATTTATATCTTATATGGAAATAATTCATTAATCTCACAAAACTATATCAGCAGATTAAAATGATCCTTATATACATTTTTATGTTGTATATCCCATTATTAAAACATAAACAATATCCATTTTTAGCAAAGAAATATTCAGATGGTTTTTTAAATGCTACAAATTACTTTTCAGTCTTTTAATAAATTATCATTCTCTACAATTTTTTTTTTTTAAAGTGTCATAGCACCGGCCAGGACGCGAACCCGCAACCCGGGCAACTGCCTGCAAGTGCAAGTCAGTCACGCTGACCTCTCGACCACCAATGCACGACTATTATTTATTCTTGATAAGTCTATTCAGTCTTCTGGATAAATATTACTTTTCTTATGCCATCATCTTATGTAGTTAATGGTCAAATATTTTTAAAATAAAAATGTATAAGAACCAACTTAAGTTCACTGTTATCAAAGGTACGATATAAGAGAGTGACTTTAATCCATTCAGTTCTATTTATAATGTTTTGACATCATAAAAATTATGATAACACTCTTTTATAACTCTGTGGTCAAATTTATCTAGCATTCCACAAATAAAAATTTATTACATAATAATAATAACAAGATAAAAAAAATTACATAATTATTATACATAACAAACATCTATGTTTTTTAAAAGTACAAATAATATTCTTTCACTCCAATATAAACTAAACAATTTAGACTACATTCTTACCATATTATACTGGAAATAGATATTTTATATATACCTTTCCAATATAATATTACATAAATTATACAAATAAATAATAAGCATACTTAAGATATTAAATATTCATGTGTATTATTTGTAATCTACTATTGTGAGTGCAGTAACCAAAATTCATATAATAATGAAAAAATAATAACTTTATCAAAACGGTACACTTGATTAGTTACACATTCATTTTTTTAATGAATAAAGTCAATTCACAATTTTTATATTACAATTAATAATAAACAGTTCTTGCTTCAATATTATTGTTGGTAGTGTAATATATTCCAATGTTCTCCAGGTTAATATATTCACTATTAAAATCAAACAAAAAAAATTACATTTGACATTTCACCACATACTGAAATTTATTGCAAATTTCAGTTTGCACAATATATATATATATATGCATTACAATTAATATAAATTTCTAATATATATTATATATTGCACATGAAAATATATAAAAATAAGTGAAAGGTGTGTGTATATATATATGGTATATATAAGTATTAGATTACACTTTTTTATGGATTTATTATAATGTAAACAAAGGAAAGACCAAAGATATTTTTATGTAATAACTAGAGATAAGTCTAGAAAGGGTGTAGTTAGATAATTATCTCTAGTTATTACATGAAAATAAAATGTCACACCTTCCTTTGTTTACATTATATATAAAAATTTTCCAAATATAATCATAATAAGTAAAGTAAAATAAAACATTATTTTTAGCCTGTTGTAATATGGTTATATCAATGCAAAAATAATATTTATCTTGCTTTTATTTACTATAATATATATATATATATAATGAGCATGAATAGCTTAATTCACAAAACAACATCTAAGTCTTATTTTATATATAATATTCCGTTGGCAATAACAATATTAATATTCATAATTGTATCTTTATTCATATGACTTGAAAAGAATGCATGGTTATGAAAAGCTTAATATATTTATAAAGAAGATAACAAAGAATTATTTAAAGATTTTTTTTTGTTTTGAAATAATATAAAATTTGTTATTGCATAAAATATTTAGGTGTTTTTTATTTCTCTCTTCTAGCATTGTATCCTGTAAGCTTTAGTAATTAGTGATTACCAGGTGGTAGTAGTAAATCCCCATAAAATTTCTTTAGCTTTTGTAATTATCAGTGAAGACTTGGGATCCATTACTGAAAACAGTTAGGGATAAATTAAATTGTTTACCATCTGGTAATCTTTGATTGCTTAGGCTTACAATAGATGATATCAGAGTAAAGAAAATACTTTTGTTTACTATAGTATGCTTGAAAAGTAAAATAAAATTATGTTAGCATATTTAGATGTTATTTATTGATATACATGATCTAACAATGGATCATATAATTATACTTATTTTACAATATTATATAAATATCAACGTTTTTCTGAAGACTTCTTACATAAGTAATATGTATTAAAGTAAAACTACTATTTGCAAAATTTCAAAATATTTTTGCAAAGTTATATTACATAATCATTGTTGTTTATAAAACAATTTCAAATAATCATTATAGATTGATTTTTTCAAATATAATCTTAACTTATTAATATTTTTTCTTCATTTTCTACTTCATCTTTACAGATTATTTTTAGCATAATTCTTTTTATTTTTTTACTACTAAAAATATGCCTGATTCAATTTTTCCAATTAAAAAAGCATAATGACAAAGACTTTTATGTTGCAGCAGTATATATATATATATCTGATAAGTTTTAGAGAGTTTTTATCATATATTTGTATATAATTAATTGTCCATACACCCAATTTCAGTTCAAATACATAGGATGTTAAAACATGAACATATTTGTCAAGCATTGATTGCAAAAAGTATTAGAAATCACCATAAAAATGTTTGTGCAAAATTAATTTCATACTGATTATTTTATTAATTTCTGTATAATACAAAGATAGGTAACATCCTATTAATTTCATGGTAAACTAAAATTAAATAAATGAGGATTATGCTTCCAGAGAAATTTTATAAAAAATTTTATTGGCTAGAAAGCATAATGACATTTGTTTGGAGTTTACAGTTGCAAGATGATAAAAATGGCCCATATTATGACATCAGTGATTCAGTTTTGTTTTAGAACTGACAATATTTACCATATTTGGTAATCATAAGGTTATATAAAATGTTATGTATGAGATGCTTTATAACTGCTATAACTGGCTTTGTTTGAGAAATTCTGTGGTGCAATTCCCAGCACAATGATGCCACATAGAAAACATTTTACATGAGTAATGTTAGTTAATTTAACTTTTTGATAGTTTGTTATTAAATTTATAAAATAAACCAACATATATGTATAAAGTAGTTTTTGTGTTAAACCATGAGTTATTTTTGCTTAATTCCCAACATTTCAGTGAAATAGTATCTGCCATTGTCAAAATTAAACTTTTCAAAAAAAAACAACTATTAGATCTCAAATAATAATGAGATTGAGTGTGAGGTAAAGAATGAGATTGAGCATAAACTAGTTGTTAATTTACATATTCTGCATGCTCAATTACTTCACATTCAATCTCATTTTTTACCTCTATTTGGAATCTAATGGTTTTTCTTTGAAAAGTTAACCATGACAATGGTGAATGTTATTTCATCAAAATGTTGTGAAGTAAGCAAAACTAACACACGGTTTAACCCAAAAACTACTTTATTTGCATTATATAACTGTGAAAACATTAAATGTAATATATAATACTTAATACAAACAAATTTGCTTTTCTATAGAATAAGAGTGCAATCCATTATATCTCTTTACTTCAGAGGCATATGAGACTTTATTTGGTAATAAGAAAATGAAGTAAAAAAATCAATATATATAAAATTGACTTGAAATATTTAGATAATGATAATATTTGCAGTAAATCTAAAAAATGTTTACTGTTTAATATTTGCATTTGAAGTATTATCAGCTCTTTCTTTCTGTGTGTGTTTTAATTTATTAAACAGTAATATGGCAAAGTGACAGTTTATTTTACTGAAAATAACATTCATAAGTGCTTATCTTATACCTTTAAATATTGACCTTCAGTGTTATTTTTTAATTTACCCGTTATAAAGCAGCTTCTATTGGGTTTTAGTCTCATAGGTTATGAAATTGAACACTTCTTTAATTAATTTTATTTAAGTGAGTCTATTTAAATAAGTTATTTCAAATTATATTTGTAAGTTCTTGTATTTATTCAACACATTCTTCGATATTGTTTTGCCTCTTACGAACATTTTAAGACTGCTCTTTAACTTCTTTAGTTTAATACATATTTTTAAACAAACTAACAGAGTTTTAAAAAAACAACTGAGGAGGCTCATGAAACAAAGATTGCTTCCCCACGACAATAATAAAAATGCGATTATAAAAGTGTTTCCAGAAAAAAATATAAAAAATATTAAAGCAGTTTAAAATATGTATGATGTTGTAATCGACATTCAGAAACAATTAGAGCATCTTTTATTATCCAAAGTGACTATTGTTTAAAAATTATTATTTATGGCAAAAAAATGCAGAATTTTAAATATAACGGCCTTCATTAAAAGACAAGCCAAGAAGAACTATTTGTATTATATTGCATTTATATGCTTTTGAAAAAAAAATATACCCTATACCTATATATTTGCAGTCTCTATGTAAATAAGCCTTATTTACTGATATAAAGTCTTTGTTTTTACTACACCTTCAAGGAATGGTAAGTTTTAAATTGCTCTTTACGCAAAAAAGTGAAGCTTAGTATTATTATAATAATTATCTGGTTTAGTGCTTTTGGGTAACTTAGGTCTCCATATTCATAGCCTATCTTGGGAGTATCAGCTTACATTGAGATTTTAAACGAAGCTTGGCAGTAATTTATGCAAAATTTATTCAAATTTTCTTACGTAAATTTAAACTTGTCAATTACTTGTATTATGTATACATGCAAACATGAGAAATATATCAAACATCAACATACAAATTTTCTTCTACTGATTTAAATCACATTTATATAAATTTAGAAGCAATTTTTAACAAATATAAAGTACAAAAAATAAAAAAGAGTTATAAGTCTTACTTAGTTCTTATCTCCTGTTGTGTGAACATATCTTGTGATATTTGTTTTATTAATAATATACTTCCATATTCTATACTATAATTAATGTACACACACACACACTTGATGAGAAAAATCTTTAAGTAAAAAATCATGGAAAGAATTATTTAGATAATTTAAGAATGGCTTGTATATATTAATGGTAAAAGAAATCCAGACTAAATTCTAAGGCAAATTCCTGCTAGTAAAAATGGAATTTGATGGTGATGCAATTTATATACTAAGGACTTAATGTAATATTAATTTAAAAGGATTTGAATGCACAGATTGGATTTTTTAAGGATTCTAATAAAAAAAAAGAGACTGCTTTTAGATAACAACAGAGATCTTATCAAATTTAGATCAACCATGTTTTAATTGTTTAATTCAAATTTGATTGAAATGGTATAAATCAAGTAGATTTCACATTTCAAAGATAATTTTTTTAAAAAAAAAAAGGCTTTGTAATTGGCATTACCATGTTGAAGTGATATTCTTACCAAAACTTTCTTATAATTATGTTCATTTATATTATTTTAGGCAGATGACATACTTCTACATGAAAACAAGTAGTCTTTTATAATAAAAATATAATGTTAACTGTTTATTTTTGTACTTTGTAGAGTTTTATTTTAAAAATTGTGTATTAAAAGTTTACTAATAAATCATTGATAAATATGTGGTTTGTTTATTTAATACTGAATTCATTAACATGTTTTTTGCTGAAATTATATTTATATCAATCCAGTTTTTATATACTTTATATACTTCATTATGTCATGCATACCTGATAAGATGATGTGCATAAAAATGTTACATATATATTTTAGAATTTCGTAAAGATAGTTACAGCTAACTAGTTATAAATCATTGCATCAGTATTATTTGTTATAACTATCAAGTTTCAAAATGCCAGTTGGCCAGAAGAAGGGTAATTAATTTATTCATGGCTTAGGGTAATATACATTGTAATATAGACATATGTCAGAATTTTAAGACATGACTATAATAACTTATAGCCAATTTTTATTGTTTAAAAATTACCATTATAAAATACAATATACTCAACATAAGACATAAATGTGTTGTCTTTTTATTAACAAAATAATCAAATGATTTAATAGTCAAAAGTTTGCATAAAGTTAGAGCACTACAAGTGACTGAATTGAATCCTCAAACTTTTAGTTTTAGAATCTGCTACTCTACTGTTGCACGGAATCATTCAGGGCATGCATTAGATTGTTTGAGTTGATCAGGTATTGTCTACTTCTGATAAGATAAATGAATTTAATTCGCTTCTAAAAGTAAATTAAAAATTTCAGTGGCAGATTCATAATAAATATTGTTAGATAATAATTTGACCATATACAGTATTTATCTATAGCAATTATAATGCTTATAGAAATAATATATTTTGTATTCTAAAGATTTATTAGCAATATTATTATTCATCTGACAAATGAGAGAATTTGTCCAAGAACCCACATCACCTCTATAAATTATTTTATCTTATACACTCTGCAAACATTTATAACTTTTTTCTTTTTTTATGATTATCAACCAACTTTTTTATAATTCATAGAATGTTACAAAATGTCTATCATAATTTTCTGCAAGTATATGCCAACCTACTTTCTTTTCATGCAGAACAATTTTTTTAATAAGTTAAGAGGTAATACTTACAGTTAATTTATTAGGAAAAAAACCCAAACAAACAATGTGTGTTAATGTAAGACATAATAATCATCTAACATTTTTTAAAGACAAAATCATAGTTGATAAAGAAACTGTTTTTGTCTTGAAGTGTTTTACTTCAAAACAGAAACACAAAGTATAAATTCACTATTAAAGTATGTATAAAATGATTTCATGATCATATAATTATATTATGTCAGTTTTATTCTTATATAATGAATATACAAATATTGGTTTGCACTATCTTATACTTTTGACATGTGATGACTGATTGATTGAAATTCAAATATCTAAATTTATCTAACACTCAATAAATTTATTTATTTATACTTTGTGTAATATTTGCAAGAGGTGGAAAAAATAATAAAAAGTTTATATTATGTATTGTTAAAATCATCTAGCACTGTAATGAAAATACAAGCATTGGTGGTCGAGAGATCAGCGATGGTTGCTTTACAAGCAGTTGTCCCGGGTTAGCGGGTTCACTTCCCAGCTGATGCTATGACACGTGCGAAAAAAACAACAACACACTAACATTAAATCTTTTCATCATTTACAATAATAATAGACTAAAACAATACATAAGTTAAACTAATAAATAAAATTCACCATATAATTAAAAAAACAAAAACAAATTAAAAACTAAGCTTATATAACAACAGAGGTAGTTATGCTTTGCAATTACATATATTTAGAAGTTATGATTATATATTTATTATTACAATTGTTAAAACTAATACTTCACTTAATGTTCAAAGGTTGTTAAAAGTAAGACTGGCTCTTCATCCTTGGAATATATTGTTGGTGATTGCAGAATATTTAGTCTGCACATAAATTAAAAGAATAGATAAAATTCACTATATAATTTAAAAACCAAGTCCAAAATTCAGCTTATATATTAACAGAGACCAAATATAGAATGGTATCAATTAATCTTTCCATTGGTTTTTGATGGTACACAAATGTTGATGTTACAGAACTCGGTGGGAGATAATTACTGCTCGTTTGCAATTACAGATGTTTAGAAATTATGATTATTTATTTATTATTATAATGATAATACTACTACTACTATTAATATTTAATACAAGTATATTGTCTATACTGAACTTAATGTAATTTTATAAATGATTTGAAATGCAGACTTTTAAGCTCCCTACAGCTATCCATTCCATCGTGTACAAGCGACACATAACTACATACATGTGAAAAAAATAAATGATCTCCAATATAATTATTTTTTGCTAAAGCAGAACTCATTGGGTGGTTAGATCATCATTTCCCACATATATATAATCACTGCTCAGTTTATATTAAGATATCAAATCTTCAAACTTTAATAAACAGACTTCAATCTTCTCCATTCTCCAAATCTTCAGCCATCCATATCATCAAAAATCTGATGGTGAAACACTCAAAGTCCTTACTGATACCAATGTTATTGTCATACCCGTGTTGACCTTACATAACTCTGACCTCTCACTTATAGGACCCTAATACATCCATTTTAAATACACAGAAGAATGGGCAGAATATGGGCTGAATATGTAATATTTAATAAAAATATATTGCCTATACTGAACTTAATGTAATTATATAGGGTATTTAAATTCAGACTTTAACTTCTCTACAGATATCCACTCTATCCTATACAATCAATATACATGACCACATACATATGAAAAAGATAAATAATCTCCAACATACATATTTTGTTTTGAACCAGCACTCATCAGTTGGTCCAGATCATCATCTCCCACCCAGATATAAATCAGTGCTCAGTTTATATTAAGAGCAAATCTTCAAACTTTAATGGAGAGATTTCAATCTTCTTTACCCTCCAACTGTATATTTAAAAAGATGTATTAAGGTACCATATAAGAGGGGTCAGAATGGCTTAAGGTGAACATGGTTATGACAGTAATGTTGGCATCAGCAAGGGCTTTGGGTATTCCATCATCAGATTTTCAATGACATGAATGGCTGAAGAGTTGGAGGGTGGTGAAAATTGAAGCCTGTTCATTAAAGTTTTTAAGATTTGCTATAGGAAGCTTAAAAGTCTGAGCTAAAATCTCATAATAATAATAAATATTTTATCACTTTTTAGGTCATGTGGTGTTTGAGCACTGGAAGTATTAGAATTGAATGTTGAGTGAGAGACCTAGAGCTGTCTGAGTTTAGAATGTATTAAAATGTTGGATTTTCAATAAGCAGAAATACATTTTCCAAAACCACTGATCTGCTTAATGCTTCAAAATGAGAAATCTTAAAATTGATAATTTTATTCCTTCAAAATGGAAACAAAACTATAATACCTTGGCCTAATCTGCAGATCCTGTCAAGAACAAAAATGATGCATCCATATAATAATTTGTGTGAAAAGTTGCCTTGTCAGTTTCAATATATATATATATCTCCCAAAATTTTTGCTTGCTTTGTTGTACATTTTACCAATTAACAAAAATTATTGGTATGTTAATTTTTCCTAAGCTCATTATTTTAATTTTGGTTTATAAGCATCGTTTCTTAACATTTTATTGTTAATCATTTATAAAATCTTAGAGATCAGTCTTGTTATTTTACATATTGTGGAGGTCAGATGAGAAAGGCACTGATAAAAATTAATTTGAAAATATATACCTTTAGTTCCATGACTGTTCATGCTTCCACATGGTGAAACCAGTCCTTACTATGTATGACACTAACATATTTGTACTGTTAACATGGGTATAACATTTAAAATATATGATGCCTTTATCCCATCTTAAGGCAACTTTTAACATAAATTATCATATGGATGCATCATTTCTGTTCTTGACAGGATCTGCAGATTAGGCCAAGGTATTATTTAAAATTTTGGTTTTTAGTTTAATGATAAAAACAGTCTTTACAAAGCATTTCATTTTTATAATGCAACTTATATTATCACTGCCATCACTTGTAATGAATTTTGGATGCAATAAACCACAACTAGTTTATTAAAGCAAGAAACTTTTGGAGTCAAACAATTTTCTTTTCAAAATACTATAATTTATTTAATATTTTAATCAAATAAATTAAAGCCTAAGGTAGCTAGCTATTAATAAATTAATAACAGGGTCAAATATTTTTTTTCAGTCAAACAACACAACTTCAGAAGAGGATGAGGAAATACCACATAAATAAATATATTCTTTTAAAAATACCCTGGTAATGCTTTTACAGTTTAATCTAAATAAAATTTTGCAATAGAAGTGTAGGGCAATTTAAGCTTTCTTTTTCTCTGTTTCTTTATATGTAAAGAAAAAAAGAGAGATTTCCCAAAAAAGATAATTCAATTTGAATGTAACACAAAGGTTTTTCTTAGAGAATAATGATATTTTCAATGAGATTTTTTGCTATATAATATCACAATAAAAGTATATTTTTTTATTGAAGATCATTTTCCCACAATGTTATTATAAGATAAAGAAGAACTTTGGAAATATCCACCAATACAATCTGATTTAGAACCATATTTTTTATTGAAGATCATTTTCCCATAAATGTTATAAGATAAAAATGAACTTTTGAAATATCCATCAATAGAACCTGATTTAAAACCATATTTTCTATTGAAGATCATTTTTCCATAACATTATAAGATAAAGAGAAACTTTGGAAATATCCACCAATACAACTTGATTTAAAACCATTAGTTTTAACTTTTGGATTACAAGAATAATAAAAAATAAAACCATCTTAATAATCTCAACAATAATCTCTGTAAGACAAGGAGGAATAATAAAGAACAAAAAAAAATTAATTGATCAATTACACTTAGTGAAAGTTTTTATTATTTTTCCTTACTTGTTTTAATCCTTTGGTTAAGAACCACTACTGATTTATAAAATTTAAATTGGATGGATAGTGAGATTGTCACAAAGATGGTTATTGTAATAAAAATGCTTATTCTTTTTGAAAATTTTGAAAAACTCAGATTTGCCTCAGATTAAAATTTTATGTCATGTTATGGCAGATGTTAGTCTTTTATTATCCTTCCAGTACTCTAAAGAGCTTTTGCATGTCTCATTGCAAAATATATCTGTATTAGTACTTTAAAATATCTGCCTTTTTTCAGATGTTTTCCCAAATAGGGAATGTTCAGATATTTTAAACCAAGGGGGAAAATGTTACTATATCTATATATCTTTTTGGAACATCAATAACTTTATAGTAATAAATAGGTCTTTTAAATAACAATAAATATATTATTTGCCATCTAGTCTTCATTGATTATTTAAATTTATAATAGATAGCTTTGGAATAGTAAAAATGGAGTAGAATACTCTTTTTAATAAATATGTTAAAGGCTGTGTGCTGTTCATTGTTAAATTCTAACTATCTAAATTATTTATTTCCAACTCCTTATAAACTCATTCCCATTTTCTTTCTGGTTTATCCAGAATGACTTTCCTTTTTTTATTTCTTTCATATGGTATCTACCTGAAATTTTATTTAAAAAACTTTTCTCTTTTATTTCTGAACATGTCAAAATTATATAACTACTTAATGTTTTGCTAAAGGTTTATGATGATGGTATTTTAGTTGTATTTATATATGGGCCTATTTCCACCATCTAAAATAAGGACTGAATGTCTACAAGAAATTCTAACATCTACAAAGTCTAAATTTGAAATGCTGAAAAGAAAAGACTGCATCTATGAAATATCATATGAATGTGGAAGAATGTATATTGTTGGGATCAGTCATTCCATTACAAACCATTTGCAAGAACACAAACTAATGATTAGAAGAAAGAAAACAGATATGTTTATGGTAGCAGACCATGTATATACCAATGAACATATATGTTCAACTGGGAAAATACAAAAATATTGGATAGAGAAGAAAAGGTACAAAAAAGAAAATTTAAAGAAGCTGCTCACATGACAATGGCAAACAATCCCATACATCAACCTAGTATGATCATACATAATGTATGGAAACCACTAATCAGTTTTCCTCTTAGGAAAAAGTAGAGAAATCAGAAGGAACATCATAGATAAGTATGTGAAATTTCTATTGATTGTTTCCTGTGAAAGATGACCCAGTTGGTTAATGGTTAGAGTATTACCTTAAAATTCAATATTCAAGAATATTAAGGGTTCAGGCTTAATTCCCATGCTAATACTGTTACTAGTCCAGTCAGCAACACCTAAAGAAGAGGGAAGAATAATACCACTTAAAATGCTATGCATATACTAACCTGTATGCTATTATTAAGAGTATTTTGAATATTTAAATAAAGTTAAATTTTTCCTATGGCATATACCTATATTAGATAATGGAAATAGTCCAAAATATAAATACAACTATATATAATTAATGGATTTGTCAATCATTTTCTCTTCATTATATTATTTTTTCAAAAATTTTCTCATTTCTCTTCTTATATAATTTTTTATTGTAAACCTTTTCAAAAGTTCATTTTAGAAATCAGAAAGTATTTCTATTTGTTTTATTCACATTTCTGCATGATAGAATATAACACATTGTATTAGAAACATACACACCATTTTTTTGTTTTTCTTTTCTTATCTATTTGTCTTATAAACCAAAATCTTCTTTCAGTTAACAGTGAACTCCTTTCTGCAGCCAATTATTTAATATAATAATATATATAGAAAGTTAGGCAAAGAATTGGGAAAAACATATATCTTTATTAGTATAATGTAAGATCATCATTTGTATCAAAAATATGTATAGATTACATAGGAAGAAATTACAAAAAAATGCTTGAAAATATAAACATGACTAATGTAAATTTAATTTTTATTTAATTCAATGTTTAAAAAATATGTTTAAATATGTATTACAAAGCAAAGAAAAAATATTTTAATGAAATGTGCAAATTATTAAACAGAATACATTTACAAAAATAAATGTGGAATAAATATTGGTGAATGGAAAAATAAATAATTTTCAAAGCTAAAGATAAAGTATTGGAATTTAATAAATGTTTATAGAAACTAAATAAATTCTGAAACTAATTAAAATGTTGTAAAATTATGTCTTTAATAAATAATTAAAATGTTTTTGGAATTAATTAATATGGTGTAAATATAAGAAATTTCCAAAAACTAAATAAATTATGAAAACTATTTTAATTCAATTCAGATTGTAACTAGATTAAAATATATTCTGCAGTTTAGTTAGACTCTAAAATGGATGAGGATGTCTATAAAAAGAACATTACAAGATTGAAACATGATTTTTGATTGCCAGAGTATAGGAAAGAATATGAAGCAAAGTAGGGAGAATTGATGGACATTGTGATCCAAGGAGGTGACAGGTACCATCAACCTCATTATGATTTCATTATACCATAATGAATACATATGTAGGTATAAAGTTTTATAATCTTAACTAATGTACTTAAGTGAGCTTAATAATTTAAAATGAGGAGTATATAAATGTGTACACTATAATTATTATCAAATACTTGTAAATATCATCTATAAATAATATGTATATTCTTAAAAATGATTAAGCTCATTACCATATTTGTTTATTTGAATTTCTCCATGCATTTATATTATCATTTTGTACATGAAGACAACCCATGAAGAGAAAAAAAAATCACTGGTAAATTAGTAAAATGGCAATCAGAATTTATTCAAAATTATAATATTGATTAATTAGACTTGCATGGCTGATTTTAACATTAATCATGCATTCAAATGGCATAAATATTTTATACATAGAAATGCTTTTAATATTATTGCAATACAAGACAATAAAAAAAAATAATGACACTATTATAGTTTTCGACAAGATAAGTATCAATTATGTGAGTGAACACCATCAGAAGATTTCTCACATCATGAAATAATTAAGATATTGACTTTTATGCAAACATCTCATCTTCACTTAAGAAATAAAAAAACATGTAAAAGAGATGAAAATATGATATAGCTTCTTGAAATCTTGTTAAGAACTGTATACAGGGTGAATTTTTTAAAGATGCCCCCTAGATCAGTTTACTGTGAGGAATGTCTGATGACAAACTCAAACATCAGCTATTAACCAAATGTAATGAAACATATTATAATGGTACAGAATTACAGGAGAATAGGATATCGTCAATAATCAAGGATTAATATTTTCACAGACTAATTAGAAGGCATAAATATGAAAGGAATGAACATAAGATCAAAATAAAATAAGATTAACTATAAGTTCACCAGCATTAACTGAAAGTAATACAAAAATCACTCATCATTATGAACAATCAACAACAAAAACTAACAGACATCTTTGTGACTGGATTTGAAAGAGATAAAATGGATTTAAATATTATATTAATTCATCTCTTGCTCACAGTAACTGTTAATGGCCATCCTAATAATGTAAATTAAATTTTGTTTTACTTTCAATCTCAAAACTTGCCTAAATTATAAATGTTAATAACCTTATTTAAACCCTAAAATCCTGCCTGATTTAAATTATTTAAAATGTTTGATCTGATCCCCTATTTAAACTGATCTCTAAATGATTTAAACTGATTTAAAATAAGTCAAAATGAATTGAAATGATTGTAAATGCTTTAAACTGATTTAAATAATTTGAAATGATTTGAACCTACTTTTCGTTAAATAATTCATAGATTGATTTATGATTTATTATTTCAAATCTAAAGTATTCACATTCAAACACATCTCATTATTAATATGATTTTATGATTTTATGTATTGGTTTACTCGTAAAATAATGTTTGATTTAGTTACGTATTAATTTAACTCTAGGTAATTAAATGCTATTTGTTTCAATTTGCTAAAATATAGAAATTAAATGTTTATATAAATTTAGTAACGTATAAAATGCAATAAGCTGTTTTAAAGTAATAATAAAAATTTCTATGCTAATTTATATATTGTCTTAAGTTAATGATAGTATTTGCCATCATTAATCTTAGAAATAGCATTATAAAAACATCTCAATTTCCTTCCATTACAAAATGTTAATTTCTTTTATATTTCAGTTTGATTATTAAATATGGAAATGATGATGATTTCCTATCTTTTCATGTTTATCCATCTCATTACATATACAGTTTCAATATGAAGCTGTAGTTAAAAAAGAAGTAATATATGAAATAATAATGATAAAGATACAATAGTATAAAAAGTGATAAAGCAACAAGAGCCAAAAACCTAACAATTTTTTAAATAGCTATAAGATAAAAATAAATCTAAGCTGCAAAAATTACTACAGAGAAGTAAAATGAACAATAGTTGCAAAGAAATAAGGCCTATCATTAAAATCTGCAAGTTGGTATTTAACAAATATTTTAAGCATAGTGGAAAAGAATATTTAGCATGTGCATGTTGAAAATCAAATGACAAAGTAAAAATCTCCCAGATGTGAAGAAATAGAAAAGGAGAATTTAACCCAAATTAAGAATATTATAAGAGTTAAAACAATTCATGTTAAAAGTGCAAATTTGGCAAGAAGAAATTAACAAGGAATTACAGTGGCTGAGATGATTTCATTACAGACCAGACAAGAACGAAGGTACTGACAATTAACTATCCTAAGATTTGGTCCCTAAAAAGGAAGTCATTAAAGCTCAAAATGTAAACAGTAATACAATTGAATTAGATGATCAAATAAATAAACCAGTTAAATAAACCAACGTAATTATCCAATTTCTTTAAAAAAAGATTAAACCAGATCCTGTTCAGTTACTTGAAAATAAACATCCAACAAATTTCAAATTTGGAAAATAATCTTCATGGAAAATCAAAAACAAAGAAAACATAGTGATGCTTGCTTTTAAAATTATTTTCATGCTAATAAAAATATCAGATTGTGATTTCATAGCTTGGTAATAACCAAAGTATAGATGGAAATGCTAACAGAAAGTAAAATACTGATACAAAAAAAAAATAAAACAATGTTCCAAGAAATTTAAAGATTACAAATATATATACTGACACAAATTCTGTAGTAAGGTGTAAATATTGGCATTTGTGAAATATTGAACAAAATGAATTTATAAAAATAAAATTTAAGTATTTTCCATATGAAAATAAATAATAATTCTGTAATCTAAAGAAAGAGAAATAGTGCATTAAATAAATGGTTATGAAAGCTAAGTTAATTTTGAAACTAAATAAAATATTTTGAAACTATGGGTTTTCAAGGATTAATTGATTTTTTTCTGGAATTAATTAAAATGTTAATACATAAAATCCCAGAGATCAGTTAAATTCCAGAATATAATGGATGGGGTCAGCTACAAAATGAAATATCATAACATTGAAAATTTTTAATATTATTGCTGAAGTGTAGGACAAAAGCAGAAAACTTGTTGACAGATATTGTAACCCAGAAGACCTATTCTTAAATATTATGTTAGTACAATAGAAAACTTAGGACAAGTCCTTATCAACATGATTATTATTTTAATATGTCATAATATCCAACAGGTATGTATAAAGTTTTAAATTTTTAACTAATATAATTAAATAAACTTTAGGGTAATTATAAAAATGAGTCATATTTAATATATTGATTGTTATTAAAAGTCACTGAGCTCATTATAGAAATAATTCTTTATTTGATTTTATCGATGCATATATATTATTTATCATTTAATATATAAAACTAATTATTTCTTAGACTATTAAATTAATAAATAAATTTCATCAGGAATTGAGATATAACATTTAGTATTTAAAGCAACATAAATTGCAATTTAAATAAAATAAATATATTAAAAAAGAAATATTAAATTGTGAAATTTATAGACAAAATTATCAAAAACATTTAAGGAATAGGGGGAAAAACACTGTATCACTTTGAAAGTGAAGAATAAAAAAATGAAAAGAATAAGATCTGATATTGAATAAAAAAGTGCAAAAAATTAGAAAAAACAAAATATCATTTGATTATATTTAATAATAAAAAAATGGCAGTTGGAAAATCTTAGAGTGGATACAGAAGGCTCCAGTAATTTAAGAGTTTTGGCATTGATAATAAAAAATAGAAGTTACATATGATTATAGGAAAAATGAAATATTATGATATTAAGCAAAAAATGTAAATAAAAAAAGTGAACAGTTATTAACTATAATAAAAGGATTATTAAAGAGGTGATATATATAAAATTAGATTAGATAAACAAAAAATATAGAATTTTTTTTTTCATGTGTCAAAGCATTGACCGAGAAGCGAACCCGCGAACCCGGAACAACTGCCTATAAGGCCGCTGTGCTGACCACCAACGCTTGACAAAGGATAGAATTTGAGGGTAAATGATATATATAAATGATGGATTATGCACAGTGAGAGAGGTTATATAATAATATTTTGGAGGATGAAAAAGAAAAGTATGTTGTACAAAGTACTAAAGTGGATATTATCTGTAAGGAATAAAAAAGAAAACACTAGTTGATGTGAATGACTGTGATAAATTGAAATCTTGAAATAGACAATCAATAAAGGATAATATAAAATTTACAGCACATTATAACTTTAGCATTAGTATCACTAAGTTTATTTATTTATTTTATTGCAAAGCCATGCATTACGAGCTTAATTACTCGGTTCCAAATTCTCAATAGCTGGAAATTACTAGGGTATTTGGAAGACATTATTATCTAATAGTCATTGAATACTTTAGTTTATGAGAGATAAATTACAACAAATAGAATAAATCAATTATTTTATATAGCGCGATGTTTTATAAATTGTAATTGCTCCTAAAGTTATTGTTAGAGTAGAATAGATTGGTGACCAGTTGCTGAAAACCAACAATAACGTAAAAAAAGGGAAATACTTTTGTTTTTGATATACATATTAACGTTTTTTTTTTTTTAAAAATAAAAACCTATTTATTTTAAATGCTTTTAAAACAAAGGGCTTATAATAAGTTTTTACGTAAATAAGAATCTGCTTTGTTAAGGCTAAAAATTATTTTTAAGATACAGTATATATAAACATGTATGTGTTAATATAGATATAAAATCTTGAAGTTTCAGAAAGAGAATGAGTTTTAGTTCTCTGGTAATGGTAATGAAAACAAGCGTAATGTGAATACTTTTCTTTAAGATATTATATTATTCACACAAATCAAGATTTTATTATTTGAATGTGTTACTCTAACATTTTACTGTCTTTTAATCTTGAATTATTACCAAGCAGGACTCTCTAACAAGATGTCCAAAACTTTTGCCAGAAATTTGAGCTTGTTAGAAAGAAAGAAATGAATGACATGGTCGGCAGTAAAGGTCAAATAACTGAGCTAAATAGCCAGATTAAAAAAAAAAAATTCATTCTTTGTTAAGAAAGTTAGAAACCATTTTGATATCCACTACATGGGGATCATGCTTCCACTTTTGAGGTTCACTTCAGACAAGAGAAATGATTGATCGGTTCATTTTAAGCATACTTCTTACATATGGAAGATATGAAAGTGTTTACATAAAATGCTAAAAATGTAAGACGGTAGACAATAGATACAGGAAACTTCTGTAATGAATATGATTAATTATTTTCAAAGTTTAGAAAAATGCTAATTGTTGGCAGCAATTCTTTTCTAGTAAAGCGAAGTTGTTTATATTCATTAGAGATGTTTAAGTTTTAGATTAATAATATTTGTTCAAGCAAAATTTATTAGAAAATTATAATCTTGTATTTGTTTTATATATACGACTAGACAAAAATACATAAAATAAATTACTTTTACAAATAAAAATAGTATTAACAATAGTAAAACAAATAGCAACTATATATATATATTAATTTATACAAGGGGTCTGAAAAGGTTTCATATTTTTATACAGTAAATAAAATGGCGATTTTTATAGGTTTAAACTAAGTCCGTACTTACTCTGATTTTATTTCTGAACTTTGATTTTTATAATAGTATCTCTTGGTTATAGAATTTTTACATTAACAAATAAACAAAAAGAAACATATTTGCTGAGGGGGGGGGGGGAGGTTCTTTTGACAATCCATGAATAGATTAATAAAGCAACGTAGTAACTTTTTGGAAACCATTACATAGCCCTGTGGATTGCGATACGCATGCAAATAAAGTGTTACATATATAATAAAAAGTAATAAAAATGCACGAAAGAAGGAAAAAAAGTTTGTAAGAAAAAAAACCCAGCAGATAGAACAATAGAAAATAAATTATTAGAGCAAAAATTGCCATGATAAAATTAAAATAAGAGAGAAAGAGAGAGAAATGTATTCAGTTTTATTAAAAAAATATAATGAAGTCATAACATAGAATCATCTTTAAAATGCACTAAAATATCTATTAGTTAATAAAGTTTACAGTGAGTGGCATAGAAATGATAAATGAAAAATGTATACCACTAAATATAATTATAATAATGCAGAAATACTAACAATATTATTTAAAGCATCCCAAGTTTTTTTTAATATATACAGTGTATACTAAAAATATGCATTATTATCAATAATTCTCTTTTTATCATTTAGTCTATAGCAATATATATAAACTTGCATACTCAACAGCTGGATCTCCAAACTTGCTTCTTATTAAAAAAAATTTCCAGTGAGAATAAGATAAAACAACTATAAAAGGGCTAAGTCCTTTATAACATAGAACAACTGTGGAATATATGTTCTTACTTGCCAGACATTAATATTTGCTGCTGGAACAATCTTCTATTTATTTTGCCTTCTAGATAATAATAGTTCATTATCCATTTACTGATTAGTATTGGCTGATCAGCTAAATTGCCTATGGTGTGACTAAATAAAAAAAATTGTCTTATTGGAACCTGACATTTTTTTAAATCTTACTCATTCTGAGTTCAAACCAAAGTCATGGATATAGGTAAATATGCTAGTTATTAGATTAATTTATGCAATCCATAGTTAATTACTGATTAGGATTTATAACCAAAAATTATTCCTGCAGGCTGGTTAATATTGCCTCTAAATGGTCACTACTTACTCATATTTATAAAAGATGGTATTTGAGTAGAGCAATATGAAGTGGAATACTAATGTTATAATAAATTTATATATATTTAAATGTTGCAAATAAAAAAATAATCAAGTAATATATATATACTTAGATAATTTTATACAAGTTGCAATGTCCATAGGATTGCAATACAATTTTTAAAAAGCTACAAGCCATGTTTTATAAGAAACTTGAAAAAAATAATTTAAAAATTCACTTGTATTTATTAAGCTGTATGTCAATTATAAATACTAAATCAAATTTGATTAAACTCTGAATTCAAAAATTTCAGCAACAATGTAAAATTAATGCTAAATTACTTTAAAAAAATTAAATGTATGCTTACATAAATATATTAATAAACACAATGCATAATAACTGATATATGACAGACCTAAAAAATGTTAGTGCTGATTGATAGTGTATTATTTTATTAAGATTAGGGTAAATCAAGGCTTATTACTTATGAGGATATAGGATTTCCTCAACCGTAGTGAAACTTACATCACATGAGATATGTATTTTTTGCTTTTGTAGTCACGGTACTGAGATATCCCACCAACTCAAATTAATGTAAGTTCTGTATTTTTTAGCTAATCATTGTTAGATATCCATTTGTTGATCAGTGCTAATTAACTAGCCAGGTTGTTTATGAACTGATTACTGAAACAAGTGTTATGTCTGTTGTGACCTGAAAAAATATTTTAACTTATCTGATCCAGATTCAAACTTTAGACCATAGTGTGTTTGAAAAATGTATTAATTATTATACATAGTATTGAATTTAGTTAATTTTATAAATATTCTTTAATTTTTATGCTGTGCTTTAAACACACATCAGTGAAGCTATATATTTTGAAAAACATTCAAGCTTAGCGCTTTTGGGACCTACTTGATTCCATATTCATAGCTTGTGCTTCTAATGGTTTTTTTATTAGCAATAAATTATGCAGATGTATGTAAATTATTTAACCAGCTGTGAATATGGGATCAAGTTTGTCCCAAAATTGTGGAGCTTGAAATTTTTTCAAAATATATAACTTCACTGATGTGCATTTGGAGGACAGCATACAAATTACAAAAGATTGGTGAAGTAAATTTAATTATTACAAGTATTCTTTAAACAAGCAATTTGATAAGAAAGTACTATTGATATTGTTTCAAGTGAATTTTTTTAAAAAAAGATCAATATCTAGTCTTATAATCTATTAGAAATAATGTGAATTTGGAATAAATGAAATATCTATGTAAAATATCTAATATTTTTTTATTAGAAGATATCTTTTTTATTATGACATTGTATAATTGTAGCTAATTAACTATTGAGCATCATGGATAAAAGTCTTCATGTCTTCTATAAAAACCTCACAAAACAGAAGCAATTCACAATACGCAAGTTTAAAAACATATAAATAAATTTTAAAACACAATAGCTACTGTCTATCAATGTGAGAATAATATTAAGTATATAGTAGAGCTAAATTATATAATTATATATGATAATTATTAATATTAATATTAGCAACCTTTCATTTTAACTCCAGAAACAAAAAAGAGAGAGAAAGATGGCAGTAAAAATAATGTATAAAAAATTAAATATGAGTTTTGTAATAACTATACATGTTAACATGTATCACATGATAATCCTTTATCCTTTTTATTGATATCTTGCCTTTTCTGCAATATTTTTTTTTTGGAATATGAATCACAGTATTCTTTTAAAATTACAATGTGTCATCAATATTTTCTAGTCTTCACCTTATCCCCACCTTGAGAGATCGTGTATTGTTTGAACACTTAAATAACAGCAGTATCACATGACCACCATTTTTCTATGCCTACATAAACTGTTACCACAATAGCAAATTTCCAGACAGTAGTGCGACACAGTACAAGCCTTAATAATCAATGGATGCAAGAAGGTTAGTGCCTAGATAGGCATTTTATGCACAAATCTTTTTACATCCATTGATTACTAAGACTTACACTAGGTGTTACTACTATCTCAAGAGTTAGTTTAGATAAGAACTTTAAGCACAAAATTCCTTGCATCCATTGATTACTATGGCTTGCATTGGATGATACTACTGTATGGAAAGTTTGTTAACTAAATAATAGGTCAAGCTTTATATAAAAACCCTTTATTCTCTATGCTAAACTGTATTGGGCTGTAATTTGAAATTTGACTAATCAAATAAAAATGAAAGCTATTTATCATTTATAGTTTAAAAATACAATTCTGTGTTAAGACCATAATAAGGACTACCTAAAAATGGTTATGGTCAATTAACAAAAAAATATTTAGGTTAAATGAGACTCTGACTAGCTAAGTCTGACTGCACTCCAAAATATTTTCTTTAAATTTTATCAAGGTGAAACAAGATCATTCTGCAGTTTAAAGCATAATACTTAGATCACTTTGTCTAATAATCTATAAGTTAATGAAAAAATGTAAATTGTTAATTATTAAAAAAAATCTTTTAGTCCAAAAAATACTTACAAGTTATTTGTGACCTAATTTTTTAAAAAAAACATTATTAATTATATTAAAAAGATTCATTTTTTAATTATTCTTTCAAAAGTGAAGATAACTTTACTACTGTCAGCTTAATTTCAGACATTTTATGGTAAAAAACATAATGTCATTTGGTTGTAAGATAACAACAACAACAACAACAACTTAATAACATATGGAACATCAAACAATTTGTTTTATTAAATAAATAACAACTTTATATAATAAGCATAGGTTTAATATATAAATGTATCACTTATTACCATTATTTTTATATAACTATTTTAACTTTTGTTTAATTCCTACTTCTAAATAAACATATGCATAACATAGTACAACACTTATACTCCATATTGTTTAAGTAAATTAGATGTAAACGTACAGCAGTATGCCTCATATTTTTTAGTGTTAAAGTATCATTATTCCTACAAACATTTGGTTTGCATAAAACATACATTTAATCACCATGCTATTTTTTAGAAAGAATAAACATAACCAATGCATTCATTGTTTTATGTCTTTTCTTTGTCATTTTGATAGAGATGGGATATACTAATGTGATATAAATTGATTTTTCTTTGCACAAAGTCAGAAAAAGAAATCCAGATTATCAAGTTAAATATTTACTTTCTCTGATAATATTTTACATGTTCCCAATCTACAACTATCAAATCATTCTCATAGCATTGATACATATGTTCTTTTTATTTTCTATTTTAAAAAAAAACGGCTCCATTAATTTCAATATCCTATCCACACAGAATACATGTTGATTAGATATGTATTGCACTTTAGACAATCAATAAAACTTTCACTTATTTAATGAACTCCAATTATATTCAAATATAACATTTTTTTAAAGTGTCATAGCATCGGCCAGGATGCGAACCCGCAACCCGGGCAACTGCCTGCAAGTGCAAGGCAGTCATGCTGACCTCTTGACTACCAATGCAAGACAAAATATAACATTTTTGTCTATTCAATAAAAACAATTACCCAGAAGTTGTTTATAGTGTATTAGCCCATTAATTTACTTAGCATTATATAGTGGGCTAAGTAGCAATTAACATCTCTATTGTCTTGAGAAAATTGTTGTAAGCTAAGATTGTCAACTAATGAATAATTTTAGATTAAAATAATTATAAAACAATAATTACAAATAAATAATGTGAGAATAATAATTCCATTTTTTTAAAAGTGTCAATTATACTTTGTGTGTAAACAAAATATCACAATATTAAAAGACAAAGCATAAACATAATAATGGATGAGAACATATAAAGAACATTATAATAATAGTGGTATATGTGTAATAGTTGTAGAACAATTGGAAGATACAAATTTGTAAAATAAAATAAATTATATTTTTTAAAAGGTCAAATAAAAATAGTTACTTGCCTTCAGGATTATAATCTCACAGTTGAAGAAAGAGATTTATAATTGCTGTAGATTTTAAATTTTAAAGTTAATTAAGATTTATATTCAATAACAAAAGAATTTAATAGAATTATAATTACATCATTGGCAGAAAAATTTACAACATTTTAAAGAAGCCAATCATCTTGCTTAAACAATTCATAGATAATTATGAGATGATAATAAAAAAAGTCAAATATAAATTTATAACATAGATTTGACCTACAGGATTCTTAGAAGTATTCAAATAGTAATAAAGTTAATTTTCTGGATAATTATTACAACAATATCACATGACTTTCCAGATAATTGAGATAGTGTAATTTTAAAATTATGGACTAATACAATTATTAAGCAAATAAAATATTAACAAAAAACATTTTAATGATTAAATAAGATTATTAAACCTTTTTAAATTTAAATGTGATGTTCTGTTTGAAAGCACTTTAAGTAACTGAGCAATAATACATGAAGATAGTAAATAATATGTTGCAATGTGCCATTTTTTTAATGCAATGCAATCTAGTTCTACCCTTTTTGCAGATTCATTACTAAAAGGGAAAATTGCAACATATGTATACAAAATCCTAGATTAAAGCCATTAAAACATATTTGATGCTAATTTTTTTTTTAATGCTACTGTAATCAACAGCAGTAGAAACCTCATGTTTAATCTCTCAAAACTAGTTGATTTATTTATCCATTGTTCAAATACTAAATAAAAATGTTAATAATTAAGAAAATATAAAATTTCAATTATTTAGATTTAAATTTTTAAATATTTTCTTTGCAAACACAGGTAATAAAATCTCAGAACATCTCAAGAAAATGATTGCTGCTATTTTTAAACTACAGGTACCCAAATGCTTAAAATTTATCAATTTAAAATCATTTATTAATTGTATCTCTTAACTTTTATCAACAACTTTTATCAGAAAAAAAATGAAAACGAATACAAAATTTTATTTTTGTCAATGTCCTCATGTTTATGTGCAATTTTGAATAATTGTATATACTATGTACAAGCTAAAAATTATTGTTCTGCATATATATGTACAGGATTGTTTTTATTATTTATTTTTTTATAGTGTATAACTTTCCATTTTCATTCATGTTTTATTACGTATATAAAACTTTAAATATTGTGTACACTATGTATATATTCATGTCTAAAAAATATATAAAAAATAACGTGTAGAGCTGTCCATAGGTTTTAAATATTTACAAGAGATAATATTAAAATCAAATAAAGTGGATATGATAGTTTTCTGCATACTAATTTTTTATTTACAGACATTATTCAGTCTTTGTTAGCTTGGTTAGATTTATAAATTACCCATGATGCTCTTGCAATATTTCTAACTGTAATATTTTATGTTTTATTATTTAAACGTTTAACAAAGTTTGTGTCAATCAGTATCATTAATCTGAAGCAAATGTGTCAACATCTTTATTTGATTCCCGAATTGTATTAAAAAAAACTCTAAGATTATAATACTGGAAATGAAGTCAACACTATGATTGAATATAAGTAATAAACGAAGAAAAGCTACAAGACAAAATAGTAAAACTTTATAAAATCCTAATTAAATAACAAATAATGTGTGTTTAAGATACAATTCTTCAACTTAAGATAAATAAAAAAAATAATCATGTTTTCTTTTTAAAAAATCTATAGTTAGTTAATGGGCTTGATTTTTTTTTTTTTTAATTGATAATTTTTCTCAAATATACTCTTCACTAAAGAGTTCCCATCTTAAATCTGGTTGATCTTCAAAAGTTGATTGGAAAAGCAATAAAATATACTATAATTACATTAAAGATTTTTATAATATTTTAATTGATAAAAGTATACTGTCATGATTTGTAGTTAAAGCTAAGACTTGGGATACCTGATAAATAGATTTCTCTGGGTGAGTTCTTGATATTGTTATAATTTACAATTCATAATTTAACTGTTAAGTAAAACTTTTCATTTAATTTATATAATTCAATAACAGAAAAAGGATAAAATATTGCTTTGACACTTTAAAATTAATTATAATATATATATAATTAAAAATTATTCTTCAACAATAGTTGTATTTTTATTATATTTAATCAATTGTGATTTCTTGCAAAACTATGTTATAAAGACTTCCATTCTTCCTGTACTTCACAATGAATAAAGCTTTTATAAATGCAATTTTGTGGTTTCTGATATTTTATTTATCCATGTCATAAAAAATGTGGTTGTTTTCTTTTGTTTTTCACTTTATCAAATATCAACATTTTTTTGTCAAGCATTGGTGGTCAAGAGGTCAGCGATGGTTGCTTTACAAGCAGTTGTCCTGGGTTAGTGGGTTCACTTCCCGGTTGATGCTATGACACATGAGAAAAAAAAATATCAACATTTTTTGTAATGAATCATCAGCGAATTCTCATTACAAAGTTGATAGTTTCTATCTTAATATTTTTCTTCTAAAATAATTATTGAAATTTACTTATTTGTTAACTGAATCATTATTAAACTGTGTTAATGATAACTTTTAAGAATATCATAAATAGTAAGGAAATAAAATTTATATAGCAGTTCACATGAAGCCTAAATAGTTGTGAAGACAGCACATTCAACACTGATCAATTAAAGTGTAGAAATTTGCTATCTATATATACTGAACAATGATAAAGATATATGGAGGAGATTGTAATCTGGGCCAACTGATAAGTGCTTGTCCAGCATGAAATGTGCATCTTGGGGATCATAAATCTTTTTTATATGTCTTTGGTCATATGTTTATGATTACATCTTCCCACAAAAAGTTAAAAGCAGATATAAATTAGTTCCTACCTTGAGTGAGAATGGTGTAATAAAAATTACATTACAGAAATATTATTTATTATTTAATAATCTCTAGTCTAGTGAATGACTAATAAAAGTTATTAATATTAGATTGAAGTTGTCTTGTTATTACTTAATTCAGATCACTCAAACAGATTATAAAGCTCAGTGTAAACCAATTAAATAAGTAAATGATGCATGACCAGTAACAATATTGTAAATAAATATTAACTATATGGTTCCCTCTATGTCAGCATTAATTTGGTATGTATTTTAATCTCTCTTTTTTTAAATGTTTTCCGTCTCTTTATATTTACACTTATATTTTATATTAAAATTGAGAATTTACTATTAAAAGTTTTATTCCTTCATAAATGGAACCATGAAGAGCTAAATCTGATCACTAAAATAATTACAATCTTATAGGACAGGGGTGTCCAACAAGTTGATCGTGATCCACCGGTCGATCGCAAAGCCACTTTTGGTCGATCGCGAGGCCAATCTGGCAAGGAGCTGTCGGGTAACGAGTGAAACAAATTAAGTCAACATTTTCAAGTTTTTATTATTTTTATTTTTGTTCTAAATTTTTTTCCAATTCTAGATAGGTGAAGTCCACTAAGCTGTATTATTATTGAAAATAACATTTTAAATCTTGATTTAATGTAGCTAATTTGAATTAATAAATATTGTTAATAATTACTCATGCTGCTTTAATTCCCCCGGACATGAGTTTTTTGGCCCGTTAAATAATTATTTATACTAAGTAGATATATAAAAATAGGATGCATTTCACACCTCTCTCCACTTAGACTATGCCTATGAGAACAAGTCGATCGCCTATGACAACAAGTCGATCGCAACACATTTTAAAAATAAAAAGTACATCTTATAAACTCAAAAGTTGGCCACCCCTATTATAGGATATTAATAAAGTTATAAATAAGCTTTAAAATTGTGTTTATAAGAATAATTCATTAAATGTCATTTTTCTAAAAATTATTCGACGGAGAAATAATGGGTTATGTTTAAATCTTTTTAAAATCCCATTTTTTTCTTATTCTTTAAAAATATTAATGTATTTTATCATTTCTTTTAAAAACTAATTGATTAAAAAAAATTATTTCAATAACTGCTCTTGGCTTGATTCGGTCTCCTTTTTGAAGAGTTAATTGTATTGTATGCTCCTAAAGAAGTGATAGTTTTCACTCTGTAAAATTTGATTGAATTTGCAATGACCAGAGGGCAACTCAGTAGTTAAATTGTCAATATCCAACTCTATCTCTTCTGCTGGCATATATATTGTAAAATTAATATATCTATATGCAATGTCATGCAGTTAAAAGCGAAGCTAGAATAAAAATTATAATATTATGATGGCTTAGTGCTTTCAAAGATTTTCTATATCCTTATAATCATAGTCAAGAAGTTATTAGGAAAATGGTAGAATATGCAAACAACTGATAATTCAAAGATATCTAAATTATGAATTAAAAAGTCCATTTTTTGGATAGGAGGAAGCATGATTTTTTTCAGTTTATGGTGTGAATGTTATTAGCTATATTTCAGACCTCTTTGATCATACATTTAACCATTGTATCATCTATACATACAATAGAAACAGTGGAGGGTTCAAAAGTATAGTCAATGGACTTCTGGTGTTCAAGAAAAATTTGAACTATGTTCAGGCTTATAAGAAGCTCTTCTGTATAGATAACAATGTTGGGAGATATGTGTGAAGAGAGCTTGGCAACCAGTTTGAAGGCATAAGATTTTGTATATGGTGTTAAGAGTTTGATCACAGATTAGTCTATCTTTGGAGTTATGAATCAATCTATTGGTTGAAGGAAAGTATGGAATCTTAGCTGAAATAAAGGAGAAAAGGTTTTAATAATGTTTTAGTTGGTGAAGGGATATGTGGAAGGAGAAGCCAGTGTCTATCATTTTTGAGAAGATTGAAATTTAGTTTAATAAAATTGTTTTATCATTCTTGTGAGGTGGCTATATCTAAATTCTATGTTGGTAAGGTCTTTTAATAGATTGCTAGTGTTACATTTGTGAGAAGCAGTACATTTACATAAGTAATGGTTATGGAAGAGAAATGAAGACAGATCTGCAAATTTATGAGAGTGTGGTGAGTTTAATTTAGGGGTGTATAAAGCACCAAATTTTAAGAGCTTAGTACACATAGAGTCTCTCTGTAAAATGATATCTAAATATTTCAGTTCTTTGTGTAAACTTTCCCAGAATGTACTTGAAGATCAGAATTTGATAACCACTTTGAATCCAACAATAAAAACATTATCAGCATAGTAGGTACAGATGAAGTTGGGAGTAATACTAAAGTATCTAGGAAAAAGACTGTTGTCAAAATGATTTAAATATATGCTGGGCAGAATTACACTGAGAGGTAAGTCCATGAATCAGCCATCAATCATCTGATAGTGCTGTTCATTAAATATGGTGATGATGTTCATCCAGCCAGGAAAGAAAATCAGAAACTGGAAGTTGAATCATGGAAATAATTACTTTTTGAGAGTTCAGCTTTAATAATATTAATAGAAAGTTTTTAATAGAGCTGTATACTTCCATGATATCTAATGAAACAATTTTATATTCTAGTGCTAACTTAGAGTTTTTAATGCAGTTGATAAAGTGAAAAGATGACTCAAGAGTGTAAACCCCATAGCCAAGTTGGTCCACAAATTATTAGTCAACCATTTTGATAGTGCTGAATGCCTGGGTGGAGGATTAGCTTGTGCAGCTTGACATTGGCAGACATTGTTGGGGTATAGCCAATGAGGTATATTTTGTAATATTCTGGTTTGGGAAAGGCTTTATTGCAATATTTATGAGGCAAATCAGAAATAAATGTAACTTTATTAAGTTTTATATTATAGTTGGGTATTGCATTAAATGTAAGTTTTGTTCATATGAACAAATATATTGCCTTTATCTTACTTCAGGCAAGTTATGGAATTCTTAGAAAAAAAATGTTTGGTATCATTAATATTCACCTCCAATTAAAATTAGTAGTGGTAATAGTTTTATGAAAGATAGTCTTGACAATATGAGTGATTAATTTATCATTGTTGAGGTTATTTATGAGACCTGCTTTGACAACAGCTATAAGTTCCATCATTGACTGATTCCATTAGCCACATTGAGGAAACATCCACTCCCTCTTTCTCAGTGAGAAAAGTGAAATTTGTGAGAGAACTTTAGCTGCAGCTTCGCAGATAAATTGTTGCATTTAGTAGTGATATTCTAGAATAGACCCATATGCAGGAATTCTTTTAAAATGTTTTTTTCTCTTTCTTAAGGATATCTTTACATCCCTTAATAATCATAGTAAACAGGCATGATTGTAACTGTATAGTAATTTTCTTGTGGTTATAAACAGCCAAACTCATTCTAATTGCTATGTTGATGATGTTTTCATTGCTAGACCTGTATCAACAATATTAAATCTGATTTTCAAGCTCATTCTGCTTTACTGTGGACTACAGTTTGGGAAGATTCACACAAAAAACTGAAATATTTAGATATCTTTTTATAAAGAGATACATTTCATATAAATTACTCTATGTGCATTAAGACTCTTGAAATTCAAGGCTTTACATACCCTAAATTAAATTCACCATCTTCTTATAAATTTGCAGGTTTGCCATTTTTTCTTCCATGTAAATATAAGGCTTCTCATAAAGCTAACACTGAACAATTCATTAAAAGGTCTTACCAGGATAGAATTTAAATTTAGTGACATCACAAGAAGGGTAAAACAAATTCAACTGTAAACTAAATTTCACTCAAATTCAACTGTAAACTAAATTTCAATCATCCCAAATATGACAGACCCTGTCTTTTCCTTTCACACATTCTGCTAACTAAAAAAAGTATTAAAATACTTTCTCCTTCATTTCAGCTAAGCTTTTATATTCCCATCTTAACCAATAAATTGATTAATAATTTCAAAGATAGTCTAGTCTCTGATCAGACTCCTAACATTGTATAAAAAATCCTATGCCAGCAAACCGGTTGCCGAGCCTTATATTATGGAGAATCTTATACATCCCTCTGCATGCTTATCTCTCAACATCATTACCTATACAAAAGAGTTTCTGATAAGCCCAATATATTTCAATTTTTCTTGAATATCAGAAGTCCATTGGTCATACTTTTGAATCCTTCTCTGCCTCTTTGCATATATAGAATGATATGATACCAAATGTACAATCAAAAAACCTGACATATAGTTAATAACATCCATGTCATAAACCTAAGGGGATCCTACTTCCCTCCTTTCCAAGAAAATGTACTCTTTAATTCATAATTTGCTTACCTTTGAATATAAGTTGCTTATATATTCCACCATTTCCCAGATAACTCTTTGGCTATGATTATGAGAATATAGAAACTCCTCAAAAGCATCAAACCACCTTAATATTATAATTTTCATTCAAGCTTCTTCTATAATTGTGTGTCAGTGCATATAGATATATTACTTTTGTTTAAGGGAAGTTTACATATTTGTTATTATATTGTAAAATTATAATTTTGTATTGTTACATTATTGAAACCCTTTAAATGATTCAAAGTCATGAGTCAATAATATTTTCAAGTGGATTACATGATTTTATAATGGCAAGATAAACATTGAAGAAAATCCAAGAACATGTGTATCAAAGACAATTGGGGGGAAAAAAACATACAAAAATTTATCAAAATTAGCAAGTTTCTCAAAAAACTGTTCTTTTTTTTTACTACTCTTTCTACATCATGTATTTTTCTTTTCTTGTAAAAACCCAAATATGGCACTTTATTCAATTCATTTTTATATTAGGAAAGTTGGATTTTAATTTCTGTTTTGAAAATTCCATCTGAAATCAACTAATTTAAATATTCAAGGGTCTGTTTTTTAATTTATTCTTTTCAATTCTTTTTAAATTATTTTATCATTACATTTCTTACACACTATTATTATTTTAATGAAATTGAATTATTTTACTCAAATTAATTGGTCCTGATTTAGTTTGTGCTCACAGCCATTTTGAAATCTAAAAACCAGCTGACATATCCAAATGATAAATGTCATAAATATTGAATAAAAGTACTTTTTTTTAAGCTAGTAAAAATAATATGCTTTATTTTATTAGGGATTTTTTTTGTTAAAAAATTTACTTTCATAAAATATTTGAAATGCAATGGCACAAAGTGCTGAAATATGTGGGGAGGTGGTAGGATAATTTGGCTGATCTAAAGGATCATCCAAAAGATGCAGAAGTCTGATCAAACCAAGCTTATGATTTCCAAAATACTAAAGATTATATTATATGCCCATAATAAATAAAATATATTATTTTTGCTAGCTTATAGTTTCTAAAATATGAATTTAAAGTACCTATATTCAATATTTATGTCATTTATCGATCGGTTGGATGTGTCAGTGGTAATTTTGGCTGGTTTTACCATTGTTTACAACTTGTTATATTATAATTCTATATTTTATTTAGACTTTCATCCTCATCCATCTGTTTGTGATTAAAATCTTTTTAAGTATACTGTATTTTTAAATATTAATGTTATAATACTTTAAATAAGTATATATTCTGAATAGTAAAGATTTGTTTTATTGCTACAACATTATTTTCCATTACTTTAACAACTTTATTAATTCTATTTAATAATATAGTATATACCCGCCAGTCATTATAATATACAACATTATTTATCTGTCAAAAAAGCAGTTCGAACATATATCATTCTTTAAGCCTTTCGTTTTTATATTTATTTCTCAAATACTTATAGTTATTTTCTGCTTTGGAATAGTCAGTCAATTTCTTTCTTTTGCTCGCTTCCCAATGACTGATATCTTTTACATCGTTTCATATATTTTATTGTTTAGTTACTCAGCCTGTTTCCAGATAGAGAACAGCACATTGTACTCACTCATTTTTTTTTATCTTCTGCAATGACTTCCAGTAATTTTTTTCATACTTAACTCCGTGCATACAATCAAATTCATTTTTCTCTTTATAATTTTTTTTCAAAAAGTAAGTAATATTACTTGTTCCCTGCTGAATTTATCCGCCAATTTTGGTGGATCGATGTCATAATAAAAAAAGGAAGAAGCTGCATATATGTATGCAGTATATCTAAGAAAAAAAAAGTTTCATTCATTTGAAACAGATGTTTGTCTTTTTAAATTTGAAGGACTGTAGCATGAGATCTGTTTCATAAATGACATCAATTTTTAGCCATTACCAGCCTTAACAGGTTTATATTTAAAAATATATTTTCTAATCTCTGGCTTAATTCCCAAAAAGAAAGTAGACACTCGCATAAACATTGAGACATATATATACTACATTAATCACTTAATTTTTACTTTCTAGTTTTAAATATTAATATACTGTATAGAAAATGTTTTCGTAAAAAAAAAAAGAACAGCATCTTCGGTTCTATTCAGATCTTAAATAAATTTGACTTTTTTCCCCTATTAAGGAAATGGTAGAAAATAGGAAGATTAAAAACAATGTGTTTTTGGCACCTGATAAATGAATAGACTTGAAATCTATCATCTTTTAAAGTAAGAAGTAACTTCAATTGAAAGGTAATTGCTTTATTTGTATTGTGGCGCCAACTACATTCCTGTTTTTAGAGAACCCATGCCGTGCTCCAGGATGTTCGATTAACTGTAACAACTTTACAAAGTTTTAGAACAAGTTATATATAATAACATGCTTCCTGAAAAATATAACTGACAGGGTGAAGTTTAACAATTACTGTAATATCATTTTTGTTATTAAGGTTGAAATCAATAAATTAATTTTATTAAGAGCATAGCACACACATTACTTGACTATACTCTACTATATATATATTTAAGTTTTCTGCTATGAAGAGGTTCCGTCTAATCGTAATTTAGCATCAATACATTTAATATAGTGATGACATAACATTACTTAAAAATTGCATCTAAAAATATTCTATATATATATACACACACGTATAAATAAATGTTGATGTTTTTAAATTACTTTTCAAGATTTAGCTGATGTGCTGACATCTAACGAGAAATAATAGTAAATGACTTTTTGGTCAGTTAGCTAAATTAACAAGTTTAGACATATCCCTTAATAATAAATAGTTTAAATTAAGCAAATACTTTTTCAACACTGTCCACACAGATATGGTGGGGGAAAAACACAAATAATTCTGAGACCTACGATTTTCTTCTTTATTTTATCAAACAATAATTAAATGGCTGTATAAGTTAATAATAGGACACCAACATGAAAAAATACTAAATTCCTTTGGAAATCCTCAGCTGTTTAAAATTTTTCCAAATTTTATCTCAATTTGAGGTGTAGAATTTATTTATATACACTAACAACGGACAACATGAGTCTCCATATTATATGCTTCTATATATCAGTATCAAAAAATATACGTTACATATGTAATTGAATTAAAAGCATACACTTAGTAAAAAATCCGTATCTTAAAAAATGTTACATATATTTTGAAAAGGCAATTTTTAAATAAATTTCATAAGCTATGCAAAATAAAAAAACATATCAAACTTTATATTACATATCTAAGATCACTGATATTTTTAGACCCATCGGGTATTTACATATTAAATTTGCTGCCCATGTTTGCTACAACAGATTACCGTATTAAATAATCAAATTTTTAACAATATGAAAAGTATAAATTTCTATATAAAAATAATAACATTGTGATACTAAATAAAAACAGGTAGTTGTGAGTTTTTAATATGACATTCTGCTGTCATAATTATACCCCCCCCCCCCGCACCTAACTAGAGAAAAGTACAACATTCTACCATCACAAACATGGGTAACAACTCTAATACGTAAATACCTACTGTTATTTACTAAAATATATGTTTATTTTTTTGTATTTTATAACCTTTCTATATGTATTCATTTAGATGAATAATATATAGATATATTCTACTCTTCTGTGTGGTAGGATGGCAAACTTGAAAAATAAAAGTTTCTGGATACACTTGTCTGTTACTTTGATGCTCGGATGTCATATGAATCTACAAGCCATAACCATTTGATTATTAATTTATAATTATTTTAAGAGGGTTTGTAAATATAAAATATTTATGTAATGACTATTAAAAATTTAAGTGCAATACAGTTTTAGATATGATAAATAATATAAGATGAAAAAATTAAATTAATAAAACAACCTGTAAGCAGGACAAAATAAAATGAGTTTTAAAATCACATTAAATCTAAAGTTATTCTGTCTAAAAATCTACAATGCTAAAAAAAAATAAGTAATGGATTTGAGTGGAATGAAAGAGTAATAACTGGATAGTTTATCATTCAAGATATAATGTTCAAGCATGGGAAGCATCATGGAGTTGAGATCCTTAAATCATTGGCTTTTTAATCTTCTACTGTATCACTACACTAAACTATTCAGGACAATAGTTAATATTCATGGTAGTATTGATTGTCAGTATTCAACATAATTAATACTTAAAATTCTTAAAAATATATATTGTTCACAATCATTATTAACCACTCAAAGACAAGATAGACATCCTATATCCCCCCCCCCCCCAATAGAAATACAAAAGAAATCAAAATATAAAGATGAATTTAATCATAGTGAAACAAGCAAATCTATAAACCTTTCAAAAATCTATGCAATTAGCAGAACAAACAGACTGTCTATTATTTTATTGCTTATGTTCAATAATAACAATATCTCAGTTGAATATATCTTTTCATTGATAGCCTAGCGAGGTAGTGGCACATTAAAATTTATGATGTCATTCTAAAAGATACTTATTTAAATTGTATTAAGAATGTGGCAAATTACTACCAACAATAGAATTATCAATTAGTATTTGTGATGACTATTTATCATTCTGGCCTCCAGACAGATAACTTTCAAAAATTGTTTCCATTTATTGTTTATTACAATTTGATAAAAGATGCAGAAATAATTTTTCTCTATTTTTTAACTGAGCATAAAGATATGCCCGTAACATATCTCAAGAAAATGATTAGTTCAATTTAAATTGTTATAGTAGAGGTTCAGAAATGAAATTAATTTTAAATACATTTCTCCAAACATTGTTGTGATGTAAAGATTTCTATTAACATATCAATAACAATAGTAATAGGTAAATACAGTTTTTTATTAGATTATCTATAAACAACAATTACTAAAATCAATCAAGTAATGTAGCAATAACTTCTACAGAAAAAGCAGTGTCTAAAGCAATAAATTATACAGAAGCTATCAAATTATTTCTGGAAAAGAAAATCCAGTAAGCGATTTACTGTATTGTGATTATTTTTTATTTTATGAATTTAAAATATTTTAATTTACTTTGATTCATTTTTAAACAAATTTTTTAGTTTTATAATTTTTATTGTTTTTTAATAAACATTCCTATTATATTCATTATTTTGTTTAGTAGACTATTTCAAATAAATAAATAAAATAGTTTTTATTTTTTTTAATAAATAGTTCACTGCAGCAACATTTCCTCATAAAGGAATAATGAAGAATAAAACAGTATTCATCATCTTGTTAATTGCCAAACTGTAAGCATCTAATTGTGTCCCCTTCTTTGTTTTACATGCTAGGTAAAAAGCTATTCTTACAGAGAATGTTCTTGAAACATATTGCTTAATAAGCAGCTTTGAAACTAACAGGTAAAAAAAAACCCTTTTCCATATTCAAATAAAAAACTACTGTATTTTTTTATTTATTTATTTCTTATTCACTCTTTAAAAAATTAAATGCTTTTAAATAGGTGAAAAAGTTCTGAAGAAAGTCACTGGACAGTTAAAACTGCCATATAAAAGATTAAATAAAGTAAAATATTGTATTCCCTCATAAAAATGTTGATTAGATATATATTGGTGCTTTTATTTTTATCACACATTTGTGTGTGTGTTAATTAATCACAGTTAAAGATTCTTGTTTAATTAATACTATATATATAATTTGAGAATAAAATAGATATCAAATTTTATTAGAATGCTTTTTTAATAATTGCAAAAACTTTTAAAATTCTAAATGTAATTTTGATAAATTAATATTTAATACAATGCAATGGAAGACATTACAAAAGAATGTTGTAAAAGAGAACACAAAAATCATTCTTATAGTTCTCACACAGACAATTGTCTATTTCACATGAATGAATAATCTGATTAAATTTAATTGTGAAGATCTTTTCTTAGTGAATAAAAACTCTCCATATGATGATAATAACATAACAAGCAGTCAAATTAAAAGTAATAAGAAGATCAGGGCAATTTAACCTTAACCTCACATTATCTCATTTTTCATATTGCATCTATTCCATTATATACAGTTTTCTACCATTTTGACCTTATTTTTTTTACCTCATTTTAATTTTTCTGGATGTATTATAAGTTTATTTATAATTTATAGATTCATCAATTAAATTTTGTATTGAATAGTTTATCTATTTATCTGGCTTTTTATATATTTCAAACTTCATTTACCTTATTATTTAACTGCATTCAAATGTGCACCTAAATAACACAATATATATATCGTCATCATCATCAACCATTATATTGCAATCCACTGCAGGATGGTCTCTCCAAGTTCAATCCATCTTTTTTGATCTTTAACTTCTCTTCTCCACATCATCCCTGCACACTTTTTTATTTTATCTATCCATCTCACATGTGGTCTCTTTCTGGGTCTTTTACAATCTCTTGGAATCCAATTTAAGATTTCAATTGTCCATCTATTATCATCTCATCTAGCAATATGTTCAACCCAAGTCCATTTCAATCTTCTAATTTTTTCAATGAGGTCAAGAACACCTGTTTGTTCTCTTACCCATATATTGCATTTTCAATCTATATATACATTGCCTTAAATTGTTTTTGATGAATCGTTTTCTTAAATTATATGCTGAATTTATTTTCATTACCTTTATGTCTTTTTTAGTTTAAATTATGTTATTAATGCTAATTTTAAACACTGGTGATACTGTTCACAAACAGAATATTTGTGGTGCATTAAACCACCAAGAACATAATTATGAGAATCATAAAGGTTAAACTGTTAGAAATTTTAAAATAAATTATTTAAAAACATACATATATTTTTATTTGGTAACAAACTATTAAAATGTTATTAATGTGTGTAACTTAATTTACTTAAAAAATGAATGCACAAATATATATATTGCTTTATATTGTTAAACTTTTTTAATAGTAATATACTTTTTTTTGTTGTACCACTTTTAATTTTCTCTACTGTCAAAAATTTGTTTGCAGGATTTCATAAGGCTTAATGAGGATATTGATATTAAACTAATTTTTTTTTAAATCTCATTAGTATATATAATATACTTATGCAGTTTTACTATTAATATTAAGTCACATTTAAAATCAAAGTTTTTATATTTAATTGCACTTTATTTTGGTGTTTTATTCTTTACCAAGAGTGATAAAACAGAGCTGAAAATTTCCAGGACAAATTCTCAATTGAGTTAAATAAAAAATCTTAAAATTAACTATGCAGAATTGCTAAAGTCTCATTCTCCACCAAAGTGCTTCAATGCCACTTAAGCCTATGATTTTTAAAGTGTGAACCATGGTTCCCCAGGGGACCACAGATCTTTTGTGGTGGTCCTCAAAAAAGTTTGGTGGTTGTGAAAATCACTGCCAAAAACAAATTTGCATATAAAGACTGAATTAATCACATTTATAATCTTCTAAAAAGAAAATTAATTGATTTCTTAAATGAATATTAGACAACATTCTGATTAGAAGAAAGTTGTTTATCAAAATATTGTCATCATTTATTAAAATGGATGGATTAAGTTTGTCGAAAAATCCTATCTAGATATTATTTTATGAAATCACATGATTAGAAAGTTATCACCTGTGATTTTTGTGTGGGAATATGTGTGAATACTTGATTCATTAATGCCTAATGATTAATGTCAAAACATACAATACATGCTCCATCTATCATGTGCCCACCATGCACCTATTGCATGTTAGTGGGAGGTAGATATGTAGTGAGAAAATTGTAGTGAATTCAGTGATTCAGCCAGTAAGAGATTTTAACTATTTGAGATTTAATATATTAACCATTAAAATGGATAAGTAAGTAAGCAGAAACAGTTTAAAAGATATAACAGATAATGTTAATGTTAGCCAGTCAAAAACATTTGGACTAGTCACATTGAAATAATCACAATCCACATTGATTTAAGTAACAAAAAATATCAAATGAAAAAAAAATGATGCTGCATATATATAGTAAAGATTTATTCAGTCGAATAATAATCCTAACAAAGCATTGTGTGTAATTTTCCAAAAACAATTATCAAATGATTGTATTATTTTCCACTTGGAAATCATTCATGATATATATAAAAATAAAACAGTTGAATTTTTCCAAAGAAAGGCTGAAGAATTTAAATGACAATCAGTATTATTTTCAAAACAAACTAAATTAAATGACAAATTCCTAAAAGCTTTTTTTGAAATTTATTGTTTGGAAGCTAAAATGAAAAAAATCTCATACAATTAGCAAAGATGTCATATTACCAGCAGTAATAAAAATTCATAAAACTATTCACGGTTCCCAAGTTTGAGAACCATTAAAAAAATTCTCATGTTGAATGATACAATTAAAAGATAGATTCTATTGCCAATAATATTATGTCTATTTTAATGTCACAAATAGGACAGAACTGTTATTTTGCCATTCAGTGCAATGAATCAACTGACAATGCAAACAATGATAATTTAATGGTTTTTGTAAGCTATCTGGATAATTTTCAAATTCATAAAGATCTATTTTGCAAAAATTTTCTTGGTACTACAAAGGGAAAAGATATATTAGAAAAAGTAGATATTTTTTAAAATAGAAAATGCACTTGATTGGGAAAAGTGTGTTGGAATTTGCACTAATGTTGCTGCTGCCATAACTGGTACAATATCAGAATTTGTAGCAGAGGCTAAAAAAATTTGCCAGAATACAAGACACATTTATTGCATTATTCACAGAAAAAACTTAGTTTTTAGACAAATGGAAGAATCTCTTAGTAAAGTACTTGCAGAAGTTTTGACTACAATAAATTACATAAAAGGCAATGTTATCAATACCAGACTGTTTTGTATTTTATGCCAAGAGACGCATTCTAATTATGAGACATTTCTGTATCATACAAAAATGAGATGGCTATTCTCATTGAAAAGTTCTCAAAAGGGTTTTATTGTTAAAAGAATTGAGAATTTTTCTAATTGATAAAAGCCATAAACTAGCAACCCAGTTTGGTGATCAAAAGTGGTTGTTAATTTTTTATTTGATGGATTTTTTCAAAAAAATGAATTGAATCTCTCTCTCTCTGCAAGGAAAAAGTGCAAACATATTATACCTAAATACACAATTTCAAGCTTTCCAAAGTAAACTATCTGCATTGTCACATAGTTTTAAAAGTTGTAATACAAAAATGTTTCTATCTCTTCGTAAATTTATTGGAGAAAATAATATTTTGATATTGAAACATAATAGAAATATCATAATTAATCACAATAAGAATTGTATATCTTTTTTGAAAAAGTGTTTTCCAAATTTAGATGGAAAAAATTGGATAAGACTGCCATTTGTCTTTACTATAATTTCAACATCTATTGTAGCCATTTTAGGAACAATAAATAGATATAAAAGCAGATATGACATTTGAATCAGAATTTCAAAATTCAGATATATTAGAATTTTGGATTTGCAGAGAGGAAGAGTATCTTTCCATTTCTAAGGAAGCAACAAATATTCTGATTCCTTTTGCTTCAACTTATTTATTGAAACTGCTTTTTCATCCCTTTTGCTAATTAAAAATAAACATAGATGACCTATATCAGATAAAACATTAGAAAAATTTAAGAGTTGCAATTTCAAATATTTTGCCAGATATTGATAGTCTTTGTGATAATATCCAATAACATCCATCTCATTAAACATTATTGGTTTTTTTAAATGTCAGAGCACCGGCCGGGACACGAACCTGCAACCCGAGCAACTGCCTGCAAGTGCAAGGCAGTCACGCTGCCCTCTTGACCACCAATGCAAGACAACATTATTGTTATTTAAAATGAATAAAATTATTATTGAATATTATTGGTAACTTTTGTTTCACTTTTTTATGCTTATATATGTAATATAAACATAAAACTATTCACTTTTTTATGCTTATATATGTAATATAAACATAAAACTATTAATATATGCATACCTAATAATAATAATAAAATGTAGCTACTTTGTTATAAAACATATACTATTATTTTGCTCAAATATAATTTTTTTTTATTACTCATATTTTCATAACACACACTATATATATATACTATTTTGTAAATACATGAGTAATCAATGGGGGTGAGAAATATAATGTTGTTTTCCAGGATGGCATCATATCAAAAAATTTGAAAAGTACTGATTTAACCTACTGAGCAAAATTACCACACAATTATTATTATTTATTAAATGTAGAGATTCCCTTTAAAAAGGGAATTTCAACCCTTTTACACATCATTTTAATTTTAAAGTTATAACAGAAATATAAATAATATATATTTCAATTATATTTATTTTTGTGATTAATACATAATGAAGATTTCAGCAGAAAGTCACTATAACATGATACAAAATTGTAAAAAAATAACTATAAATATCTTTTAAAAAACAACAACATCATTATATATCTGGAAAAAAATCAGTCCTATATTTTAAGCCAAATCATATTGCTCCAAGTGTTTTTGTCTTTTGTTCTATTTTAAAAAATAAAAAATAAAAAATAGTTATTTTTGTTTTTAATGCCTCTTTTACTAATACTTTCTACAATCCATTCCAGTACATTTCTAATACATTGTAACATTTTTTACATTCTGGTAGACCTTCTATTACACACTAGAATGAATGGGTTAATCAAACTATAAAAAAGAAGAATCTTCCATTCATATAAGAGTTTAGATATCTCAAGAACATAGCTATACTTCCTGATTAACTGGCCTATTTTTTATTATGATGTACACTGCTGGCAGAATCAGTTTTTTATTTATTTAATACAGGGTTCCAGAAGTCTACACAAGAATTTACTGATCCATCATGCCACATTGCATCATCATTTATGAAGCAAATTATTAAAAAAATTGGGAATTAACATTTCTTGTTATTTTAAAGCTTTTGTGTGAATTTTTCTTTAGAATTTTCACTGGCCTTAACTATTAAACATAGTGACAAAGGTAATTTATACATTTTAAACTTACTAGTAAAATAAACAACTAAAATTAAGAACATACATATGAAAGTTATATTAAAGGTAAATATTTTATTACCTATTAAAATATTTAAATGAGCATTATTAATAAACTGGAAAGAACATACAATCACCAATCCAGATAATTAGGTAGAATAATTGAACAATTTAACAAATAATGTCCATTTCTTTTACAAGCTTCTTCTAGAAGAAAACCCATGGATAAAATATTTATAATAATTCAGGGAATGTCTCCATCAGGAGTATATTATAAGCTTATAAGTTAGTTTGCGAATACTTACTCACAAATTGGGAATGAATAATCTTAGCTTACCAGTAAGTTTATATAGATTCTTGCAGTATACATGTCTATCCCTTGGGTTCCCAAGCTCAGTGGCAGTTAACTGGTTTCTTTTGTCAACATTTTTATATTCCTGGTCTGTTTTAAGGCTTTATACAGCTGTTTTAGGGTGACCTCTTCATGATGAAAGACAGTGTCCACAATGCTTCATTCCCACTCCTGCATGAAGAGTTCATTCAGCAGGTGAGTAGTATTACTGGGCAGACACATTTAACTGTCCAGGTCACTTTCACAGAAACCTCCAACCCTAAGAACAAAACAACCAGAAGACTGAGATCGAAGTTGTCTTCCTCTCTTTATATCTCGATTCAGTTTTGAAGCTTCTGCGCATATTATCTTTTTGTTAAAAATACATATTGATAATCTTGTGCATTCTTTATTAGTTTTAAGTTACAAAGTCTTTTTATATATAGAATAATTCCACCATCTTTAATTAGAGTTAAAAAGATTTTTGTGATCGTAATCTTTTACATTTGAAATTTCTTTCTTTTTGTTTATCTGGATTAGTAATGTGCATGACTTTTTTATTCTTCCCAATTTTATCTTTTATTTTTAATTAAACAGATATTAGACATAAAAATAACTCTCATTGCATGTTATCTTTTTTCTTCATAATTCCTTCAGAAATCAATTTTATTTTTCATGTAGTCTTTTCAAACTTTTACATGTCTATTTTTATCTTTTTCATTCTCTTTCAAATTATTATTTCTAAAACTTTTCTTTTTTTCTCACTTATTTTGATTTGTCACATTTCTAATGAAACATTTAACAAGTTTTTTTTTTTTAGATTTAATGTCAATCCTCCATTATATAATTTTTTACCTTCATTACATACCGTCTTAATTATTAGCACTCACATTCTAATTTCTTTATACACTACTTTTATCATCAGATATCCAACTTTCCAGATATTTAAGTACATTCAGTTCCTGTCCTGTGCTTACTTTTAATTTGTTCTTTCTACCTACTATTATTGCATTAGTTTTATTTTCATCCCAAACCTTATGTAAGCAATGTTAATATTAACATAACATTTGTTAAAGTTCCCTTTTACTTTATGCAAACAAAATGGCAAATTACTTGAATGCAAAAAAAAATATTTGTTTATAGTTGAGATAATTGCAATACATTTTAAACAGCTGTTCACATGACATGGTAAAGACCTCTTCAAATTCTTATAGAAAAAAGGGTGATGATTAAAAAGGGTGATGATTATCAGGATAATCAATTAAAAATCAGAAAGAATTTCTAGTTTTCTATTTTACTTTTGCTATCTAGCTAATCATGTCCTGATACATATTTGTGGACAACATTAAAATAATTAATTGAGTTATTTAGAAACTCAATATCTAAAGTAATCCACGATTTTACACTTCCATTTAAACCACAAATCATGTGCATAATAGATAGAATTATAACCTGCCACACTTTCAGTTTATGTTTATACAGGATAATAATTTAAAATTAACATATCTGAAAAAAATTTTAGAATAAATTATTTTGTAATGTAAAATCAGAAGAATAAAGTTCTTTAACAACTTAGCATTCTAAAATAAATGAAATTTGTCTTTAATTAGTTAGAAAAATCCAGATTACTTAAATTTATACATGTCACAGGTAATCATGCTATTTATTAGAAAAGATTGAAAAACATTCTATTCACAATATAAATGCCAAGATTTTTTTTTAAATATAAAAATTAAAATCATTTTTACAATAATATAAACTGCAGTTTACTATACATAATTTAACTTTTTTATTATATATTGTTTTAATTAATTTATTTGATATTAATTATGATGTCTACTTAATTATAAATTATAGTGAATGTTATGAAAACTATTTCAGAATGATAATTTAACAAGTAATTAAAAGAAATACAAAAAATATCATAAACCCCTATAACATTTTTAATGATCTCCGGCATACAACAATTATAGTCTCAGAAATACTGCATTAAACAAATCAAGTTTATTTACCAATATTCTATAGCTTATTTTCACAAGCTAATTTACAAAGTACTAATTTGAGATCATTAATCCTTGTTTATAAAAATATTAAAACCAACACATCTATTGATGTTTAACAGAGACAATTTAAAATAATATTGTATAATTTCAAATATCCAAGCACTATGGTTACAGTTAAGAGATGTAGAAGTTCAATCCTGAAGATACCCATAGACATAGCTTTCCATTTTCTATTTACTGTAGAAAATATATGAATATATGAAATAAGAAGTGATGAGTCTTAAATAAAACACCCAAAGATCTGTACAGATTTCTCTACAGAGAAACCATGTGGGTTTGTCACTTTCTTAATGGTAAGAATAATTTTGGAACTTATACTGTTGTTTTATTCTCATTTTAGATATATATTTGCTGAACATATATGTATAGGTAGCACATTCAAGTAAAATTTGAACACTCCATAGTCTAATTTAGTTTATAATAAAAATTTACTGACAGCATATAAGAGCAGCTTGCCCATTTATTCAAGAAGAATAAGGATAATGCTGCTATTTTTAAATAGAGGGATTTGAACTTAGAGTTTTCAGTCTATATTCAGCCTCCACTCCATCTCAAACAACCAATGCATATGATCACATAAATGAAATAAATAAATGATCCCCAAATATACATATTTCATGCAGAACCAGCACTCATCCATTGGGCTTGATCATAATCTCTCACACAAATACAACCAGTGTTCAGCTTATATTAAGATAGCAATTCCTTAAGCTTTAATGGATATTGGGGGGGGGGTATAATGATTGTAATGTCTGCATGGGTATGATTGCAATATCAAGTCCACTCAGGGCTTGGAGTGTACCATCATTGGTAGGATGAGAAGATTGAAGCCTGTCCATTAAAGTTTAAGGAATTGCTGTCTTAATATAAACTGAGCACTGATTGTATATGCATGAGAGATTATGGTCTGTCCCAACTGATGAGTTCTGGTTCTGCATAAAATACATATATTGGGGATCATTTATCTTTTTTATGTGTATGGTCATGTGTAGTAGTTGTTTGAGATGAAGTGGAGGATAAATATAGACTAAAAATAGCAAGTTCAAACCCCTCTATTTACTATAGTAAGCCTTCAGTATATTGACTGAATAGGTTACTTATTTTTTTTTATATTGTTTTGTTATCAAATTTTTAAAATATTTTTCAATAGTTTTTTACATCTACTACTCTATCCATATTGTTTGTTTGAAGATAACATGTATACTCTTGTCACCATATATACAAATAATGAAATATACTTATAAATTATAGAAATAAATGTAGTATTTACATTAATTAATTTCTCTAAGTCAAATTTGATGTTTTGGATAATCATTTCATCCCGAATTGTGTCTTTATCACCCTCTGTTTTGGTGAGTAAATGATGAAATTTTAAGTAATTTTCTAGTAAACAAAGTTTTTTCAAGCAATTTCCATCTGAACATAAAAAGCATGGATATTTGGAATAAAACTGTTATTGCTACATTAATAATAAGAACTATGTCAGCATAATCTGAGGGAGTTATCTAAGTTAGGCAAATGTTATAGCTTGAGACCACTAAATGATTGAAATATCTCAAATTCATAAAAATCAAATGCTACTTTTTATTCTTATTCTATTCTAATGCAAACAATAAATATCATTAGAAATTATCAGAGGTGAAATTCAAGTAATAATATAACTTTTAATTACAACTACCCTAAAATAATATACATATAAAATTCTTTTGGAGTGTCATGGTGTATATGAAATTCCATGTGCACTTTGTTTACATTCATACATTGGACAGACCAATTGTAGAATAAACATAAGAAAGAAAGAACACATTTTGGCTGTTAAAGAAAAATCTAATTCATCAGTCATTTATTCACACATTAAATTAAATAACTGTAACATCAATTTTAATAAAACACATATTCTGGCAAAAATTTAACAATATGACTAGAGACTGCTAAAGGAAGTTATAGAAATTTTTAAAAGGCATAAGAGCATAAATGGAAAGTGTGAATTAAAGAAAATTAACAATATTTGGAAAAAGCTATTGGAGGATAAAATATTTTTTAAAACTTCTCCAACAATAGAATTTTAGTACGAGGAGAAAATAACAAAAAATAAAATAAAATAATTTTAAATGTCACCACACTTAACCTATGTTCTGAGAAAGAAGAAGCTCTGAGGAAAGTACTTGTTATTGTAATGAAGTGTCAGCTATTTACCTATTATATTTTTATTACACGGAAGATCTCATAAATAATACTATGAATATATATATATATATGGAGAGACAGAGAGATATAATGAAAAAACATAAATAATAATGATAGCTTATGATTTTGTTTGCCCAAAAACTAACTTGCAATTTTTTTCCCCAAGTTTTAAATAAACTATTATTTTATTTCATATAGATGTTCATATCTGAATCAATTAGCCACTTAATATTGGTTGATAAATAAGTATCGATCTATTTTTAACTGAGAAGTAATAATAGATTAGTACTACATTCCTACCCCTGCAGTATTTACAAGAATAGTAAGCATAAACTTATCAATTATTAATATTGCATGATTGCTGTTGAAAAGACATTTCACCTACATGGATCTATTTAAAAGCTGTTTTTATTTTATTTATCGTTATAATATAATTAGTTGTATATTATTATAATAAAAAGTTAAAAGTTATACAAAATTCTCACTATCATGTTAATTATTAATGAAATCTGTTATATATTAATTTTTAAACTGTAAATAATAACAGTTATGTTAAATCTATATCCAATTAGTTAGCAAACTAAATACATATTGACATTGATTAGTTTTTAAAAGTTTAATGGTTTATAAAATCATTTAATACTCCATATTGCACAGGATAATGTAATTAATGTGTTTTTTCTAAAATACACATATTTCGTCTTGCAGGACAAAGAGAGTAATGTAGAATATTGTCATACATAATTCAGACTGATATTAATATGTACCTATTGCAAATAAATATACAATAGGTTAATATTTGTATGTGGTGCTTAATAACGTATTACTGATTACATTTTCTTATTTAATTAAAAATAAATATTTAATTATGAATAAAGTTATCAATACTTCTACTTAATATTCAATAACAAATAATCAGTGTAATAGAATTTACTACTTTATAATTATCAATCAGATGAATATCTTAATTATAATTAGTTACTTACTAAATACATATTTTGCACATCAATTCAATAATATTTTCCCAAGTCCTTCTGTTCAATGCTCTATTTTTTTAAATATTTGCATGTAAACACTTTGGCTAACTTAGAAAGCAGTAGCTTTTCTGTAGTTTTAATCGCTCTTAATAATTATGAAAATTGATAAAAATTGTATCTTATGAATTTGTACGACTGCAATTACTGTTCATGAAAAAAATGCATTTACATTTCACAAATATTTATTTGATACAATTCTATGGAAATTATGTAAGTATAGATTACAATTATTAGAGGAGTACTTTAAATGCAATGTTAATTACTTGGCATTTTAACTATCCTTTACTTACAGAATATATATAGATTTGTGTGTGTGTGTGTAAGAGGTATTAATTTGGCTAATTCAATAAAATTTTATGGAACATTAGATAAGAAATTATTAATGAGATAATGTTGACATATTTAAATTAATGACCAGTGTTCATTTGACATATTTTATAAATAAAGATATATATATATATATATATATATATATATATATATATATATATATATATATATATATATATATATATATATATATATTGTACCCTTACTTCTCGATGTATAATATAGTTTGAAATACGACTAGCTCAATTAAATTATAATGCTTAATTAAAATTTGCATATCTATCTTTAATTTACTTTTATACTATCATATTCTAATTAAATTTATTATCAATTATCAAAATCAATATAGTTCTATAGTATGTACTAATTAAATAAGTATTTATTAAAATCATGAGACTGTGAAGTAAAGTTACAAAGCAATAAGTAGATTTACATTGAGTCAATATCTTCCAAGACATTGTCTCAATGGCATAAGAATACTATTACCTCCTTATTAACTTACTACTACATCTACAGCATTCTTATGGCTTTTAAATAAAATAAATTATCTTTAATAATAATAAAATAAATAAATCTTAACTTTTAATTTTTAAAATATAATTAAATAATCTCAGGTTCTTCTAATTATCTTAAAGTAATGATAACTCATGTAAATAAGTATGATATGGGATTTTATATCAAACCTAAATACACCTAACTTATTTTAATAATAATAATAATAATACTAATCTTAGGGTATAACTTAACCTTATCTATTCCTATTATATCATCAATCATTAAATAATAATAACATGTCTATCTTTTATTTTCATATAGTATCTTAATTTTAGAATAGATCAAAATCTTATAACTTAATAATCTGTGGCAATAAATAATATTGTACTCTTATATTATGCATTATAATTACTCTATGACCATTGTAATATGATGTAATAATGTCAATCAATTCTCATAAATGATAATCAGGAAAATATTGTATTTATTTCTAAAATAATATTAATAAATTCACATTGTGCAAATATTATGTTTCTTCAAATTATCTGCTGTCAAATGCTGTGGTGCAAAATAATGAACTCGACACACTTTTAAAACAAATTAAACAAATTTATTTACATTAACTTTGATTAAGAATTTATTTACAATATTTACAGTTCAAATTAGGAAAACAAAAGAAAATAAAATATAAGAAAATAATAATACAAAATGTTTACACTGTTATTAGCTCATACTCCTATTAAATAATCTATACATTCTTTTAAAATGCTATACTAATAACATTGAAGTATGTTTTTTTTAAAACTTAGACTTTAAATAAATATCAGTGAACTTCAATTATTATACAGAAAAATTTATGTAAACAATATTTATGTAGCATATGTAAACAATTAAACTTTACTAATTAAATTGCTACATCACTTAAGTATTACTGTTATTCATTTCATAATGTACTAGTATGTGTTCACTTTAATATCAGCATTACTTTAATAGCATAATATAGAAACTAATGTATCTTTATAATGTAATAACAAATAATTGATTATAATTTTATATTTCATTTAATGCAATTCATGCTACATGTTTTATCAAATATGCATTACATATATGTACTGTTAAAATAATAATATTTAAATTATTCATCAATTTCAAATTCATAAAGTATTATATTAGATAAATTCTATGATTCTTTTCTATGTAAAATTATTACTTTACTTTATGTGTTATTCTACTCCTTCTTAATAAATTTCTATCTACAAAAACATCCTCTAAACTTATTTAAAATTTCCGGAAAAACAACCTTCAACTTTAAATAAATACTAATTATCCAAACTATTTATACTTCATCATCTATATTCGGTAAATCTTCAATCCAAATATAAACTTCTACATAAAACTTAACTTAATTTATCCAATAAAACAAAAATAAAATATAGACTTTTAAATCTCTTCCTAACTTGCAATAAAAATAATTACTTATGAATAATAAATATAATTCTAATACTATAACATAAAAAAATATCAAAATTTATTTACGAAAGAATCATATAATTATTTCTAAGCTTCTTATGTAATGTTGCATCGTATTTATATCATAAATTCAAATTATGCATATTTAAATAAAACTGTCACTGCCAATATAATGTGTGTGTATTTTTAAAATATTCATACATTCATTCAAAACAACATAATATTTGGTTGATCTAAAGAAAACATATTAAATACATCAAAATTATTATTATTATACAATTTTTACCATCAATAATGATTTAATGTACAGTCCATCTTCCAATATTCTTCGGAATTACAGCTTCATAAAATAATTCACATTTATACTCACGATCATTCTTTAAAATATTCTGTGTTATATTAATTATAAAATAAACTTATGCAATTAATCATTATATTATTTTTAGTTATTATTTAAAGAAATGTACCTATCTTATTTTAATAGATTAATAATATTTAAATTTTATGTTAGATAAATAAAACAGAATTCATATTACATAACTCCAGCGATGTCTCCTTTTCACCATAAAGTTCTTTAATCCTAGGCACACATTCACTAGAACACCATTTCCTGTTTCCGGTCCATCACGTGTTTTTTTAAAAGTTTATGAAAAACGAAAACGTTCTTTTTTTAAAAATAAGTTTCCCACAAGAAAATAAAATAAAATTAAAATAGTTTATAGGATCCTGATTTAGTTCTTTCTAGAATATTATTCAAAGTTATTATTTTAAATTAGTCTATAGTTTATGAAAAATTATCATTTAATTATTTTAAATTGACTGGGACGTCCACATATTATTTGCGCATTCCATAACCAAAATATCCAGGTAAGAATAAGCTTCTTTATCTATAAACGACCAGCGTTTAAATTATTTCAATATAATAATTTTTATTATATTAAGACTTTTAGCTAATTATATTTTCAATTTATTTGCCTTTTAAAATTGTCAATATTCAGTCTTTTAAACATAAAGACTTAACAAGGCAAGTATTTATAAAACTACTTTCATTTTTAATATCTTTACTTAAGATATATATTTAAATTTATAGCTTGCAAAAATACTTTCTTCATAAAGAAGTATTTTATTCTCTAAAATATCTATTTTCTAATAGTCAATAGTAATTAGCTTTTAAAATTATATACTGTCCAAAATACTACTTTTCTCCATCTCGTAATTTTCCGAACTAATCCAGCGTTTGTCATATTTCTAGTATAAAGTTTCCGATATATTTTCACTATATATGATGTTCCCATGACTATTTGCTTGTAAATTGAGCTTAATAGAGACGACCGATAGGGAAAAAATTAAGTTAACACTGCATGTTTATCATTTAAAATTTCTATAACTTATTTACAAGACACTCTTATAATTTTGAAAAATGATTTTAAAAGCGTCTATAAAATTTACGTAGCTATTTTTTAATAACACAATTAACTTGAAAAATCAATCACGAAGTCCTCTCCTAACAATTGAACTGAGCTTTTATACCGGAAGAAACTTCCCATTTGATTGGTAGATTAAACAATCAACTTGCTGGCTTATTTACATATTTACCAACAACACAAAATTAAAAATAAATAATGACTTATTTAATATTTAATATTTATTACATTATTAAATTTCTAAAATAATCTTTATCGTTCATTTAAATTTATTAAACATTCTTTTAAAATATTCTTACTTACTTGATTTTAATTTTAACTTTTATAAGATTATTTTTAAATAAACTAAGTATTTTTTATACGTCATATTTTTAAAACAATACTTTTAAAATCAGATTTAATATTTCACATTGAATATCTTTATTTTTATCTCGTGATAACTCACGTATTATTTATAAATTTTATAACATGATTTTTAAAATAGTTCTGCAACTTTACTAAACAACTTCCAAGCATGTGTGTGTATATTTAACTAACATCTGTTCTTTACAACACAAGAAACGCTTGTCATCGTCTAAAAATAAACTAACAATTGCATTTTTTAAAATAAATATTTTTTAAATAAATAAGATATTATAATAGATTTTAAAATAATTATCCAATATTATTAAAATCAAATATTAGTCTTTTATTTAAGTACTTACAATAATTAAAATATTTATATTCTTTTATAATATTATTTTATCAACAATAAACATATGCATTTAATTTTAACTTGTCTTTTAAACACTTTTAGCTTTAAATACCTATTTATTAAATATATTAATGCAGTATTGATTATGGCCATTTTTCCCCAACCATATATTATAATCATCATCATTTAAAATGTCTCTCTCAATATCAGCACAATTTCACATATCAAATACTCATAGATTGCTTTAATTAAACCTTTTGAAATATTACCATAAGCAAAATTAACATCACATATTCAAATATATCTTAAATTTAAAATTTTTAATAGATTAGCACAAAATTAGATGGTGACCCATACAAAAGGGCACAATATATATATATATATATATATATGTATGAGTATATGAAAATATTCTATAATATATATATATATATATATATATATATATTAATAGAATATTTTCATATACTCATACATTTAAATGTTAATAATTTTACAGGGTTTATCTATGTAATTTTGCAGATAAATGTCATCTATTAAAGCAATGCAGCAATTAAAAACAGGCATTGCAAGCTAAAATTATGCCATCTAGTAGTATAATAAAATCCATAACTCTTTGTGGGAGTCTCATTTAATTATAAAAGTATTTAAAAAGTTATGTAGTGCTCAATCTGTTATCAGGATGTTGATAAATTACTATTATTGGATTAAATATCACTGAGTTTTAATATTGCTTTATTTAATTATTAAAACAACTTATTTCAAATAATAACATTTTTATAGAACATAGATTTTATATTCACCATGGAATTATATATTACATTTTATTATTATTTTTATTTAAAAAATAATAGGATCTGACAATAACAATGGCTTCAAAAAATAAACCCTCACTATTAGGTGATAAATAAGTAATATGCTTAGGAGTTCATATAAAAATTCACATAAAATTTAAGAACTGAAATAGGCAGAATTGAGTTGCAATCCAGAGATATTCAGTTCAAGAGATCATCATTCTTCCACTGTTCTAAATGCAAGATACTATTGATGTAGATAAATAATCAAAATAATATTCTAAAAAGAAAATGATGTTTCCATATACTTTTTAGGTTTAAATGTTGAGCACATGTTGTTGAAAAATCTTCAAAAAATTGAGTATGTAATTTAAAAATCGCACCCTTATACCAAACTACTAAGTATGTAGATAATATAATGTGGTGATACCCTATTAATAATTATTACTGTATAATTTACAAAATTTATCTAAAAAATAATGTTCAATATTTTTAAAAAAATATAACACCTTCACATAAAAAAAAATACTTTCTTAAATTTGAGTACTGTGCAAGATTTGCTTTTATATATTAATAAACATCAGTAAAATTAAACTCACATTCAAATATGTTTAATAATGTGAATGGTTCATGTAAAAAAAGTTACAAGTGTTTACTTTAATAGAAGGCATTTAAACACAAACTTTCAAGCTCCCTTCATCCATCCACTCTATCTCATATGTTATTCTAGACTCCAGGTATATAAAATATGCTTGTATTTAAAAAAAGTGTTTACTCTGTAATTATCTTTTTGTACAAAGTACATTTATAATCATTAGAATGCATTAAAAGAAAATAATGACTTTCTATCTAAATCATAAATCTTGTATTATATTTACATTTCTATTTATTAAAAAGTCTATTACATGTCACTAGTAATTTTTTTAACTATTAGATCTTAATTTAGGAAAAGTAAATTAAATATTGTTTTAGTAATTCAAACAAACTTGATATTGATATGTTTAAGATCAAAAAACTGTATATCCTACACAAACAGATTAAACAAAACATATGTTGCTTATTTCTTCTTAGGTCTTATTTTAATGATGTTTCAAAATTCATTTTAGGCATCTTTTGCAAAAATTCTGACAACTTTAATTATGGAAACTCAGATTATATTCCAACAATTAGTGTGTAAAATTTGTGTACCACCTACTCAAATTTATTTAAATCAACTAAAAGTAAAACTCGAATTTTTTTTTTTTTTAAAAACCCCAGCCTGTCATAAAAATGGTTATAAAAGGATAAAAGCTGAGGTACATTAGTAACTGTATTCTTTCACACTGACTTATAAAAAATATTTGGTTACACCTAATAAACTACTTGATTAATTATAAAATTATATTTTCACTCATAAAGTATGTTGCTTCTTTATGGAGTATTATAACTTTATCTTTCTTATTGCATTGCCAAATCCATATAATGTTAACATTAATTACGTTCTTTATTTCATTAACAAGGCTTCCTATAAAAGTAATAAAGAACGTAAATGATATTAAATATGTTATTTTTAAAATATTTTATAATAAAATGATAATTATCATTTTATTATTTAATGCACATGTTTCTATTTGTTTAATATATCTTAATCAATAGATTAAAAGAATAAAAAAATAAGTCAAAATTATAAAGCGTTAAAAAAAAAACTTAAGTATGTATATGCATATCGTAGTTGAATAGATTAACCACATTTATAAACTAGACATTCCAATTAGAAGGATAAACAAATAAGTTAATTGTTAAACAAATTTATGCAAAAATTAAAAAAATAATTTAAACAAACACAAGAACAAATGTAAATTCATATAACATAATTAAAATATCATAATATAGATTTGATATATATATATGCTAATATGAAGATTTTCATGGGTTACAGATATAATTTATATCTTGTGGATTCATCTGTGTATGATTTTGATTATGATTATTCATGGGACCTGTAAAATATATTATTTATATATACATATATTGTAATTGCCACCAGGCACAGTATATGAAAATATATATAAAAAAAATTAAATTGATTAAGATTTTTCTGTGTGATTCTGGGTCAAACCACTATGATTTAATAAAAATTTGTAATTGCACAAAGAGTAAGAATAACAGATTTTCTACAATGTTGAATGCTTTAAAATATTGGAAGCATCTCAATTTTAGTAGTAAAAAGTTATTTTATAAGAAAATTTTTTTATTAAAAAATAAATACTTTTTTACTCAGGAGGTCGTAAAAAGTTCAAGAATTCCATAAACCTTAAGTTCTACAATCAGTCTTCTACCACTGCTGATTTATGATTTGCCATGTATCTTATATTTGCATATTCATTTCTTTTTTTAAAATATATATTTAATTTGTATTTATTTCTTTTTAATTAATAGTTTTACTGCAATTATTTTTAAATGAAATGAATATTTATATGGTAAATTTTGGGCACCAAATACTGTTTTAAATTAAAATTAACTGTTTGAGATAATGGTTTTATTGAGCTAACAAACAAATATTTTATTTTGGAAAAAAATGTTTGAAGTTCAAAAATCAGTAGATTTATCACTGGTTTATTTACAGTGTTTATTATAAACATAATAATTAAAGGTATAATTTGATATTAACTTACAATATTTTGTGTCATCAAAACCATGTGCTGAAAAATACTTTATGTATAATTATTATTAGTAATATATATATATATAGCTGTTGTATATGATTTTCATTATTTATAATATTTTGTGTGAGAGTAATTTTGTAATTATTACTTTTTAAAAATAGATTTATATTTTGATGATTTTTTATTTTATTTAAAAAAAACTCCATCTTAATGATAAGTTTTGTGATTTACTACTTAAATTTAAAAAGCCTAATGTGTAGTCAACAGTTTATTTATTTGTTATAGTCCAGTAGCACTATTTAATTCACAATCAATGTTGTAATTAGGGGAAGGAGATTAAAAAAAAAATAATAAAACCCAATTATTCAAAATCTCTCAATTTTTTTTTAATGTTTACAGAAAATTGCTAAGTCGAAAGAAGCCAAAAACCCCAGCATAAGCTAAATAACATTTTATGTTAAATAAGACAATAATTAGTAAAAGTAAATTATTATCTAAATTTATTATTTAATTATTTTTGAATAAAAATTTGTATTTAAATTTATATTGTTATCAACAAAATAAAGTTATACAATTTACAAAAAGTATATATTTATAATAAAATTACTATTTATTTAAAGTTTAGTGTGTTTTAAAAAAACAGGAAGTTTATAATAGAAAGGCAAATGATTTATCTTTACTATTTATTTATAATATTTATAGTATAACACAATGCCCAAAAGTTAAATGATGAACTAAAAAATTAAATAAAATTTTAAAAAATACTTTTTATAAATTTTAAGATGTTTTGTTTTTTTATTTAGTATTTTATAATCTTTATAGATATATTAAACAATGTCCATACTTCCCCATTCTTTTGAAATTTATATAAATAAAGATACAATAAAAGACAAAGTGACCCCCAAGATACATTTCATACTGAACCAGCACTCATCAATCTCTAGTTTAGAAAATGATTAGTAATAATCATTATTGTATTTATCTGAGATGGATGGTGTCAAAGTTGTGAGTGGAGTGAAATTGATAATGGTAAATAAAAATGTAACAATTTACTATAGATAAATACTCTTCATATAATAGAGATATATATGGGAGATAGTGACCTGGGCCAACTGATGAGTGCTGGTTCAGCACAAAATGCATCTTGGGGATCATTTGTTTTTTTATTGTATCTTTATATGAATTTAAAAAGAATCTGGAAGTATGGAGGTTGTTTAATATACCTATAAAGATATTACACATAGGAATGAGAAAGTTGAATAACTCAGTGTGTGTGCATGTTTAAAATTAAAAAATCAGATATATTATTCTTTAACTGAGATTTAAAATTTATATCCATGCTAGAGATAATCTCCAGTTTAGAAAATGATTAGTAATAATCATTATTGTATTTATCTGAGGTGGATGGTGTCAAACTTGTGAGTGGAGTGAGTTTGACAATGGTAAATAAAAATGTAACAATACTTATAATCATGATTTAATACAATGTGTATTTTTTTTAATTGTGAAAGTAAATTGTCAACCTATGTACCAAAGTAATTAGGTCCAATATTAAACTTCATTTCATTAACTATACTATAACACAAACAATCACTACTCAATAATTAAATATCAAGTAATCATCTTTTTATATGTGTACACTTTAATATTTATTTTATAACATAAAAATTACTACATATTATTAACATAGTAAACACTTCATATGTATATAAAAGTAAATGTGTTAAGACACTTCATTTAACAAACCTTAGGTATTTAATTAATGTATCAATCTTTATGTAAATGGTTATACGAAATCTATAAGAACACCATGGAAATTATTTATAATGGAAGATGATAGAATGATAGATCTATAATACTATCTGAAACTCTGTTAAACTACTAGAAAATGCATATAGTTAACCAGTTACTTGAAAAATAATAATAAGATATTCAATATAGTTTTAAGCAATAAATTTTGCTTTATCAGATAAAAAAAAAAAACTTCTTTAGCAATCAAAGACTAATTGACAATTTTTATAAGTATTTAATAATTTTACTTGTTTATGACATGAAAACTAGCTATTTTAAAATATATATATTATAAAACATGTTTTTATTAAAGTAAATATACCAACTTTCAACAAGATAATACTTGCTTTCAACTAGGTGAAAAAAACCAGTAATAATCATGTGATTGTAGCAAAAACCATATGATTATTATTGTTTTTTTCACACTGTTGAAAACATGTGTTATCTTGTCAAAATGGTATCTTATTTTAATATTATTTATTAAACATAGTTGCTTCTGAAAACATGTTTTATAAAACAACTTATGCCTGAGAACATTCATTTCAACACACACACACATATATATATGTATGTAATAATTTACAGTGCTAAATATTTATCTCAAAACATTATACATACATAAAAAATGTAAATATAATATATAATACTAGAATTGTTTGGCAAAAAGTATGGTTTATCATGTGCATACACAAAAATTAATTTTGATATAAGTAGGTTAGATATTTTAGTTAAGTAATAATAAAAACAGCATCATCCCACACAGAGTTCACTGAAGAAACAAAACCTTAATCCTATATATAATAATTTTTCATGAGTATTTATATGCAGTGAGATCTGATTAATGAAGGCTTACAGAATGAACAAATAATACTATATTTTTTGTCATTAAATTAAGATTTGCACAAGAAATGCAAATATATATAATGGATACTAAAATGGAAAATCTTATTATATGAGACAATTATAAATTTAAGTAGCCTATTTTTTTACTATCTGTAAGTAATATATATATATATATATATATATATAATAGTCTGCTGGGTAATTATATAGTTATAATGTGAAGCATGTGTCATGAAAGAGGAATTTCTAAGCAGAGAAATATTGTTATCTTTCAAAAAAGGAATAATTTTGCAGTATAGAAGAAATCTAATAGCTAGATGTGAAAAAGCCTATAAATGTTATTGGTTGAAATAGGCAATACTGCAACAAACATTACCAGATTGTACAGAAATCAGATGCATGAGGTTTTAAAGGGCGTTTTAATTTGAGAAATGCATCAGACATATTTTTCACATTTTTTTTCTGAAAGCACTTCATCTAAAGTAGTTTTTTAAAATTCTTTTTCATATATATACAAATATTATATTATTGATTACTCTTGAAGTGGAAAAAAAAACATTTCTAAAAAATAAAGAAGAGATCATTTCCAAAAAAGACAGTAGAAAAATATTCAATAATCTAAGTTCTGAATACAGACAGAATGGCTAGATCAAACATCTGGATCATTTTAAAAAGTGCAAGTGATTTAAAAAGAGCATAGACAGAAAAGGAGATTTCCAGATTGAGCTGTGAAGTGGCAGATAATACTATCAATAAAACCATAACTTGTGAAAAGATAAAGCAATCATTTGAATTTTTTTTGCAGAATATTCTAGCAGAAATGCTATTCTTTGAAGTTTATTGGCAAGAAAGTATAACTCACAGATGCAGAAAAATATTTTATCGCATAGCATTATAAGTCATAGTGAAACTACTAGCTCAGATAGGATCACTGCTAAAGGATACTTTAAGAAATTTAAGGAAAAAAATAATTACCATGAAAAAAAGCTAATCAATGACCTATGAATTTGTATTAGAGTACACAAAATAGTTGATATTTCTATTTTCTACTTTTAAAAGTTTAATTATCCATTTATCCTGAAATAATATGTTTCAATGCAAACTACAATAAGCAGATAATATAAAATATGACTTTCTGGGACCAATTAATTCATTGTATCAGACTTCACTTTATATATGTAATATTTTGAAACATCTACATTAAATTTAATTAATTGCACCATAATATCATTATCTAACTCTAAAACACAAGCGAATAAATTATTTTTCAATCAAGTCAGACAAAAATATAACATTCAAATCAATAGAGATATTTATAAAATTATATCATTTATACAAAACAAAATCTCTAAAAATTCATTTTAATAAAATTTATATCATTATTAATATATATTAGATTTATACATTGTTAATTAATATGTAATATTCTGAAAAGATGAACTTTCTAAGCCACATGTACATTTATATTTGTCTGAAGGTTTGTGATTATGGTATATTATTAATAGTCCAACATATCACATCTAACATCTACATTACATTTATTTAAACATCTCATTATAAGCATATATATTGTACCGGATATGTTATTACTGTTTAACTACTGGCCTCTTAGGCAGAGAAAAACATACTCGGAGAGTATGTATGTCCAAACAATAGCTATAAAATATATAACTAGCGTTACATTTCCAGGACATAACTTATTCTCGATTGTTGAATTCAACACCACGTTCAAAGTACTTTTTTGTTTTGTATATATGGGCACCAGTTACTTATCCAGAGGATGAATAATGCACTTTAAACAATGGCTACTAACTCAATGCCTAAGTTACACCCAAGACTAGCTCAGCTACTGGTAATCGCTAACAGATTATACAAAATTAGTGGTGAAAAGAATTGACCGACAAATAAAGCTTTAAGTTTAAAGACCATTTATTTTAATTAACATTTATTAACTAATTTTAAATATCTTATTTAACTAATATAACACATGCACATTTATAATTTACATACTATAATATCTTATGAGAAAGCATTAAATAATATTTGAAATTTAAAATACAATGAAATCAATATATGCTAATGCATGAACACACACAACATTTTTAAACACACATATTATAGTTTGTCTATGTATGCTATAGAGTTCTTAAATTTGACTCTTGAGGCATTATGAATGTGATGGCTACTTTGGAAATGAATGTAAGAAAATATTATTACCTAGGATTTTGAAAGTGGATGCATCTTGCTGTTTTCTGGTTCTAATGAGATATTTTTAACCAGTTAGATTTGAAGTTTTCTTGTGGAGATTAGATGATGATTATTCTGAGGCATTTTCTTTAAGACAATTAGATATTGAGTGGCTTCAGGTTGTTACGCAGACATCACTTTTATTGGGTAGATTGGCTGTTTTCATTGGACTTCAGGCTAGAGAAAGTCATATGTTTTATGAGGTTTTAACACAGCATTCTTGATTCTGGATGCATAATAATCTGACTGATATAACTCTCTTAACCTTTTAAGTGCGAATTATATAATTGGCCGAATGAGTTAAAAATCAAAACTTTTAATTGGCCAACTCACAACGTTAACAAAATCAATTGTTAAAATAGATTCATCTTTTAATAATATAAATACGTTAGTTTCGTTTGTAAAAAGTATATTAATTTGTCAGATTATGAAAGTAAATGAAAGTCTTTTCAAAAATAAATTTTGATTTATAATTTAAAAAATATTCAATTGCGGTGAAATTAAAGTAACTCTATTTTGACCAACCAAAAAAAGTTCTGACATAATCTTTTTTTTTTCACTTTTATGTTACGATAAATATGTAGCAATAAATGAATAATTCTTGGTAACATCTTAATTATTTTTCTAAAATAATTTGATTTTTAGTATTATTTTATCAATAATAATTTGTAATTCAATTCAAATATTGTTTAAAATGTTGTAAACATTTGTTTATCATTTTCGAAATAAAACACAAAATGAACGTAACTTTTTACTTTTTGGCAGCCATATTCCTTCTTGACAGAATTATGACAGCCAATAAGATTCAAGAAAAGGTAGTGAGAAGGCAGTGCTTTGGTTTTGTTTGACATATATGGTCACTTTTATTGATTTTTTACTTGTAAAATAATTCTGAAGAGGACACCATCTTACAGAACTTTTGATTTTCTTTTCAATGATGTATAATATGTATACGTGGGATAAAAAGTAGCCGATTTAGGGTGATGTCAAATCTTCTCATTTTTTTACGAGTCAGGCAGCTGAAGAGTTAAATGCAACTTCAAACCCAACTAACTTGACTGTTTTCTGAACTGAACTGAATGATGAAAAAAAACAGGACTATTTATATCCAAGGCCTGTTGTTGATTACATATCCACCGGCAATATCTGTTGTCAAAATTCCTTTGATAATCTTTTAATTATGTGTTTTTGAAGATCATTTAATTAGTAGCCAAGCAAACATGTTGTTTTATATTTTAATTAATAGCCATCGCTGAACTTGTTTTATATTTTTAATTAGTAGCCACCGCTGAGTGTTTTTTAATTTTTTAACTTTCATTTATTTTTTAATATTTAATATGCATACATTATATTTACAGTCACACGCACATATATAATTTAAGATCCATTCACTATTTAATTTTAAGATGACTTAAATAAAAAGAGATTTATGTTTTTAAACTTTTAACTTATATTTCAATTAATAATAATAATAAAGAACTCTTTACTTCTTTTATAAACTTTTAATTTGATGCTTCTGAAGTGAACCCCCCCTTCTGACTCATTAATTGATTGTAACTTTTTTTTAAACTCTTATACTTTTAATCTTACATTTTTGAAAACAAACTGTAATAAAAAAAACCTCTTAAACTTTTAAATACTATTCTCTATTATACTAAAGAAAGATTTTTGTTTTAATAATTTTTCAGATAAAATTATTATGTGCCAATACAATGTTGGTACAATATATAATTATAAGAGGATTTGGACCAAGATGTGCAGCTATCCAATCTATCTCATACACTGATACACATGACCCCACACATATGAAAAAGATAAATGATCTCCAATCTACATATTTCATGCTGAACCAACACTTGTCAGTTGGTCCAGATCATCATCTCCCCCACATATATAAGTTAGAATGACAAAGTCAACATGGGTATGACAATATTATTGACATCATCAAGGAATTGGGGGTTACATCAGAATATTTTCAATGGTATGGAAGGCTAAAGAGTTGTATGGTGGAGTGAATTGAGACCTGTTTATTAAAGCTTAACGATCTGCTATCATGTAATAAAATGAGACCTGTTTATATATGGGGGGGGGGTGATCTGGATCAATTGATGAATGCTAGTTCAGCATGAAATATGTATATTGGAGATCATTTATTTTTTTGCATGTGTGAGATCATGTGTATTGGTTGTATGAGTTAGATTGGATAGTTAAAGGGAGCTTGAAAATCTGGATTTAAATCCCTTATATTTACATCTAAACTTCAGGGATATAAAGTATAACTGTATTTATATATATATAGTGTTGATATCAATTCATAACATAAATACATTTCTTAAATCAATGCAGTATTTCAAATAAACCAAGGATTGAACATGAGAGAGAAATGTTAAATTGATAGTCACATTATTAAATCTCAAATGAATAGTTAAATAAAATTAAATTTGTTAAATTGATTACTAAAGTATTCATGTGGAAGCATAGATGAAGGTACTAATTATAAACTGCTTTGCATATAATTGTGTCTTGAACAGTAATTTTTTAATGAAATAGTACATTTTATATTGTAAAATATTTGTAATCATGTGTAATAATATGTCTCATGTTTAAACAAAATATAATAAAGTTGGATGTATAATTATAAATTTACTGTATATAAATATCTGATTTAAAATATAAATAAAATATATGTATAGTTATATATAGTCCCCATTGATAATCATTTTTAAATTGGAATATGAGATTAGGTTGTGGCTTTAAATTGTGTTCGTTTAAAGAAACAAGAAAAGTAAATTCAAAATTGTAAATTCAAAGGTAACACTTTAATAAAAAAAACAAAAACAAATTGTCAAACTCACAGCTCAAATAATATAAATGCAAAAGTAGTTCTTCATTCTAGTACCATATAGTGCAAGGTTAAATAATCTGTGATTTTTAGGTGCAAAGAAAATTTTCTATCCTTAATATTTAAATGCCATCCTCAGCTTAGTTTCTGGTTTTTATATACATAGAAGATATATAACAAATTTAATTAGTAAATAAAGACCAGAAATTAAAGCCCAGTATAATTTTCAAGTCAAATATGTGATTAACTGTTTAGTCCCAAATTATGTAATAAAAATGAGGCTAAATTTGAAAAATTTAATTTTCACATATGTGGCCTTCAGTTTGAATAATTCTTAAAAACAAATGAAAAAAAATCTTACAATAATTTCTGCTTGCGGAATAAAATGTGAATGAGTTCTACCATTTTGTTTAAATTGAGGTTTGCAATTTATCCATTAAATTATAAGGCTTAATATTTGTTGAGAACTTTTTTTATCTATTAATAAAATGAACACTAAAATATAAATTTTACTGATTATTTGGAAATATTTATTGCAAAGTTTCAGTAGACAATAAAAATGCTATCTGAGTAACTCACCAACAGTGAATATAATCTAAACTGTCATTCTAAAATAACACAGAATTTTCTAGGAAATTGTTAAAAGAATAAATGTTAATTTATTTCTGATGTGCCAATTCAAGTCAAATTTATATGTGTGAGTGTGCAAATATGTAACCATAAGAAATCTAGATTTAGATTTCATAAAATTGTTTCAATTATTCAAAATTAATGTCACTTTTTTCTTGTCTAGTACATTCATATCTAATAATCAGTTAAGGTACAGATTTATGTCAGTACTCATAAATAAGCTTACTTCCTTAGATATTATAGATGAAGAATACTTTTTCTTAGCAAAATAGCATCTTAAAGAAATCATACAAATATTTTATAAATTACACTGAAATGTTTCACTGCCTGTTATGCTGACCACAAGGTAAAGAATTTTAACAGTTGTTGGTAGTCAAGAAATATAATCAGTATCCAGTATAGAAGTATATTAGGAGATCATGAAGAAAAGTTTGGATGCATGGTTTGATTATCATCAATAATCTTTGGTTGACATTAATTACTGTAAATATGTTTTTGTTTTTTTTTACAAATTGTGCTAAAGTTATATAAGTGGTGTATTAACAAATAATTAAGGTCTTTCTGGGTTACATAGATATCACCAATTTATTGTCTTGATAGATCACTTAAAAGGTTAAGATAGCAAATCTTCATACTTTAATGAACAGGCTTCAATCTACTCCAACCTCCAACTTTTCAGCCATCCATATCATTGAAAATCTGATGATGAAAACCCAAATCCCTATATTTACAATTAATTAAACTCCAGGTTTGTGAAGAGTGTCTGGTTTTCAAATATTTAAAATATTGTTTACTATTATTACTAAATGTACGATTGTAAATATAGATAAATACTGGTATACTATGCAATAAATAATTTCATTAAAAACCAACCGCACATTTAAATTGTAGCTTGTTGTCCATCATAGCGATAATATTTGAAAAGATTTTCAACTCCGACCTTCTCAAATCAGCATTTTTATTTTATCTCCTAGTTTAGATAAAGATTACTTTTTTAGCTGGTAGAAGAAATTGCATAACTGTATTATTATTGTTTTTTTGTTTTTTTTTAATTAAGACGAATGTGATATTTAACAAATATTCTAATAGCTATGTTTCTATCCATAAATATATCTTATTAAAGTCTTTAATAAAACATTTTTTTGATTTATCTCAATTCTTAAAGCCAGTTTTATTAAATGGCGTTTGTGCACTCTTTTAAAACTATAACTCACGTTTTGTAATTAAAGACATAACTCGGGGATATTTACAAAACTTTCTTAAAAAATTAATAACCATATAATATTTTTAAGCAACAAAAAATATATTCTTAATATTTTTTAAATAATTTCTCAGATACCAATTTCAACGCTATTATAATCTTAAAATACCATTTTAAACTTTTTTATAATAATGTACGACGTTATTAAAAATATTGCAATAGCTAAAGGCTATTTATTTAATTAAGAAACATTTACTTAGCAAATCCCCAGCAGACATATACTATTAATATTTTTGCATTATTAAAATCATTCTAAGCTAAATGATTTCATTCTAATTTTTTTTTTTTTTTTTTGCATATTCATCGTTGATAAAGATGCATCAATATAAATAATAATTATATCAGCCGTTGTGTGAAAAATCACATGATGTTTTAACATCAAATTTTTAAATTGAGCGCATAATTCCATTCAATTACCTCAACAGTGTTTTTCTTTTTTGCTTTTCTTAGCTGGGAATCAATCCAAATTCTCTAGCTCTTAAGTTTACCATTCCACTAGTGGGGCTAAATTACATAACGTAAAGTGGCAGTGAATTTATTTTTCTCATTTATAGTCATTGTTATTTTGAATTATGGATAAAAATTTATTTCTACAGTAAAAATATAATCAATTCCACTTATATATATTTTAGAACAACTTATGGTAATTCCTAAGACATTTTCCAATGGAAAATGTTATCAATAAGTCTCTAATATCATAATTGTTTTTGATTTAAAAGGAAAATAAAAACAACCATTTGTTTTTAAAATTCTATATTATTTTTTTATTAAAATAAAGTTTTTTATCCACTTTTATCTTATCTATTAACTATTGAGAAAGTCGGAATATATGTGTTATAAAAGATTCTTCCTTTTCAATATCATAAACTTAAAAGATAAGAAATAACTGTTGCATTTTTTAAGGAGTAGAAACTAAATCATTTCATCATAACTTATATTAAACGAAAGAAAACATTATTTCCTATTCTAAGGTTAAAAAAAAAAATACCGAAAAGAAAACACCCACTCAAAAAAAAATTCTACAGATTGACTATTGTTGCTTTTTATCCGTATGCTAATGGTGATACCGTTCTTAAAATATATAAAAGATACAAATATTTTTGTCTGAACAACTCATTAGTATCAATCTCATGAAGAACAAGCTTTATAGTTCAACAATAGTACATTAGTCATATGACTATTATTTGTGTTTAAATTCAGATCAAGTAATCTAGATTTTTTTTTTGAAAGGATTGGAAATTTTTTTTTACTTAGATAGATGACTGATAGCCCTCAAGCTAACTATCAAATATTGCATTTTAAATAATATAGGGTATATGAGCACAGACTTTCACATGACCCACCACTCTCCACTCTATCTAATAACACTGATACACTCAAGCACATATATGCTGAAAAGATAAATAATCACCAATATACGTATCTCATGCTAAACCGGCAATCATCAGTTGGTCCAGATTATCATCTCCCACACATATATACTATAAGTGCTCAGATATTTATTAAGATAGACAATCTTCATACTTTAATGGACTGGCTCCAATCTACTACACACTACAACTCTTCAACAGTCCATCCAATTGAAAATCTGATGATGGAATGCTCGAAGGCCACCCTAAGGCCGAGATTCTCGTCACACCCATGTTCAGATTGACCTTGAATCTCGGCCTTAGGGTGGCCTTCGAGCAGTCCATCATCAGATTTTCAATTGGATGGACTGTTGACGAGTTGGAGTGTGTAGTAGATTGGAGCCAGTCCATTAAAGTATGAAGATTGTCTATCTTAATAAATATCTGAGCACTTATAGTATATATGTGTGGGAGATGATAATCTGGACCAACTGATGATTGCTGGTTTAGCATGAAATACGTATATTGGTGATTATTTATCTTTTCAGCATATATGTGCTTGAGTGTATCAGTGTTATTAGATAGAGTGGAGAGTGGTGGGTCATGTGAAAGTCTGTGCTCATATACCCTATATTACATATATAGACACACGGTATATATTAAGCCTGTGTTTCACTTATTTTAAATAACTATCTGAGTATTCTTAGCTATAAGATATTCAGGAATAAATAACAATTCAAACCCTCACTATTCAGTAATTGCCAACCTGAAAAGTACTATCTTTTATATCGTTTGTCTATAACATCCTGTCTAAGAGATATTTCATCTAAAATATGTTATCTAAAAACTGCTTTCTCTCTATTAGCGTACATATTTATATTAGTGGATCATGGTATCAATGTGTGAGTGATTATAATTCTTTATAGAATTTAGATATTATGTATATATCTTAAATTATTGAGTGGGAATAAGTTTAAAAGTTATTAAATAATTATTCATTCTGCTTTATAGGTTAAATTTAAACTGTTTAATTTAGAGCTTTAGTAATAATTTGTTTAATTTAAATTCCATACTTGTTTGTGATTGTTTAAATATATGTTGCTTTATATATGTCTAAAAAGCTAAAATAAGGTGGGGACACCTTTTTAAATCATTGCTAAACAAATAGATTAAAGTTAAACTGGATGGTGTAATCTATATATGAGTAGTTATAATTTTTTGATATATTTTCCCAGTTATGTTAAGCATGGATATTTTATATACATGTTGAATTTTTAGTCAGGAGTGTGTTTAAAAAGTGGTAATAAAGTAATTGTTTAGTCTGCCTTTAATAGGTTAATATAAACTAAGCACTGATTGTATATATATATGTGGGAGATGATAATCTGGACCAACTGATGAGTGTTTGGTTTAGCATGAAATATGTATATTGGTGATTCTTTATCTTTTCTATATGTGTGTGGCCATGTGTATCAGTTGTATGAGATAATGTGGATAGATGGAGGGTGCTTGAAAATCTGAGTTCAAATCTCCTATACTTAAACAATATTTTGTAAAAGAATGACCAAAGTATAGTATGCTTTTAACTTTAATTTCATTATTCAGCTACCTTTAATCATAGTAATTAGACTCTTAATCTGTATTGATTAAAATCATATATAATAGCACAGCAAAGGTACGTCCACTTTTTCTTTTAAAATATATATGTTCTACAATAATATCAACAAATAAAAAATCCTTCTCCTTTTTCTTTTCAAAAACTTTATTTTTATATCTCAATACTGAACATATATATACATTTATATAATACAAAACTCCAATGTTTCAACTGTTTTTATCTCATACAGTCATTTTCAAGGATATCTCTCTCCCACTGTAGAGATATCCTTGAAAATGACTGTATGGGATAAAAACAGTTGAAACGTTGGAGTTTTGTATTATATAAATGTATATATATGTTCAGTATTGAGATATAAAAATAGAAGTTTTTGAAAAAAAAAAGGAGAAGGATTTTTTATTTGTTGATATTATTGATTAAAATGTATTTAAATTTAACACAATCTAAAAGTGTACTCAGAACTACTAAATATGACTGATCAGTGACATTAAAGCTGAATCATAACATGTTATTATTAAGTCTATTATTACATATACTTATAATGGATGCTTTAATGTGTGTCTGTTATATATACATTATTTAGATAAGTGAAACACAGGTTTATTATATACCTGTATCTATATATGTAATATATAGGATATATGAGCACAGACTTTCACACGACCCACCACTCTCCACTCTATCTAATAACACTGATACACTTAAACACATATATGTTGAAAAGATAAATAATCACCAATATACATATTTCATGCTAAACCAGAAATCATCAGTTGGTCCAGACTATTATCTCTACACATATATACTACAAGTGCTCAGATATATATTAAGATAGACAATTCTCATACTTTAATGGACAGGCTTCAATCTACTCCACACTCCAACTCTTCAACCGTCCATCCAATTGAAAATCTTTTCAACATATATGTGTTTAAGTGTATCAGTATTGTTAGATAGAGTGGAGAGTGGTGGGTCATGTGAAAGTCTGTGCTCATATATCCTATATATTATATATATAGACACAGGTATATAATAAGCCTGTGTTTCAGTTATTTCATTGTAGAGATATCTGCCTATCCTTGCATATGTATTAAATGGATTATGCCCTGTATATGTGGGGTTCAGATTGGCCTTAGGTCTACATGGGTGTGACAAGAATCTCAGCCTCAGAGTGGCTTTTGAGCATTCCATCATCAGATTTTCAATTGGATGGATGGTTGAAGAGTTGGAGTGTGGAGTAGATTGAAGCCTGTCCATTAAAGTATTAGGATTGTCTATCTTAATATATATCTGAGAAGACTTGTAGTATATATGTGTAGAGATGATAGTCTGAATCAACTAATGATTGCTGGTTTAGCATGAAATATGTATATTGGTGATCATTTATCTTTTCAACATATATGTGTTTAAGTGTATCAGTGTTATTAGATAGAGTGGGGAGTGGTGGGTCTTGTGAAAGTCTATGCTCATATATCCTATATATTATTTAGATAAGATAACCTTTAAATTATCCACAGTGAAAAAAATGAATTTTTTTTTACTCCAAAATGTATCAGGTTGTGAGCAATGTTTTTTAATTCTTGATTTTCTCTTTAGCTTAAAATAACTAGCTAAGCATTTAACAACTAATAAGAGTTAGTTACATTAATTGGATATGGAACAGTTTCTTAAAATATCTTCATTGTTGGAAGTGGAAAAACTTACCAGTTTTATCCAATAATGTGAAAGGCTGAAACCTTTGACAGATATGCCTTAAAAATGCTTGAGGCTGGCTTATTTATATATAAATTTAAGTAAAGAAGAATGTGGAGCAATCTTTTTCTTGTAAAATCCCTGTCTTGTGTTTTGATCTGAGAGTTCTCTGTGCAGTCATTATTACATCTGATTGGCTGTCTTCTAAGTATTTTTAAGATGCATCGATCAAAGGTTTCAGTCTTTCATGTTATTATTATAATCTGTTTGCACTTAATAAATTGATATATTTACATTTGTTACTATCAATTCATTAGTTTTATCCAATGGAAATTCAATCTAATTCACAGGCATAACAGTTATGTACTAATATAACATCTTGAGATCATTTTTGATGCACGCTTCAAATTAAACAACAATTTTTTATTTATATGTATTATATTTGAAGATCTGATCATGAATGTAGAATTTGGTTTGTGGATTATATAAATATTAGGCAATTATCATAAGGTGGTTTAAAAATTGCTGAGGAATTAGTAGAGTTTGTGTCATTGAAGCTATATACAAAACAATTATTTTCTACACTGTAATTATTCATATAAACATCTTTTTACGTATAGAAAACACAGATATACATTTACTGAGTCCATCCTGTCTGTGGGGTTGTCTAATGGTGCAAATGTATAAAAGCTTATTTTTCAGTGAATAAGATTTGTATCATTATTTGAAATATATTATTTTATCAACAATACATAATATTCATTTGATTGATTTGCATCCAGCTTGCCTGAGACTTATTTGAACTAACTGTAACAAGCAATATCGGATAGCTAATAAGTTAATTATAGCCCAAGGTTTTCTTTTTAAAAATTTCCCAGCTACCACAAATTTCAAACATGTCATACTAATCTGTTAATATTGCAATATAATATATTTCATCTTTTTAAAATATTTGAACAAAGTATCTTTTTATTTTTTCAATTTCAAATAATATTATAAGTAGTTTCTCATGAAGCCATGAGATTTTAAAGCTCCCAAGTGGTTGTTGAGCATGAGAGCTTTAGTCAAGTGACCCAATCATTCTTTTTTTTTTACATTTTTCTAATGTGATAGCCAATCTAAGAATATTTAGCTTTTGGGTCTATTATGCAATGATTGCATGTTGAACTCTAAAGTAAGTTTTACGAAATATAGTTGAGTCTGTGCAATAAATCATTTAATTATTTTTTGTTGACTAAACTATACCAAAGTTTCAACTAATCATAAAGTAAGACAATGAATTAATAACTCAACCTTATAACAAAATAGCATTATTGATAATCAGAAGAAACATTTGCTTTTGTTTATTAGAGTTGATTGAAGCAATTGTTCAATATGGATTCTGAATTTATATAATCATTATTAGTAGAGTTTCGGTACACAAATATATAACTAACAGCAATTACGAGATCTTTCCAGTTGAACGAATTTACTATAACCAAAATGAATATTTTCAACAATTATAATTTTAAATTCACTCAATTCAGATTATTCTTTAAAAAAAACAACAACAAACAGATATTAAACTAATCACCTTTGTTCATTAGCAAGCTACTGTACCTACTGAGCTAACAGATCATCTGTTCAAAACTAGCATATTTTTATAAAAGTTTATTTAATTATTTTTAGTTGTAATCTCAGTTTTTTTTTTTTTTAAATTTACTTATTTATTTACAAAAGCTCAAACCAGTTACATTAAAATAAAATCAAAATATTTATTTTCAACTTGTAAGAAAATATTAAGGCAAGTTTAAAATACTTTCAAGTTTGAGTTTAATATTTAAACTATGTTGTCTAATGCATTTTATTTCCAAATCACCATCTCTCTCTCTTTTTTTTTATTACTTTAAGTCTAAAGAATAACTTCTCCCTCCCCCCACCAAAAGAAAAATTCAATGTTTATTTTAATCATTAAAAAAAAAAAAAAACATTAATCAGAAAAACTAAACATTTGAGCTAAGCATAGAGAAAATTATATATAATTTAAGCTCACCATGTGATCAAATTTGATGTAGAATAAAAGATTTTAAAATCTTAGAACGAATTAGCTGAGAAAAGAAAATCAAAATGTTTGTTTTATGTAATAAAGAAAAGCATTTTCATTTTTTAATCACCTTTTTTTTTTAATTGAAGATGTTGTAACAGCTGACTAAATAAGATACAAATTCTTTTCAAATTGCAGGGAAGATGTTTATGTCGAAAATTGATTTAAGTTTCAACTCTGCGACATATGTAAACATAACTACACTTTTATTATATATTATAAAAGTAAATGTAAGAAAGTTTCAATAGATTAGTGATTAATATCTTTTTCCCACTGCTTTCTATTTCTTTATTTTTGCTTTTATAAAAATATACGTAGTCAAAGAATATTTATTACCAAATAAATTGTCTGGTCAAGGATTATTTTAAATATCGAAGAGTAGCCAAAGATTAATAAAAATATTTAAAAAAAGGTTTTAATCGATTCTTTTTTTTCCACATAAGAAAAAAAAAAGGATGTATAATTTTTATACAAATAATGACGTTGAGGAAAGCTTATAATTTTAAAAAATGAGATAGACACTTTCAAAATCTAAGTAATATAAATATTTCCTTAAAGGATTTGGAATTATAATAAAAATAAAATAGGGAAGTTATATAAAAAAAATCAGGATCAATGGGAAAAAATTACATCAAAAGTTGATTTTCTTCATAGAAATTTATATATATATAAAGGCTCTCGTAAATCATTTCTTATGACTCAAGTTTAGTGAGGATAGTTTAATGCCGATTATAAAGTCAAGAAAGAATAAAATATTTGCTTTTAGAATTAATTCTCTTGTTTACCATTTTAAATTGAATAATTAAAGTGGAAAAACTAAACACGCAAAATGCATAATAAAACATACATTTGTGGTAAATATCGTAGGGAAAGCCCTTGTGGTGTACAACTCTAGTTCATTCATTTACCAAGCTCACAACCTGGTATTTGAATTCAAGTTGGGTAAATTTTATTATCTGTTTATGTTACAAATAAACTTAAAATTAGTTTATCATTAAACTGAAGCGTAGCCATCCTGGTAACAACATTTTTTGGAGGAAAAAGCAACCAGCTAAAGAATATAAGTAAAACTGACTTAATATAATCAATCTTTGTGATAGATAAAAGAAGTGTCATAATTGAGTGCTGAATCCTTAGTCCAAATTTCTTATGTCATAAAATATTACACTTCAGATGTAGAAATATTATTCACTATAAGAATAGAATTAGGTAATAATTTCACTTTTCATATAACTGTTCTTGTTCCAGATGTTTTAAAATTAGAATTTTTATACATGCTGCTTTTTTCATGTATGGATGATGGAAAGATATTTTTCAATTGATATATGATTCTATACTTTTTTCAAATAGTTTTGCACATACTGGTAGAAGAGTAATAGGTCTGAAATATGAAGAATCTGATTTATTTCCTGATTTATAAATTGAAATTATTTTTGAGATTTTCAAACAGTCAGGAAATATTGATGTTTTAAATATTAGCTTGAATACATACTAATGTGGGTGTTGATAATGGTATATAACCTTTGTAGATAAATTCTAGTATGTTATCATTGGCAATACTTCTTTTGTTTTTCAAATATCTATTAATATTTATGATTTCTCTAGCATTTATATTATTTATGTTTATTATGTTATCATTTTGTAAAAGATTTTCTATAAAATGATATGTGAATTTCCATTAGTGTGGTCTTTTTGAGAAGAGAAATATTTTATAAATTTATCAAGTTTAATATCTGTAGTTAATGCATTATAGATTTTTAAGTGGCCTTTCATAATATCCCAAAATTTATTTGGTGATCGAGAGGTCAGCGACAGCTGCTTTACAAGCAGTTGTCCCAGGGTAGCGGGTTCGCTTCTCGGTTGATGCTATGACACATGGGAAAAAATATAATCTTGTTTCTCCAGTTTTTTAATTAATGATCAACAATTTTTAAAATTATTTAAATACCTCATGTCTAATATTTTTTATATAAAGAATAAAAATGTTTTCTTTTAATGCATTTCATAAGCTTTCTAGAGAACAACTTAAGATAATTATGGGATTTGATCGTTTGTAGAGGAATAAATTTTTCTACCTTATTAAGAAATAATTTTTGAAAAAATTCTGCAGCTTTTGATGCATCACTGCATTTATATATACATATTTAACTGCTGTATACAAGCCAAAATAATTGCCTTTAGTATAATTTTTTTTAGATTGTATTGTAGATTTCATAGTTTAAAGTTTAGAGATAATTCAATTTCAATTGCAACATGATGAACATCTTCAGTCACTAAAGGGTACTCACATTTTTGGATATTAGTAGATTGACTATTAGTAATTATTAAGTCTAATGAGTAGCCATTTTTATTAAAATATACCATTTACCTACTTTAAGTCTAGAAATTTAAGTAGTTTTATTAATTGGTTACATTTAAAGTTACCATTTTTATTATCATTATTTTTATAGTAAGAAATATTCCAATCTTCCATAAAAATTATATCATGTCTATATGTAATGAGGAAGGATTCAAGTGCTCCCAAGTTTGCTTTCAAAATTTTAAGGTGATATATTAAGTGAAATATAAATGGGACCTAATAATAATTTAGAATTATGTACCTCAATTTCCAACCATAATGCATCAAATGAAAAATCAGAAATATATATATATATGTGTGTGTGTGTGTGTGTGTTTATAACCAATATGATTATTGATTGCAATTAATGTACCTCATCATTGGGAAGCAATATTTAATGGTCTATCACATCTGTATACCTTATATCTATTATTTATAAATTCTTTATCATATATGTTTTCATTTAGCCATGTTTCTGTTAGATATATAATATCATAACTTTCTGCTAAAATTCTATGTTTAATTGTACATAGTTTAGTATGTACAACTGTAACATTTTGTGAATAGATATTAAGAGACGTTTTATTATACATTATTTCCATCTTCAATGGTATGTTTATACTGCAATTGTGATAAATTACTATTTATGACTATTGGTATAAATTTAGAAATATTATCAACATTTGTTAGTGATGATTTAATTTGTAATCTGCCATAGTAGGGCATTAACACCAAACCAATACACCAAAGCTCTGTATTTGTAAATTGCTCTGTATATTTTTTTATCTATTTATATATAAAAAGAAGCATATTTTTTGCTTTCAGATTTTAATTTATAACATACAATTGATATATTAAGTTTGTTTGTTAAATACTTAGTAATATCTTTCCCAGTCATTGTCATATCAATTCTTTAGAAAAAAAATTACTATCAATTATTCTTGGTTTTATTGTTAATATATTATGTCCAATCTGAGTACACATTATACATTTTTTTTCTTTTTTTATATATGATACTATGATAAAACAATCACAATTACTTGCTTCATTATCTCTGTTAGTTGATTTTATGGATAGTCAGATTCATTTCCCTGTATAAATGCAGGATGGTTGTCATTTATATTATTTATTATATCAGCTTCATTGTTATTACTAAAATTTCCAGTAAAAGATTTATCTGCATCAGTTCTAGATTGTAAAGTTTTATTTAGATATTCACTTTTATTATGAGAATTCTCAATGTTATTATTAGGGTTAATTTCAATATTATTTTTTAATTTTCTTCTTTTCTTCCACTAAAGTTTTTTCTAGCTAAGTGATTACTTGTATTGTTATTATCCTTCTTAGTTAGAATTTTGATTTGTTCTTTTTAGGTGGTAAAGATTTATTCTCTTTTATTTTCTATAGATGCCACTATTAAATTATTTGTGTAGGAGTATTATTAATATTCTCAGATTTATTATAACTTTAGGTTTCCCCAGTATATCCTTAATTTTGATTTTTAAAAATAAGTTTTCATTAGATAAATGTTCTAATTTTTGTTAAATCCTAATTATATGAGAGAAAATTAATTTAACACTTAAAATAGTTTCTTTACAACATTCCTGATCATTGAAGTCTGTACAATGTGAAGAATAATTGCTATTACTAATAGATTCTGTTATTTTTTGCTCCAAATTAAATATATAATTTGAAGATTTTTTTAATGTGATCTTTCCTTCATTATGAATATCAGAATCAGTTTGTGTATTAAAATTAAAATTAACTTTCTCTTTTAATTGGGTCAATTGAAAGTCTATTCCTTTACATCCAGGACATAGATAATAATTGTTCCCATTCAGTCTAAGCATATTTAAATCAATTGAGATTAATTTTAGACATTTTCCATAAAATATCCTGGAACAAATTCCAAAATAAGTTTTAGACATTTGTTCATTAGTAATATTAGAAAAACAAAATGGACATATATCATTGCAATTAGTATTAGTATTACAAACTAATGAAATATTTAAATTTTCACTCTTACTTTGTTTAACAGTTGAATGTTTTATACTTTTACATCCATTATCCTGTTTGATTTGATCAGCCATTTTGATTTTTCCAATTTTAGGACTAATATCTTCTCTTCCTAATGACTTTTATCCTATTTTTCCAAATTAACTAATTTAGTTTCAAAATCCTCTATTTTGTTTTCAACACCTGAATTATTAACACATTTTTTCATATATATTACTCCACTTCTTCTTCATTTCATGTTCAAATGCCAGAGTGAATTTTTTATATAACCCATGAAACTTGTTAATACATTTACTGCACTTGATACTTGATTACTTATCAAATATAAGCCCATTACATAAAGTATATGGTGTGTCATCCATAGGCTGCAGAAAAATAAGAAGGTGGGATTCCATATTTATTATTAAAAGAAGATCGCCTTCACAACAGTTGAGATTATTGATTGTTATTGGGATTATCTAAGTATTGACTGTTTTTTTATAATCTATACATAAAAACTTTCCAGCAGTTAATATTGTATAATAGATTGAGATTATTTCTCAAACACTGGTCTATTAAGTAAATTAAATGCTCTCAATCCAAAGTACAAGATAAAACATTTTTAAAGAAAAGGTTGAAACAACTATTCTTTTTACATCAATTTATATATAGAGACCAATATTAAGCACTTTGGAAAGAAAACATTAAGTATTTTGGAGAGAAAGCATAAAGGTTTTAATCAATCATATTGCTTTATTAAAGCTGTATTTCAAATTTCTTAACATTATTTTAATTGGCATTTGCAACTTTTTTCAATAAGTGGCTATGTAAATATAATCTTCCTAATAATTAATGTTATATAATGCATTGAAATTAATACTCCAACACTGGTCTATTAAGTAACATAATTGATTTAAAATGTTTCTGCTTTCTGTTCAAAGTGCTTAAGATTGACCTCTATATGTCAGTCGAGGCAAAGAGAAAAAGGTGTCCAATCTTTTCTCTAAAAATATTTATCTTTTGCTTTGAATTGAGGCTAGTTCATTTACTTAATAAACCAGTGTTGGAATATTAATCTCAATGTATTATATTTATTTATTTATAAATAAAAAGAACACAAAATTTTATTTTCTACAATGCTTTTTATTTTGTCAGATATGCTTCAAATGGTTTTTTCCATTCTGTACTGATAATTAATTTTTAAAATTTTATTAATATTTTCAAAATGCCTTTAATGAATATAATTCTCTCTATTTATCTTATTGTGACTGTATGAATGAATACTAGATGATAGTATTGTAGCATATTCTCAGTGAAAAGCTTTAACTTAAACCCCACTTTACACACATTTCTAACTCTTTTATGCTATTGCACTAATAGTTTAATATTCAAAACATTCTAAGAACTTGAATCCCATCCAGTTTTGTTGTATAAGTAGTTAATTGTGAAGCAAACATGACCTATATATTTCAATGATCACCATTTCTTGTTTGGATTGAGATAGTGTATACCAATAAAATAATATTTGACATTCTCAACTCACATTTGAGCTAAAATCTTTGTTTTTTATTCTTCTTTTTAAATATCTGTAATCACTTATTTTAAAAAGAGCATCAATCTACTGCTTTCTTCTTGCAGACCTTTTTCTTTACAGCCCTGTACACATTGGTCATAACTTCTCTACTTTTAAATATGTAGCCAATCTTATTAATCTTTTTCATCATAATTTTATCAAAAATAATTTTTTTTCACATACTACTGCATTTCTGATTTCATTTCTTTCAACTTATCTTTGATATATTTTTCCAAATCGTTTCTTTTTTTAAAATTCTCCAATGTTCTCTCACTTTTCCTAATTTCTCTGAGATAAATTTAACAGATGTACAAACATTAATAGAAATATTTCAGGGTATCTTGACATATAACTTCACAAGCAAGATTCCTAAAAATTTCTATTATTGATTTTTAATTTTAATTATCACTATGGGTGATTCTTGTATTTATAATAAGTATTAATTTTAATTATCACTATGGGTGATTCTTGTATTTATAATAAATATTAATTTTAATTATCACTATGGGTGATTCTTGTATTTATAATAAGTATTAATTTTAATTATCACTATGGGTGATTCTTGTATTTATAATAAGTATTATAATTAAAATTATTTTACAATTATTTATTTTTAAAATAGTGACACTCATAAAAAATCATTATTTCTTTAATGATAATCAAAATAGTAGCAAACTATCTAGGCAGTAGTTCTATGTAGTACAAAGCTAGTAATCAATATATGCAGGAAGGTTTGTGCATAAAATCCCCCTCTAGTGCCTACTCATCCAATATCCCCAGACTAGTTTCTGGCTTGTTGACTTAATCAGTGAGGAGCCTTGGATCTGAGAGCACTGCACCTAGATCTTAGGATCTAATGCAACACTTCAGTATTTATTTAGCTATAAAGCTAGGAGCTCAAGATGGAAACACATTAATGTTTGCAATCCAATTTCATTTGCCTGCAGAGACATATAGATCTGAATCCAATTCAACATTTTCACATTTTGGTACCTTTAATTTATCAAAAAACACCCTCACCATCATCCCATAAGCAGTTAATGGTATAAAATCAATAAAATTATCAAATGATCACCATTTTATATGCATACACAAGCTATTATTACCAGTAGCAAATTTTTCAGACAGTAGTGCCACCCATTGAAAACCTTAGTAATCAAGGGATGCAAGAAGGTTTGTACATATAATCCCTAAATAATACCTATTCCCTAGTCTAGTTTCTCACTTGTGGATTTTCATTAGTGAAGAGCTTTGGATCCTGAGAGCACTGCACTTTGTTCTAACAATCTAATGCAATCCTCCAGCAGCCACCTCTTACCTATTTATTTAACTGTCTGGAGAGTTTTCTACTGCTAATAACAGCTTGTGTAAGGATAGTAAATGGTGATCATGTAATGCTTTGTGAGTTTATAGAATTCTTGCCTATGGGATTATAGTGACTGTGGTTTTTGTTAAACCAAAAACACTAAAATGTATAGATGCTGAACTGGGTTCAAATCCATATAACTATACATATGAATGAGCTTGGATTGAAAACATTAGTGTGTTTTTATGTTAATTTCCTAAATTTATAATTAAATAAATAGGTAAAAGGTGGCTGCTGGAGGATTGCATTAGATCTTTAGATCTAGGTGCATTGCTCTCAGATCCCAATCTCCTCACTGATGAAGGCCACGAGCTAGAAACTAGTCTGCAAATATTGGATGAGTAAGCACCAGATATGAATTTTGTGCACAAACATTCCTGCATACATTGATCACTAAGGCTTGCTCTTAGTGGCACTAGTATTTGGAGATTTGCTACTACTATTTGGAGATTTGCTACTACTAATAACAGCTTGTGTACACATATAAAATGGTAATCATATCCCATGTCTGAAGTAAATATTGGTATTAAAAAATGTCACTTCTAAAAGCTCAAAAACACTTTTATGTTGTTCAAGTTGTAATTTGTTTAAAAAATAATAATTTTAAGAGGTAATGATGTGATGTATAATGACCTCCTTAAATAAAATTAGAAGTTTTTATATGTAAAACAAATACCAAAAACTCTGTTACTCAAATTAAACATTGCCTTTTTCTACAATCATTATAAATCACAATAAACTCATCTATTTTATGTTTCTTATCCCTTAATTATTTGTCTAGTCCTGGTTTCTTTTTTTTATTATGACACTTGAATAAATAAAAAAAGAAAGATATTTCCACAATTCTGTCCTTATATTTTCCAGTTTAGTCTTAAAAATTTAATTCTTTCAATCTCTTTTTTTAAATCTTCCCTCCTCCTAACATTTTATCTTTATAGCACAATAATAAATATTCAAAATTCTCTCTAGCATCATTTTTATCCATTTTTGTTTTTTTCTCCAGTAACTGAAACTCCTTCCCAGTATATTAAGTAGCAACAAGCTTCTTTTATTATTATCATGGATTCTTTTATATTCTTATATATCTTCTATTTTTTTTAATCATATTCATTTTTTCTAACCAAATTATTCTCTTTGATTAACCCTCACAATTATTATATATTTATAATCTATGTATCAAGCTTATAAAAGATGGTGCTACACTTAATAAGCTTTGAGAGCAAATAATATGATGGTAATTCAAAGCATAAGAATTAATTAGAAAATGTGATAACACAGTGATCATACACATACGTATATAAATATACCCATCTACTTTTATCAATCACGCATGTATATATTTTTCCAACATATATATATATATATTCATTTACTGATAAAAACAAGTATGTTTACTCAAAAGACTATTCGTGAAATATAGATGGTAGCACCAATACATTAAAAAAAAAAGAACTTCAAATATTATTTTAATTAATTATTCAGCTTTATCTCAGACGTATAAGGCTAAGTTTAAAGTAAAGTAAAAAATATAAATATGCATTAAACATATAAATATAGTTTTTAAAAATTGAACTTCAAGTTATAAATAGTAAATGATATATTGTACATAGAAAGTGTTTTAAAATATTTAGAAGAAACACCACACACACATATATAAAACTATAAAATAATGTTTTAAATGATAACATTTTTTGGAGAACTTAGAAAAGGCGTTTTTAAGATCTACAGTTAGTATATGAAAAAAAAAGTAAAAACTACTATCAAATAAAAAAGAAAGAAGATATATCAATAAATAATAATAATAAAAATTGTTAGAAGCACAATAAAATTTAAATAAAATTAGTAATGTTAAAATAACTGAAGCTTCCAATGAGTTATATCATGATTGTACCAAATCACAACCATCCATGAGCCTAGAAATCAGACCAATCTCTCAGACCATAGATACATTACAAATATACACTTTGTCAAGCAATTTGTATAGCACATATGGCATTTCAACTTCATATACACATTATTTCTAGAGAAACCCTAACCTTAATGCTAAAATAGTCTTGAAGCTTTTACAATAAAATATTGAGTTACACAATAATTATTTAGGTTAGCTTTCTATAAGGGTTGACTAGATTACAATGCTTCCATGTGTATTGACTTGGGGAAGATCTGATAAATTTGGTCACTAACAGTTTCTTGCTCTGAACTTGTGTGTGCCTGATTGCATTTGACAAATAATATGCAATGTGTGTTACTATCACCATTAATTCAGAAAAGGGTATTGTTGTTCTGTAAGCATGGTAATAAATGATCTGAAACTCAGGCATCCTAATTGACTTAAATAACACAATATCTTCAAATGGGTTTTAGTATTGCAAACAACTCTTTTACTTTAATATGAACAATATTGGATTCACTGTCCAATTAATATAATTGGGCTTTTTATGCTATTGGTTATTTGGTTATTACTATTTCATTGAACAGACATATTTTATTCGGCATCAGTTTTTAAGAGATCTACAATTTGGATGAGCACACTATTGAGGTTAAATCCATAATATTTCTTTTTCCTGATATAAGTTAACATTAGATTATATAATCATTGAAGTCATCTTCTTATTTCATTATCTAGTCTAACATAATGGTCTCATCACTGTTGCATGGTACTTGATTGACATGCTTTAATTGAAATGTGTATGTTTTCATATTGTTACCCATTTAGGTGTTGGATAAACATTGTCTTCAGACACATTCTGTTTAACCATCATTCAATTAGTGTTTTCCCAGAATCTAAAGTTAATGCTTGTGTACATATCAGCATTTTATCAGTTTTATTTTTTGTATTTCACCATAATAATTAGGCTTAAGACTGTTTTTATCCTTTTGGTTAAATGTTTATTTTACCATGTTAGGATTTGCAGGTCTTAGACTTAATGTCAGTATTTAGATCAAGCCCTCAGACATAGTACTTAGCAAGAGTTTTTATGTGGCCCACCAAGACAACCAGAAAAATCCACCTTGAACTAAGATTTCTTTCCTGTTCATGACTGAAGATTTATCTCATATTTTTCACTAGGATGGCCACATCAATACACATGTACAGCGTAGATACAATGTGCAGTGCTTTTTCAGTTGATCTGGTTAATTTCAGTTTTGTCTCTGCATTAGCAAATATATATATTTCCAACTTTAGTGAAACCATGAACCCTCTGAAAAAATGTAAAATCGGTGATGAATGTCATGTGTTTAATGAAGAATGGTCAAACAAATATTTCTTTGGTAATACGGGGAATAAAGCAATGTGTTAATTCTGCTATGAAAAAAAGATGTGGCCCTCTGCTAACCTTCGCTTCCACAAAGTGGCCCCCAATGTGGCCCTCTGCCAACCTCTGCAGCCCCTGAGCCAAAACAATTGCCCACCCCTGAGACAAGGGGTTGAGACCTTAAATATGACCACATTTCAATTCTTTTACCAGCGCTCCGTGATTTAATAACTTGTGGATGACATATATGAGGCTACACTTGGTTTCAATTTAATTCATGAGCTGGCTAAACTCAGGAATGACCAATAATTTACTAATAATATTAAATAAACACACACTTATCACTAAATAAATTAATGCATATATATATATATCAATAAATTAATATTAATTTAGACAGATTTGGAGTAAACAGATGTGCATCGGTTAGGTTTTACATGCACAGGTGTTACAACAATGATGAGATGATTTAGATTATAGTAATATCATAATTAATAATGCACTTTATACATATTATTATATAGTTCATTATCTGTGATTCGCATTCATGCCTACATATATATGTTATACCAATTATTTTGGGTTTGCTACTGAAAAGCTAAATATTACAGAGATGACATATGTAAACATTAATTTATTTATTCTAATATATGATTCATTTAGTGACCTAGATTTCATATTCAGACTAATGCTGAAGTTATATAATAGGATGGAATGAACTGGTGACTATAGCAGAGCTTCTGATACTCTCGTGCTAAAATACTAAATTATTTGTTCGTGGTATGGAATTCAGTACCAAGTACTCAGTTCCCTGGACCTTATGACTTACTAGCATAATATAGAACATTAGTTTGGGATGTTAGAGCAGATTTAAAAATTGATTTCTGGACCCTCATGTCCCAGTTCTGAGTGTGGCTGTCCAAACTAAATAATGGGTGGAATATTATTATAAATCCATTTTAAAAAGGAAGCATAGATACACAATAGTGTTTAATAAAAACAAATTTGTAACACTTACTAAATAATACTAATACTAAAATTAAGATAAATTTATAGGTGCAAAATTCTATAGTTTCATTCAGTGAAACTCTCTTAACCCAGTTCTCAAAGTAACATATTTTAAGCATCCTAAGAGAGGTTCATTAGTAGCAATCTAGTTTTAAAATATTGAATCTATATATTTCATGTAATAAACTAGGACGGAGAAAAGCATATTTAAGGGTTTAATTAATAATTACCAATATGGCTCTAAGTATCATCCTTGCCATTATTTAACTAATATATATATATATATATATATATATTAGTTTATATATATATATATATATATATATATATATATATACAAACTAATACATAATAGCTTAAATAACATATATGTATAATGAGTGCATAGTGGCCTGTTGTTATATATAAAGATGGATTCCAAAACAGAGATTTGTTTGCTATAACAGCAAATAAATATTCTACTGGAGAGCTTCTAATCATCTCTCTCAAAAGTCTACTAAATTACTTATCCCTGCCTTGAAATTATGAGATATCACAACATATAAATTAAGAATAAAATAAAATAATCAAAATAGAAAATAGGCATGACAGCAGATTATGAAAGTTAAATAATAACTGATTACTGTTATTACATATGAAGAGAAAATATTTTAAGATTACATTTATTTTTAGTTACAGGCAAGATTGTTATAGTTATATTAGATTTAATATAAAAAATTTAATTATTCCAAATTTTAGAAACTTTATTTTACAAGATTTTAATTAATCAAGAACTAATAATTACTGAACATTCATTATGGATAGCTAGCTTAAGGAATTTATTAAGAATTTTAAGAGATTTATAGAGTGTTGCAGAGAAGAAATATTATCAAACTTTTTCTAAGCTGTTGTCCAGCATTTGAATAGGCACTGGCAATCCTGAATAGGTTGTTTTTTCAGTGTCTTTTTTGGCATCTGTTGGAATTGATCTCCATTCCATGGTAATGATGATGATGTAGAAGGCACCATTCTTTTGAAGGAAGATGGCAAAGCTGGGACATTCCTAGCCACTCATGTTAATTTTAAAATGGCTCCTGGCAGCAACTGCTTAACTTCAGTTTACAGCCTTACTGCTTACTCCATGCATCACAATGTATCAAGGTCATTAACTTCTTAACTTCTTTATGGAATCCAAAAAGATTGCTGGTGAATAACTGATTCAGTTCATGTTACTGCATAAATTAATTCCATAACTAACAATCCTCTAATCATAACTGGCCCAGTTATCTATACTCCTCCCCTTCATCACTGCTGTTTTTTCTTTATTAGTACCATTTCTTTAATTAATCAATTACATTTTTCCAATTTTCAAATTTACTCTTTTGCATGGGACAATTGTTTACACCTAAAATGTAATCTTGTTACTATGTGAAAAGGACTGTTTTGCATTCTTTATTACAAATAAATTTTTACATTACTTTTTTTTATCACAAACTTGTTTTAGATTTATTTATTTTTAATCAAATAAAGATAAAACAAACATATATCTTTTATAGTATGTATTTTAGAAACTTTATAGTAATGTGTCTACTATAAAAAATGCATACTCTATAATTTCTATCAAACAAAATTATTTTATTTTATTTATTTTTTTGGTTAATGTTACATTTCTACCCTATATGTGCAAGTATATTTTGTACCGTACATGGTACAACATATATATATATTTGAAATCAGACTTTCAAGATTCCTATATCTATCACCTTCATCATATAAAACTGATATATCACATGGTCACTAGATAGGGATTTTATGCACAAGCCTTCTGGCATCCATTAATTACTCTGGTTGGCACAGGGTGGCACTACTGTATGGAATTTTGCCTTGTTTAAAACTGATACACATGACCACATATATGTGAAAAAGACAAATGATCTACAATATGCATATTTTGTACTGAAACAGCACTCATCAGTGGATCCAGATCATCTCCCACACATACATATATAATCAATGCCCATTAAATATTAAGATAGCAAATCTTTAAATTTTAATGGAGAGACTTCAATATTCTCTACGCTCCAATATTTAGCCATCTATATGAATGAAAATCTATTACTGGACTGCTCAAAGCCCTTGTTGATACCAGTCTTATTATCATACCCACATGACTTTATATTACTCTGGTACCTCATATATAGGGCTTTAGTATGACCATTTAGATACATGGAAGAGGAATAAGCAAATATTTTAAATACAAGTCTATTGTTTATACTGAAATTAATGTAATTAGAAGGCATATGGACTGAGACTTTCAAGTTCCAACAGCTATTCACTCTATTTTATACAACTCATGCACATGACAACATATATCTAAAAAAGATAAATAATTTCCAATATATGTATTTTATGCTGAAACAGCACTCATCTGTTGATTCAGATCATCATCTCCCACATATATGTATAATCAGTTCTTAGTTCATATTTAGATAACAAATCTTCAACTTTAATAGACATGATTCAATTTTCTCCACCTTTCAACTTTTCAGTCATCCATATCATTGAAAATCTGATGATGGAATGCCATGAATCATTGTTGATTCCAATCTTATTGTCATACCCATGTCTTAAAATCACTCTGGCCCCTCACATATAGGACCTTAAGACATTCATTTAAATACATAGAAGAATGATGGCAGAATACAGGCTGAAGAGTTGGAGAGTGGAGAAGATTGATCCTAATATAAACTGAGCATTGATTATATATTTTGTGTGGGAGATGATGATCTGGACCAACTGATGTGAGCTGTTTCAGCATGAAATATGTATATTGGAGCTCATAGATCTTTTTCATATGTATGTGGTCATGTGTACTTGTTGTATAAGATGGGGTGATAGGTGTGGGGAGTTTGAAAGTCTGAGTTCAAATTCCTTCTAATTACTATTGTCCAGTATAGGCAATATATACTGTTAAAAACTTTTTATTTAGGGATTCTATATTGCAAAAAATACTTAAAAAATATAATTGAGGAATTGCCGTCATTTGTATTATTGGCAAGAGATATTTATATTTACTAATAAATGACTATTTAGTTAGAAAATAAAACAAAGAAAGAACTTTTCAAATCTTACAACTTAACAATAGTTTTAGCTTCATTGTTCTTTTATGGGGAGCTGTTGCAAAGAGATTCTCTTGCAATAAATTTAAATTTTAAGATAATATGTAAAAACTCATTTGCAAATATTATATATATATATATACACATGTCATGGCAACCAACATAAGGTGTGTTTATATATTAAAAGTAAAAATGAATCCAGAGAGCAATTACATATATAATTATTTAAAATATAATGTAGAATAAATGAAATACTGATCAAATAATAACATTTCTTGATATTTTTGAAGCAATACAAATTCTTTAAAATTAAATATAAAAAGGTCTTTATTTTTTTTATTTCTGATAAATGTAAAATTTTTAATTTAACAAAAAAAATAATACTATTTTTGTTTAAAACAAAAGGAATTTAACTTTAATGAATACACATGTAATTTCAAAAGTTAATTCTAATATGTTTTTATTTAAAAAATGAAAGAATTTTTTAATTAAACCATTTTTTATTTTGATGAATGAAAATTAAAAGGTATAACAAAATTGTAATTTATTTATAATCTTTCTTTTTTTTTTATTAATTAAGAAAAAAAAGACTTGCTTCTTATTTATAAATTCCACAGTATCTACTAAAAATAATGGTTCCAGTTAACTGATGGGTTTATTATAGAAAATCAGCTTCAAATACAAAAACATATGTCAAGCGTTGTTAGCCAAGAGGTCATCGCAGCAGCCTTGAAAGCAAGTAGTTGGTTGCAGACGGTTGTGGGTTCGTGTTCCGGCCGATGCTATGACATATAAAAAAAAATACAAAAACATTTAATGCTAGTCTCCACTTTAGTCAAATTTGAACACATGGAGAAATAAAATAGGATGGATAAAACAAATGCTAAAAAGAAAAAAAAAACATTGAAATGGAGTTTCAAAGAAGATAAGTAATGTTTCTAAATCTTAAAACTTAGTTTACAATTTAGGAGTTGTCAAGAAAAAAATATTAATAACATGGTTTATAATGAAAAGATAAGTAATATTAATAGTTTTTTACTTTTAAATAATAATATGAACAAGTGTATACTTGTATTATAAATGAATTTAACATTAAATTATATATATAAGGTATTAGTCTAAATCATTAATGAAAGTAGTAATTAATGAATAAAATATTTTATATGAGTCTATGCATGCATACATAATGTTTCTCTATGTATTGGTAACTTGTTTTAATCTATATACCTCTGTAAACTAAAATTTAATAATGTTACTTGTTTGACAGAATAACTCAGTTGGTAGAGCGTTTGCCTTAAATTCGATATTCAATAATCTAAAGGTGCAAGTTCAACTTCTAAGTGAATATTGTCACTGTACATATAGGCCAGCAACACCTGAAGAAGAGTGGAGAATAATACTACTTGAAACATTCATGTAATTACTAACCTGTGTTGTCTATTTGTGTTATTACTAACAAGTTGTTTGTATTTGGAAAGTTTAAAATTTTCTATACATTCAACATTCACTCATAGATGATGGAAATAGTCCAACATATCACATCTAATGTTACTTATTTGGTTTATCATTCTTCATAAATAATATCTAAGTCAAAATTAAAATGATTTATTTGCATTGGTAAAAATTTATCAGACTTTCATTTTTTATTTTTTACTTTTACTAATAGGCCAATAAGTTTTTTAATCACTGTTTTAAGTTATTCCAATGAAGTTATTAATACAATATATATTTTCCTTATTTTCACATATAACCATGGACTCTTTGAGAGCCACAAAACAAGCTTTGTACTAATTATGTAGACATCTTTATAACTATTTTTGAAAGATGGTTCTAAAATAATAAACATCATCCCTATAATCCTCTTACTTTAAAATATTTATATGTTTTATAATGAAAATAACTAGTCTATTTATGGCCAACACAAACATGATACCAAAAAGTCCTGAACCTTGATGATGACCCCAGCATTTATGTACATGTATGCAGTAAGAAATATTGATGATTACATTTTTATATTATGATTCAAGTTTGTATTGGTTTGATGATGATTAGATTAAAAATTTTTAGTATGTCCATTTTCAATCTAATCATAAAGGACTATAATTGATGATAGTTTCTGACAATATGCCTATTTATCGGTATTTGCTTATTATTGCTGTTCTGATGATTATTTGTGCATCTTCTTTACTTTATCATATGTAATAAAAAAACACTCGTGCTGATTAGCATTTCCATCTCTGTATAAACCTCATGTTTTCATGCCACTGAAATATATACATATATAGAAATATTAATTTAATTCTTAGTTATATGACATTATTGGAAAGTGTGCTACTTTATATATATTTGTCGGCTTACTTATACAACATATAAATATATAATTTGGATTTTTTTTTCATATGTCAAATGCGTTGACCGGGAAGCGAACCCAGGACAGCTGCTTGGAAGACAGCTATGCAAACCATTAGGCCATCAACGCTTGACTATTTGGATTTTTTTTTCAGGCAGTCAGTTCATAAACAACCATACTAATCATTCAAAATTCGTTGAGAAATGAATGTATTGCTATTGTTATATAATGAGTAAAAGAAGAAAAAAATCACTTAAAATTTTACGATCCATCAATGAAAAACCTAGTTTGGACTGTCTTTCCTTTTACTGTTCCCTTTATTTCTGCAATGGGCTAATTAAAGAGTGATTTACTTATGCATAGGTATTGATACTGAAAATCTAATAATTTTTAATATTATTATTAATAATAATAATATTTCTTTTGAATGTTATTTGTTTATAATTAAAAAAATAATAGAAAATAATTAAAACATTAGTATTGACATCAATATATAAATTTTTAATTTTTTCTTATGATTAAATTTTAGTAGAATTTAAAACTACCAGATGTTTTCAAGTTAACTTTAATCAGTGCTAGTATTGGATTTTGTTAATTTACCTGTATACTAACACACCTGCTAAAACAAAATGAAATAATTAGTTTCCATCAATGTGAAAGAAATATTTAAATGTATTTTGTAAAGAAAACATTTTAAAATTGTGTGTGTGTTTATTTATAAGTTAGCTTCCGTTTTAAAATTTGAATTCTATTGAAAATTTTTATTTATTTAGTTTTAAAGAGAAGTAAATTGTTCTCGAAAAAAAATTTTTTTTTCATCCATCCATTCTTTTAGTTGCCTACTTACCTACTTGTCATATCCATCTAACCATGCCTTAACTACTTACTTACCTAACTACTGATCTTCCTAGCCATTTACTTATTTATCCATTGATTTAACCATCTATCTGTTTTGTCTGTCTAACTGTTTATCTATCTATAATCTATTGCCTATCTGTATATCTGCCTTTCTGCTTACCCAACAACCTATTTATTTATCCACTTATCATCCACTTATCTGATCACCCATTCAGTACCTACCTACCTGACTGTCTGTTTATCCATCTATCTGCCCATTTATACACCCACCCCTCTGTATCTGACTATCTATCTATCAACCTATCTATCTACATTAAGATTAATCTAAATCCCCATGTATTTTATAAATTTAAAACTTTGAAATATAATGCAGTAGTTCAAATTTTAACTAATATTATAACTTTTTTTCAGATAGATGATAGCTTTTTAAAATATTTACTATTTATTTCTATTATCCAAATTTAGCGTGTTGGTTGTCCAATATTAATTTGTAACTGCTATCTATTATTTTTTATTAGGAGATAAAAAAGGTTCGAACAATCTGTGACAATCACATAAATCAAATGTACTCATTGTAAAGAAAACACTCAAAATGTATTTTACTTCCGGTAGAAAAATGACAAAAAATAATAAAGAGTTAAGAAATGAAATTATTGGAATAGATCTGAAAAAAATTTAAAGAGAAAATGGACAACTAATAAAAAAATTGAGGAACTAATGAATATTTAATATTTTATAATAAATGAAATCAGCCCAATACAATAGAAATGATATGGAAATACAAAGAGAAGTAATAAACTGGACATTACTGGAAAAGAAAAAAGGAAAATATCTAAAAAAAAAATTGGAAGAAAAAATGAAGAAATTTAAAAGATAAATTTTCAAAAAGATTTATGGATTATTAGAGATGCACGATGAATGTGATTCAAAAGATAGCATAAAACATATTAAATTAATAATAAGACGAGAAAGGGTATCTGAAATATTGTTCTAAAAAACCAATAGTATTATTTAAATTTGAAATGTAAAAATAAAAATATCATAATTAGCAAAACATATAAATTAGAGTATGCATGCAAATTCTGATGAGTATCAATGTAATATATATTAAATATTTAACAATAGAAAATAATTTTCAGTTAGTAAAAAGATAAACAAAAGTTGATAAATAAATATATATATATATAAGTTTTGGGAAACACTGTTGAGATTAACACTGTTCGAATAATGACTGATCTGAATAATTTACAGCACTGAAGTGATGGACTCAAAAAACTAAAAGTTGCTACTTTGAAGGATAACCTGTAACTTCTGGTTTTGACTGTCACATAACCATCTGGAAAATTACTCATTTGACTATTTTTATTTTAACAAGAAAAAAATTGAAAATATTTATATAACTTTTTGCAGACTGCCAACTTATCATTAATAATATATATAAAATGTCTTTTGTCTGTGAAACCATTTATTTCAACATATAAATATATATTTTAGAGAAATCCATATTTTGTTTAGAGAAGTTGTCTGGATCACAAATTATAGATTATATGGTTCAGAAGTAAACTTTGATTTTCATTATATATATATATATATATATATATATATATATATATATATATATATATATATATATATATATATATATATATATATGTATTAAAATGTGCATATATTTTGAAAAGGGTTCTTGTAGATGTATATACTATTGAAAGTTTAGTGATGAACAATAAAAATTGGATTTAAAATCTGATAATCAAAAAATCAAAATGAAAGTTCATTAATTCACTTACCTTTTCCATTTTTGTTGAAAAAAATGTTGTATATACTTTTTCTTTAAACATTCTCCTATCTGTATTGAAGCAGTCAATCTTAGCTTAAGATTGTGCTTCATATTTCTACCTACTAACCTGTGTTTAAATCCCTATTTCCCATCCCGCTCCTTTTGTCATGTATATATATATATATATTTCATGTATATATTTGAGATGCGTGCCTAAATTATAAAATTTAATGTTTCAATAATATGTTTTAAAATTATTGTTAATTCTTTTTATTAATTATTAGTTCTTTTTTATTAAAGTATTATAGATGTGGCTCAAATATATACATAGGAGCAAAACTTACTAACAAAATATTGATGTTTTTAAATAGTTATTATATGTCATTTTTAACTTTTTCTTTTTAAATTGCTTGTTTTTCTATTAAACTATATATTTATTTTTTTATAAAATTCAATATGGAAGATGCAAGTGTTGTTAATTGTCTAAAAATAATTAGGGGCTGGAAGCACTATTGTTTTAATCTGGGGAAGGTATTTTTTTAATTAAAGTTTTACTTAAAATAAATGGGATTAAGTAGATTAAAGATTTACTTGTGTTAAAAACATGTTGTCAAATCTATTTCTAATCTGGAAATAGATTTGAATTTATTTTTGGATGTTATCTTACAATTGCATTTTCAAAAACAACTGATAAAAGAAAAAGTATAAAATGACTAATTTTGGAGAACAGCGGAGATTAACTACTATTGAAGGGAGGTTAGCTACTTTTAGAGAGAGATATATTATAAACATATTTCATTTTGCTTGAAACTTACAAATTATGTAGCTGTAAATCCATCACTTCTCTGCCTGGTTGGGTCATCATCTTCAGCGGCCATACCATCCTGCTGCCCAAGAGGAAGAAAAGCCCAACCTAAGAACTTTAATGCTAATAGAAGCTTGCAGTTATTTAAAAACTTTCATTTCAATTGCATGCATGTGCAATATTTTAAATCGGACTCTTAAAATTGCAAGGTAACTTTTATGCTACTATTTGAAAATGAATCTAGCCTCACTAATCTCAAATCCTGCTATCAAGATTCTAATGTATTGTTCAATTTTCTATCTTTTAAATTAATATGTTTTTTTTATATAAATAACATGTAATTTGCTCTTAAGTAATTTATATAAATTTAATTCTTTCTCATATGCTCTTATCTTTTCTTAACTTTAGTGCGGTCATTTATTTATATGTATTTATTATTCGATTTATGTATCTGCTTGCTTATTATTAAAATGTCAATCTCACAACCTGGCGAGCTTAATTTCTAAAAATCTTTTCTGTCATTTTTTCTTCTTCTAAACCTTCATACAAAGGTTATTAATGTCCCTTAAAATATACATATATAATGCATTGTAAATTAATACGTTCACCAGATTGTTTTATGAATCAACATTTTAGGTTCGTTTTTAATATAAAATTTGATTTGTTTAGCTCTGTAAATCCAGAATTTAAGCTAATTAACACTTTGAAATCTTATAAAATATTATTTATTTAATTCTAAAAAGAGGTGACTTAATTGTTATATATATATAACTGCTAGTTATTTTCTTTTTTTTATATACTCTTAAAATATATGCTATGTATTCCAGTTATTGTAAAATCCTCGAAGGTGGAATTGAATTATTTTAAATAGTAGGAAAGGGATGGGGGAAAATCTTAATGTTTCTCTTACTAAATCAAATCTTAACGTGTATTTTATTAATTTGAAATCTAAATCTTAATGTTTCTTTTGCTATATAAAATCTTAACGTATATTTTATTAAATGAAATATTCTCTCTATATATATATATATATATATTATAATTGCATGGTGTATTATAGTATTCAAACAAGGGTCATTTATTTAAAGCAGTAACATTTATTCAATGTTGTTAGAGACATGTATCATTACTGTGTTTCTGTCATTTAGCCTATCCTCATATATATATTACATGCTTCTAATCTGGGGGTTACGACAGGTTCGAACCCATAGATTTCTTCTCAAGTCTTTGTATAAAAATGCCTCTGGTGGTGACCCGTAAGTTTGGCACATGCTACACATATTCTTTCTTAGTATAAAAGGCCACTGGTTGTGACCCATAAGTCTGGAACATGCTATGCCCATCCATTTATTCGTATAAAAAGGCCTCTGGTGGTGACCGATAAGTCTGGCACATACTATGCCCATCCATTTCTTCATATAAAAAGGCCTCTGGCAGTGACCCATAAGTTTGGCACACGCTATGCCCATCCATTTCATTTTTCATTCAGAAGCACAAACTTTTCCTCTTAGTTATTTTTAGGCTATTATGTCAGCACCGCAAACTTCTTCGCATTTATTATTCCTTTTGCTTCATGGCCCAGTTTTAATGCTTTAATATTAAAATTAAGCTTTGCTTAAAAGTTATATATATATATATATATATATATATATATATATGCCAATTACTTCTATTTTATTAATTAAGTTTATTTCAATCATATATAATCTCACCGTCATAATTTATATGTCTATATTTAAGAGTATCTATGTGCCTTGGGAAAAATAAAGCGTTCATCTTACTATTGTTAAATGATTTTCATTAAATATTTTGTCATAGATTCAAATATAATCAAATGTCATTTTCAAATATGTTTTTCAAATGTATCTTATTTATTTTCACAACCTCAATGGTGTGAAAATAGCTTATATCATATGTATAATGAATTTCGGAACACTCCTAGAAAAATATATGTTAGTCACCACGTTTCAGAACCATAACCCAAAGCGTTAATAGAAATTCTATGTAAATTCTTTCTAATATTCGATTGGCATCTTAATATTGGACCCACCAACGATGTGTGTTTATTTGTAATATATTATTTAGCTAATAAAGAGCATATGAGAAATAATAACATGAATGACACTATGTAATTATCTACTGCTTGCTCATTCACGCACATACTAATGTACTTAATTTATAAATGTATAATAATTTGTCAGTATATTAAATTATATTTTATTGTCTAATTTATTTGAGTACTTCGAATTCCTTTTCTCCACTTCCAAATGTACAGCCTAGTTGATATATATGTTAGTTTAGTCATAGTCAATTGATGTCTCATTGTTTTGCTCAGCTTTGCTAGTGGGCCAGATTAAAATTAATTCTCATGTGCCATCACTATTATGTTATTCATTATGTGTTTGATCTGGAGCTTATGGAGTGGGTTCGAATCCAGGTTAGTCCCTGACCTAAATCTTGGGCTGGACTGGGTTTGAAGTACCTTTTGTGAGTTCCAGCTCATGTTAGATGGATAAACATATTTTGACCAGCACAGTATATACAGCACTAAAAACTGAATGTTGGCATTAAGAAAACAATAATTATAAAATAAAAGTCTTATAAAATGTCAAAACTCTAAATGCTAAAGTGGAATCATTAAATCAATGAAAGTCATTGGTTGAAATAAAAAATGTTGTGACAAATGTAACATGTGCATAAGACTTTTAACAGCATTTTCACTTTGAAAAATCTTTACATATCATTGCCATGTTTTGAAGCTTATTTACATTCAGTTTTTCTTCTGAAATTTATTCACCTTTACAAGTTATTAATTGATTATTTTTTTCACACACATACAATTATTAATTTTATTTATAAGTGAGAAAACTAGATTCACACATTGATATTGAAGTTATAAAAAATCGTTTTAAAATTGAAAGCTGTAAAACAGTTAGTAATTCAGATTCTGAATATGACTGAATTATATCAATGATATACATTATTTTTATAATAAATAATAAATTAAAAAGTTTAGATAATGAAAGAACTTAGTTTGAATAAGATACATTCTGCATTACAGAACTGATGGGACTTCTTTTGTTAAAATGAATGAAATAAAATCCAATGGCAAGTAATAGCATCAACAAAATAATCATCTATGAGAAGATCAAGCAATTTTACTATGTGCAGTCATTATTACATCTGATTGGCTGTCACATAAGCATTTTTAAAGTGCATCTGTCAAAAGTTTCAGCCTTTCATATTATTATTATGTCTCTTAGTATACTATTGTTTTTTGGAAGAAATTTATTGTCAGTGAAGTATGATTCATCAAACTTAGAAAAAGAACTAGTTCATAAAACATTGTAAGGCATGGTAAAGCTACTAATATAGATAGAACTACTGCTTAATGATATCTCAATAAATGGTGGATATTTTGAAATCAATTATCTGTGAATTTTTGTTAGCCATTTAACTTAAGACTTTAAAAGATGAATTTCTGTTGGCATTAAAATATTATATTATACACGACAACTAATTTATATTTTAAATTTTATTTGTTTAAATAGTAAAACTTTTGATATTGGCCATAGGTCAGTAATTGATAATTCTTAAATATTTTTAATTAAGTTACAATGAGCCAAAGATGTAATAAATGAAAGTGTGGAATGAATTATTTTGTTTTAGTTAATTCTACTGTATAATTTTTATTTTATAAGAAATCTTTTCAGATTCAAATTCAAATTAAACAATCCATTGTAAGTCATAACTTCAAAATATAACAATAAAAAATGATACATTCATTCTAATAAATATTATAATTTTGTAGATATTGCATAACAAGAAGATATGTGAAATGGAAATAAGAAAAATAATTTAAAAAAAAAAATTAAATTTGAGAAATAATAAGAAAAAATAAAATATATTGAAATTGTAAAAAAAAAAATCTATTAACTATATATCTACAAAAATAAATAATATGAAAGATTAGAAGAAAAAAGAGATGAATATAAAAAAGATATAAAAAAAAATAAACATAAGCAAAGGTGAAAAAATAGGATGTGTCTCAGAAACTGAATGAAAAATATTGTATAAAATATAGAATTTGATTTAAAACAAAAAGCAAATTGTATATATTTAAAAGAAAAAGAAAAAAAAAAGAACTCGAGATGTATGATTAGAAGTGAAAGGTTAAGTTTTAATCCAAAAACCTGTAACTAATGAATCCATCGCTGCATAGATTACACAGTGCAAGAAAGAAAAATGATAAAAAAACATGTTTACAATAATTGAAACAACATATTTTTTTAAAGCGAAAATTAAAGACATTATTTTAGGGATACTTATAAGTAAATTGAGATAAAGAGGTAACAAAGCGATGTAAGTATTTTAAGAATTGATCAAAAGAAAATGGTATTGAAAGCAGTGGTTCAACGTGCCTTAATGCTCATGATAACAATATATGATGTATTTTAAAATATCTAATATGGATTTGAAAAATAAATACTTTTTCTTTTAAAAACAAACAAGCGTTTTAAAATAATTGTTAGCTTGTTTTTGTTAGCTGAATCAAAATAAATTTCTTAAATGTTTAAAATTATTTGCAAGACTATAATAAATATTCTTCTCTCTATTTTAGTAATCATGAATAAACTATGTTTATTTTGAAAGTTTTCAACTATAAACAACTTAAAATTTTAAACGCAAAAATTGCCATTTTATGTAATAACTGAAACACATAGGCTTAATATGTATACCTGTGTCCATATATGTAATATATAGGGTATATGAACATAGACTTTCACATGACCCACCACTCTCCACACTATCTCATAACACTGATACCCTTGAACACATATATGTTGAAAAGATAAATAATCACCAATATACGTATTTCATGCTAAACGACCAACTGATGATTGCTGGTTTAACATGAAATATGTATATTGGTGATTATTTATCTTTTCAACATATAGGTGTTCAAGTGTATCAGTGTTATGAGATAGTGTGGAGAATGGTGGGTCATGTGAAAGTCTGTGCTCATATAACTTATATATTACATTTTATGTAGTTGAAGAAGAATTAAAAAAAATAATACTTTACTTTTTATATATAAATAACTATTTTTGAATATTAGGAAATACATAAAATGATTTCTCTTATTCCATCTTTTTTTAATCCGATTTAATCATGATCGTTAAAAAATACATAACAAAAAAAATTTTTAAACTAAAGCATCTGATTATAAACTTTTTATTTTTTTTGATGACTACTTTTCATAACTATGACTAAAAAACTATAATTATTATTATAAATATTTTGGTAGTTATTTACCTATAAATTATAATTATTTATTTTTCTAAATAGATATAAAACAATATAGTACTAAATAGTAAACAGTAGAATAAACTGTGATATATAATCTGGAGATGGCAAACATTAACAAATATTACAAGTTGATTAAATTGTAAAGGAGTAAACAAATGGGGTTTTGAAAGCGGTTTTTAGTGATCAGATAAATGTTCTCAAATACTAAGGTTGTCCAGTGTGGTTTATTGCAGTAATATAACAAAAAGTTCAAGACCTAAAAGTTCCTGCATTACGGCATAAATCTCAAGTGATTTTCCAAGCAATGAATTAATTTTATAATACATTAATTTCTTCATATCTGACATTCTATATCCACAGTTAGTTATTCACACTTCAAAAAAGTATTAAATAAAAAATTGGAAATTAAAATCAAATTTTATTTTTCTATATTTAAATTTTTGGTAGTTTAGTATTTTTCTTGCTATGACTTATTACACTTAACATGTTTTTTTGCCAGCAAGATTTCTAAAAAAGATTAGATAAACAATGCCATTGCAACAAAAACACTGGCATGACTAATCCATAAGAATGATTTTTTGATCATGGAGATTCACAAGATTTAAAAAGTCAAGAGACTAATGGAAAATTTTGTCATTTCTCTGTCTTTTGCAGTTTTGATATCGGAGTGAGCATAGGGATTTTTTTGATCATACTGAAAATATTTTCATATATTTCATATTTAATATGAACATTATATTACCATATAGAATGAATTTTCAACTGTCGATTGGATAATATTATAGTAATTTTCCACTGCCATTATTTGTAAGTAATTTTCATTTTGTTTCTTACTAATTAAATATAGTAGTTTTTAAGATGTTTTTATATGTTGCCATTACAGTTTTTTATTTTGTAGTGATAATTGTGGTATTATTTTAAACATAGTTTTACATATTTCCATATATATTTAATGCTTGCTTCTATTACAATTTCCTTAGAAATTATTTTTATTTTCATTAAAAAAAATTTCATAATTTTATGTACTACCTTTTAGGTTATTTTTTATTTTGCTTCTTTTGATTCATTGTCTTCTTTTCCATTTTTCTTATAAATTATCATTATTTTCATTAAAAAAGGGCTACACTTTTAATTTCATAATTTTATATAATACCTTTTAATTAAGATGTTTTTTACATCCACCATTTTTACCATATGACAGATTCGCACTATATTGGGAAAAGTGTTTTTGTTGTCTTTAATTTTAAAATTAAATATTTTTTATAAATTTTTCTGCAATTATTTTGTAGTCAATTTGAATTTACAATAATTTTAGTAAATTACTATTAATTTATATACTTTTTTGTTGCATGTAATTTTATTTTTTGAGGAACGACAAACATGGTGCTATCTAATATTTTTCCCCCCTATGACATGGCTTCTTTACTATTATTCTTGCTATATTTACCAGATGTCTTCTTTCATATTTTTCTTGCTATTAGATGTCTTCTTTTGTATTATTCTTGCTATTAGATGTCTTTTCATATTTTTCTTGCTATTAGATGTCTTCTTTTTGTTGCTATTGTATGTTTTCTTTAGTATTATTCTTGCTATGTCTGCCGGAATGTTTAGTATTATTTTTTAATTATTCTTGTTATTACACATCTTATACTAATTATTTATTATAGTAATTTTTTTTTTCAAAAAGGAGAAACATGGCATCTGATATCTACCAGATGGCTGGATTTTTTATTATTTTTCTTGCTATGATGTATTATCCCAAAAATGTACTACTCTAATCTTTTGATCTTTAATGTAATGCCTCCACATGATCTTTGGACAAATTTTACTGATTAACATTGTCTGGAAATCACTAGGAGATGTTATCTTAAAGATCAGAAAATTAGAGTAGTACATCTTTGGGGTAATATGTCATAACAAGAAAAATACTAAAGTACTAAATTTTTTATTCAAAGTGTAACACATTTTTAGCAAATGCTTATAGTGTATACACCTATCTATATATAAGTGGATGTGACAAATGCACATTGCAATATTGTTTGCTACTAATCATGAATTATAATACCCATATTTGGCTTGGAATCAAATGCCATGAATACTTAGGAGGACTATATTATACATCAGAGTAAAAATTGATACAAAATTAGTTTGAACCTAGTAAATTTAAACTTATTTTATTAAATTACATTAAAGAAAACCTATGGACATGAACTTTTTATTGATCATTTTTACAAAAAAACAATTTTATATAAAAATAGAAAATACATTTCAAACAGTCTAGGTTGAAGTAAATAGGAATTGCTTGGGTGATAGAGTTTTATTATCATCTACTTATCTAATGTGAGTGCTGGATACATTAACAAAAATATATAGATGAGATCAAAACAAACATAGATTTAGTATTAGAATAAAAATTACTAACACATATTCCAAACACTACATTAATGACTAAAAAGGGAAAATATATGAAGGACTTTAATTATAAAACTAAATAATAAAATGAAAGGACCAAATAACAACATAATATAATGCAGCTAAAAATTGTGATGACAAGGTTAGTAGTCTCTGAGAATTTGTACATTGTTTGATCATTCAATAATTAATTAAAGGATCAAGTAATCAATAAATTTATCAAAGGTAGGCATTATTTTTAAAAATGTGGTGATGCTGTGAAAAGCTAGTAAAAATCTTTAGACACACAGCCTGAAAAATGTGACTTTTTATGGAATAAAATATTTGACCTGGAAAAAAAGGATTAAGACAAAAGTAGTGTTTCTGAAAACTTTTAAAAGATATTTTTAGCAAGAATACCAAAAAATATACATTTGATTAGATTAGAATTAAAATTTCACTTAAAACAAACATATACTGATTAAAATAATCCTATTTTACTCATATAATATGGTAAATTTACTTTATTAAAAAATCTTATAATGCTCAAGTATTAAAAGAAGATGAAGATGATAGTAATATAATCAATGTGCAATTGTGAACTGAAAAATTAAACAAATGATAAGTGGTTTTTGAAAAATGTCATTCAAATGATCATCAAAATTCTATGTCTATTAGATAATAGCTAATAAAAATATCCCTGATTAAAATTAAATTGATAACAGGTTAGATATTTGGTTTGAAGTATAGTTTTTTATAAAGTAAAATTTATAATTTGAAAACAAACAAAATAAATGGAAGATATTAGGAATTGGAGAAGGATAAAAATAATGTGTTGAAAGGAGACTATAATTAATATAGAAATTTTAAATAAAGTAATTAAAAAATAGATTATTTAAGAAAGAATTGAAATGCAATACAAAAAGAATTGCTATATAGTCAGAGGCATTTATAATAAAAAATCATTTAAAAAGATCTATGGAATATCAGGGAGGTGGATAGAAGGTAAAAGAAGTTGGGAAAGATTTTTAAAAATGCAGCTATGAGAGTTTGGAATATAAAACAAAGAGTATAAAGAAAGTAACCTGAATGATTTATTAGACATTTTGACAGTAACAAATGATAATAATGATAATTACAAATAAAAATCCAAGGTAAAAAGACTTAAAGATGGATGTCTGAGATATTGTGTGGAACTTATTTATTAGTAAATGACTGATAATAATGATAAGTTGCAGTTATTTATTACCATAATTGCTTTTCTTCCAAAGAGTAAGCTTGTGGTTTAAGACCTGTAGAGGTCCCTACTATCGCATTTTTATACGCATGTGCTTGACACTACAGCCTTAATGAATATTAAATGGAAATACTAATATATATCAAATAAAAGCCATTTATAAGAGTAATTCATAAACAATTCAAAACAAAGCAAAACTCTAGTGCCATCTTGTGCCAACAAGAGCAATCAATGGATGCCAGATCAATGGATTGTTCTTATTGACACAAGATGGCACTACTGTATGGAGAGTTTTGATTTGTTTTGAATTGTTTAATAACAATTATGTGCTAGTATGAGATAGTGATCATGTGATGTTTAGTGGTTTAGTAATTCATAAACAAAAATTTAAACTGTGATAATTACTATCAGTTCCATTTTATTAATTTCTGGCAATTATATGAATGCCATTCTCTCTATTCATAAAGTTTTCAACATAATATTCTGAAGTAGTTTATGAATGCTTTTTCCCATACAGATTAAAAAAGATATTTTACTAATAACATAAATATTACCAATATAATTCTATAATATTACTAACCGACTCCGATATCAAGGCAAAATAGGGATGGGGAGCAAATAATGATAAAAACATGCACACACCTTTTTATGAACAATTATAAATTATATACTTTTATTGAGAAACATAAGTAACATATTACATATATTTTTATTTTATAAAACATAAATAAAATGGCCTTAAAAATTTCATTGCAAGGTGGCGTTTAATATGTTTTGTGTAAAAAAAATCATTATTCACTAGGAAGATTAATTATAAGGTTTTTTTTTTTCTGATTTATTTTACTACCTAGTTTAAAAAAAAAGAAAGAAAAAGAAACCATTTACTAATCACTAATTGATCAGGTAGTTGTTTTCTAATGAGTGATTTTTTTTAAAAAAAAAATCATAGGTTTTTTTCCTTCATATGTCATAGCATCGGCCAGGAGGCGAACCCGCAACAACCGTCTGCAATCAACTGCTTGCTTGCAAGGCTGACATCTCGGCTAACAATGCTTGACAAAAAAATCATAGTTTTGTTTCAAAAAATTTAGTTTCCTGAAAAAATTTCAGATTGTAGTCTAATCTGAAAACAATAATAGTGAACAAATCGGAGACATATACTAATCATTATATCTCAATATTCTGCATAAATTATGTATCATAAAAATTGTAGCATAATATAACATGATCGTAACTCAATACATTACTAAATCACTTTTGTACATATATGGGAGATCATTTATCTTTTTCGCTTGTGTGTGGTCATGTTTATTGATTGTATAAGATGAAGTGGATGACTAAAGAGAGCTTGAAAGTCTGCGTTCAAATCTCTTCTAATTATATCTAACTTAAAAGTATATATGATATATTTGTATTTAAATATTACATATGCTTCAATTGTATATTACAAGTAAACTGAAAAAAAAAAAGACCGCTTATTTTTTAAGACATACTTGCTTTTCTAATTTCTTTTAAATTTCTTTTTCGGTAATAGCATTATTTAAAGAACACTTCTCACATCTTTTTTTGTTTTCTCTTTCAATAATTAAATAATATATTTATTGAAATAGTTTTAAATATCTTATTGCAGAAGAAATCTTTCCCAAAAGTTCTTGTAGTAGCAGCAAAAAAACAAGGTATTATTCACCAGATGTACAAATTTCGGGATGGTAGGGGCTTAGCAACTTTTTTTTTCTATTTAAGCCTTAGCTACATATTTATTTAATAACATTGGATTACTAGATGGCTGGGTTCATTCAAATCTAACTTTTAGATGATAAAAATGTTCTAAGACTAATTGTAACTTGAAAAAAATTTTCAGGTTTTATTCAACCCATATGAAAGCAGATGCATTAACTAATGCACTATATAAGAAATGTCAATATACAGACCGCCCCCAACCCCAAATATATATAATTTTCCAAAGTCATAACTCAACCAAACTAGCCAAAAAATATATATATAACTCTAAAACCCAACCAATGGTTTCACTGCTACAAGCAGACTTCTCGAGTGTAAAGAACTACAAAATAACAACGTATTTAAACTAAATATTACCCACAATTCCACATACATCCCACACATTCTTAATTGCTTCAGAATCATAATTTTTTAATAATAATGATTTTTTAATTTTTTTTATTTATTTCTCTCAAAGAAGACAATCTTAGCTTCATCAAAGTTATTTGTGTGACCTGTATCTTTTTAATGAATATATAAAGGAGAACTAAGATATTTATTCCTACTTTTATGTGCCTTGGTGAAAGAATAAAGATATATAAAAGTAGGGTTAAAATTAAATATCTTAGTTCTGCTTTATATATCCATGACAAAGATACAGGCCACACTATTTATTTTGATAAGGCTGAGATTGTCTTCTTTGAGAGAAATGAAATAAAAAGAATTAAAGAATCTTTATTATTAAAAATTTATGATTCTGAAGCAATTAACTTATTTAAAAATTCTTTTAATAGTAAGTGTGTATAAGGTGTAAGTGCAATTGTGGATAATATTTAGTTTAAATATGCTGTTATTTTGTAGTTTTTTACACTTGAGAAGCTTCTTGTAGCAGTAAAACCATTGGTTGTGTTTTAGAATTCATATTTTTTAGATAGTTTGAGTTGCAAATTTGGGTAGTTTTGATTATACATATACACATTATACATATATATATATATATGAACCTAGATATTTTTAACTAGAAGATTTAGCAAAGATAGAAAACTAAAATTTCTCACTTCTGTGAAATTAACAAGATTAGTAAGCACTGCCATTTTCTTTATTAGTGCCTGTGGGGGGGGGGTATTTGTTTCAATGGGTAGTTGAAAGACTTTCACCCTTACATGTACACTTATGTAAACATCTTTACACTTTAGAACTGCATGTCAATGAATATTTATATCATAAATATGCATAGTTAATTATTCACATCTATTTTACATTTTATATAAATCATAAATTTATTCGATGGATTGACTTAAATAACTAAAAAAACAAACTAATATTATTAATTATTATATAAGAATGGATATATACATGTTTGAATCACAAAACAATGTATTTTATATATAAATGTATAATATTAAATAATAATAATTTAAAACAAAAATTGAAATTGAATCAGTCTCATAACAATGAATATCATTTTCTTTACCTTTGTTGGAGAGGTATTTTTTTTGTACTGGCTATTTAAATCCTGTTTATATCATTATTTAGATTGTTTGTATATTTTACTATTACTACTACTAACTAACAAAGGCAAACCTATCCATACAGTAGGGACATCTAGTACAAACCAGAGTATAATCAATGGATGCAAGAAAGTTTGTGTATAAAATTCCTTTCTAGTGCCCACTCATTCAATATTCCAGACTAGTTTCTAGCTTGGGGATTTTATCAATGAAGAGGCTTGGATTTGAGAGCACTGCACTTAGATCATAGACTCTAAGGCAACTGTCTAGCAGCCACTTTTTAGTTTTTTAGTTAACTATATAGCTATGATTCTGAAATGAAATACAGAATAATGTAATTATCCATTCAAGTTCACTCACTTGTGTAGTCATATAGTTCTGAACCCAGTTCAGCCTCCTTATATTTTGGTGTCTATAGCTTTTTAATAATCACAGTCAGCATCATCCTATGGACCAGGATTGGTATTAAATCCTTAAACATCACATGATCACCATTCCCTTTTCTTACACAGGCTGTTAAAACAGGTTATCCATACAATAGCGTCACACAGTGCAAGCCAGATTAATCAATGGATGCAAGAAGGTTTGTGCATAAATCCTTATGATTGCACAAAGATTTGAGCATGCAATCCTTATCTAATGCCTACTCATCCAATGCCCACAGATTAGTTTTTAGCTTATGACTTTAATCAGTGAGGAACCTTGGCTTTGAGAGCACTGTACTTCGAACTTAGGATCTAATGCAACCCTCTAGAAGCTGTCTTTTACCTTTTTAGTTAGCTACAAAACCATGAGTCCAAAATGAAAAGATAATAAGGTCCTTAAATCAAATTCACTTGCTGGTATACTCTTATAGATCTGAACCCAGTTTAGCACCTATGTATCTTAATGTCTATGATTCTTTAACAACCACAGTCACAACTTGCATTAGATTCTAAAAATCTAGGTGCAGTGCTCTCAAATGCAAGGGTCCTTACTGATGAAAGTTACAAGCTAGAAACTAGTCTGGGTATATTGAATGAGTAGGCACTAGATAGGGATTTTGTGGACAAGCTTTCTTGCATTTCATTGATTATTCTGGCTTGGACTGGGTGGCATTACTGTATGTGTAATTTTTCCAGTTTTAACAATTTGTGTAAGCATAGGGAATGTTGACAATGTGATGTTTAGTGATTTATTACTACTTTTATGGTATATGAGCACAGACTTTCAGATGACCCATCACTCTCCACTCTATCTAATAACACTGATACACTCAAGCACATATATGCTGAAAAGATAAATAATCACCAATATACGTATTTCATGCTAAACCAGCAATCATCAGTTGGTCCAGATTATCATCTCCCACACACATATATTTCAAGTGCTCAGATATATATTAAGATAGACAATCTTCATACTTTAATGGACAGGCTCCAATCTACTACACACTCCAACTATTCAACCGTCCATCCAATTGAAAATCTGATGATGGAATGCTTGAAGACCACCCTGAGGCCGAGATTCTTGTCAGACCCACGTTGACCTAAGGTCAATCCGAACCCCACATGTACAGGACATAATTCATTTAATACATAAGCAAGGATGGGCAGACATCTCTACAATGTAATAACTGAAACACAGGCTTATTATATACCTGTGTCTATATATGTAATATAGGGTATATGAGCACAGACTTTCAGATGACCCATCACTCTCCACTCTATCTAATAACACTGATACACTCAAGCACATATATGCTGAAAAGATAAATAATCACCAATATACGTATTTCATATTACATATATAGACACAGGTATATAATAAGTCTGTTTCAGTTATTACTACAATTACGGTAATAATTTTGCTTTTATTTATTTGTAATTTTTAAGTTAGGTTATTTATCCCCAAAATAATTCTCTTTCTTAATTTAATTATTTATTTACTGATATATATATATATAAGAAATTAAACCATGAGCTTATTTTAATCGGAAAAAATAAGTAATTTTAAACATTATTTTATTTGATTTTAAACTCTCTGTTGGACTCTTTTAATTATTATTTGTCAACGCTATTCATTTCTAAAAGAGTTTAATTTATAATAAAATATTTATATTTTGTTTATAGTGTCATTTAATTAAGTTATATAATGATTTTTTGTTTGCATATATATATATTGTCTGAGATGTATTATTATATATATTTCTGTAACTATCAATATTTAAGTAATTATTAATTCAATAATTTTTGTCAGTAATAATTAGCAATCTTTCGTGTTTTTTTTATTATTGAAAATGTTTTTTTATTTTTCTTATTTATTTGAAGTAAAATTTATTTTAATATTTTCACTAAGTATAGATCTTGTTATTTTTATTTATTTTATTTACATATGTGCATTAATAAAATATATTTTTATAACAATAGTGTTGTTTTAATCCTGTTTTTATTGATTTTTTACTTTTTCTATGTAAATATTTTTTGTTGTTGTTGTTGATTATATCGTCTACAAGTTATTTCATAAATACTTTTTATATTATTTTTTGTAATTTTATGAATATTGATTTTTTTAGTGTATCTTATGTTTTGTGTGGTTTTTTTTTAAATTTTAATACAATTGTTATTGATTGTATTATCTTTTATTTTTTTAATATTATTTTTAATTTTTTAAACTGTGTGATTATTATTTGTAAATATTTTTGCTGTTGTTGTTATTTTCTTAATTCCCCGCTCATATAGATTACAATCTTCAGCAATAACTTAGCTCTATATAATTTTGCATTTCCAACTATGTTATTTATATTTTTCTGGCAGTATTCAAATACCAATTTAAATAGAAATCTGCATGTAATTAATTATTCTGTATATTGACTTTTTTTTTATTTTTAAAAAAAACCCCAGTATTTTGTCATTAATTATTACTTTATGAAAAAACATTTGAAAAATAGATAACTGTATTCTTTTACATGCGAGTATGCATGAACATACTTTTTTAAAAAAAATTCTTGATATCTTCTAATTTTTTTTTCTTTTATTCATTTTTTTTAACAATAATATATAATCATCATAACGTCTTTTGTAAAATGTAGGATTATTTTTTATAATTTTATAATTTTTTTTTTCGAAATTAGTCATATTAATATATAAAATCAAGACGGTGAATAAAGTTATTGATTAATCTATAAAGACATTGGCGTTAAAATAAAAGTACATAAAACTAAAGCTAACCAATTAGATAAAGTGGTTATAGTGAAATATACATAAATGCTTTTATACATTTTTAGAGTAGATTTGCTTAGAAGAAAGTAAAAATAAAATTAGAATTAAGACAGAAATACGTTAAATGTTTTCTGAAGTGTATATTTATATAAAATATGTAAAAAAGATTACTAAGATATGGATTTGGATTAATATGGTATGCATTTAGTGAAGAAATAATAAAAGTTTATCATATAGTTTTAATTGCAAGTTTTGACTAATAATATTTAAATATTATTACTTCATCATAGCACCCTATTATTTAATTATTCTATCTATCTTTGGTCAGAGAACTTTATCATAAGTACATACGTATAAGTTAGCTGAAAAATTATAAATTCAATCTTGATGATAAACATAGTGGTCCATTATTGGTCCTCAGTATCAAATATATGCTTTTACAGAAGTGAATCGATATATATATTTTTAATGTGTCAAAGCATCGGCCGGGAAACAAACCCTGGGACAACTACTTGTAAAGCAACTGTGCTAACCACTCGGCCACTAATGCTTGACAAAATTATCGATATTTATTTGTGTTTTTTATTTCTTTGTTTTATTTTTTAACATTGTTAGCATATTAAAAAAACATAAGCAGAAGATTTCTATTCCATTTATATTAATAAATCAACTTTAGTTAATATGCAATCTGAAATATAAGGTATAAAACAAGTTTGAGTTCATAAAAAAATTTTAAAAAATGGGTAAAAAATATTAGAAATAAGTAATGATAGAAAACATATTTTATGATTGTAAAGATTTATTCCACACTCAACATTGCAAAACAGCAATAAAAATACAAATATCATTCCAAAAAAAAAAAACAAAAAAACATTTCATAATAAATTCTATAGTATAACAACAAAAATTAAAATACCATCATCAATAGCTTACCAATTACCATTATTACTATCAATATATCATTTTTTATTCAAAATTTATTAGAAAGCTATGGCTTGAATATAAAAATGATTTAATGATCTAATAACTTAATATATCCTTCTGCAATACTCAAAACCAATATAGGTAAACCTTAGATTTTTTTTAGGCCACAAAAGCATAGAATTATTATTTCACGTAGCTGGCTAACTCTTCAGGATTGGTCAGTGAGTAAATTTTTAGCTATTGATAGATAGAAAGTAATAATCTAAATTCATATGTGTTGATCAGATAAGTTTCAATGCACTGACTATTGTCATAGTTATATTTTTATTTTCATGAACTCATGATTTACAATCAGCTTTTACCCAACTTCATGATGTAAGCTGAAAAGAAGTTTTTTTTTTTTTTTTTGTAATTTATTTGGAAAATAAATTTAATTGCTTTTTAGAAGTCAAAAATATGTTTGTTAAATAATTTTTAAAAGGTTGATGAATAAATTATCAAACTGATTAAGTACATTTTAATAACAGCACAAATTGTTGTTGTTGTTGTTGTTGTTATTATTATTATTATTATTATTATGATGATGATGATGATGATGATGATGATGCAACAATAAACTTTATTAATCCTTTGGATTAACTAGAGTTACATAAATTTGATTTCCAGGGTTACAGGTGCAATCATTTACAGGTTTTTATATGGATTACTTTTAAGGACTCATTAATGAGGTTGCAAGGTATATTTTTTTTACAAATGCTGCTACTAGTTTTGGATACAGAGGTGGATAGCAAATTTAATCATTAATGTCTTAAAAACAGTAAAATATAAAACATAACTTCATAAATAGATAGATATAGCATAAGATTGTAAAATCTGGCTTTATACAGAAAGTTATTTACAATCATCAAATAAATGTTTAGTATTGTTCTCATAATTATTAATCTTGGAATACAATAGGGAGTAACTCATTTATCCATGTGGTTTGATATTAAGTTATGGATGCTGTACAAAGAACAAAGTCAATTCAAAGTAGAACTATATATGATAAACACCTGGTGGATTGTGGGGTGTGTGGAATAAATTACATAGTTTGGTGGTGATGGTATTGAAGGAAATTATTGACAGCAATCTTCTGGTGTTGTTGCCAATAGTGCAAATACAGTGAGTGCACCAAAAGATATAGAGAGTAAAAGTAATTGCATATGCTTTGGGGGTGTATCTTTTAATAGGATTAACTTAGAAGTTATATAGATGCAACTATTCATCTATATCTATTTAGAATGTTAGTCTGGATTTGGTGGCAGGCTTGATACTACTAGAAGAGATATTGTTGAATTTCCTCTGCCACATGAGATAAGTCACAGAATGAATTTATATTTTTGTATAAATGGAAATACCATAAAAAATGAGGTCAGCCCTGCATGTAGGTTAAGATGAACTAGGAAGTTGAAAAATTTAGACTACAGGGCTCATCTTTTGTAGAAGTGGAGTAGCTGGCAGTTATTGATATCAAGCATAGAAGAAGAAAAATCCTTGTTGGCTTCTGGATATAGTATGGCACATGTTTGCTAGTAGATGTATTTATAAGTCATAGGGAAGGTTGATTGGTTAAATGCTGATAGGATTTATTGGTAAAGTGTGATGAAATATGAAGCTGAGAAAAAGGAATATCTATAAATAGGGATTACTTGTAACAGCAATCAGAGTACTAGGAACTTTTGAATAATTGAAGTAATTGAATTTATGGCTTTTTGGAGATAGAATACTAGGATATTGTGGATCCCAGTTTATTATTAATGGGTGGGAAACTAAGTCTCTCAGTTGATATTTAAATTGTTTTCCCTGTCCTATAGTAGCTTGTTGCAAAGAGAGGAAATGGTATACATAAACAATTTTGAAATTTTATCAATAGGCAAATAATATGTAATTTTAGACATTATAAGTATATTAAATATATAAATTTTAGCATAAAAGGAGGGATAAGCTTTAAAAGAGGGAATTGATGATTCATGTGGTATTGTGTTGAAGCTTGTGTTGTAGGGTGTTCTTTATTGCAAGTGAGTCCATATAAAATGGGAAGTCTAAGAAAGGGATTGCTTTTCCCTAGAATATTTGAATGCATGTCTTGTTGATATATGTAACCCATGCTGCTGTTTTTCTCTTACTATAAGTTTGTATGCAGCAATACATCAATTGAAAATGTTTGTGATATGGAGAGATGTTTACAAGAGGGTACAAAGATGGTGACATCAACCATGTATGCCATACTTGGGATATTTGATGAGTATTCATAATTTGAATTCCTGAAAATGTCTGTTGTATAGAATTTAAGAGGGGATTTATAGAGAAAATAAAGAGCAGTGCACTAATAGGTGATTCTTAGGAGATGGACTGCAAGGAGTGAATGATGGTGAACTTTTCCCATTGAGAGTGATATGTATATGCTCTGCAGAAAATTGGTAATTAAGTAAAGTAATTGAAATGGTTCTGTTAGTTAACATATCAGTCAGAATAGAAATGGAGACAGAGTCAAATACAGACTCTATATCTAAAAGAAGTGCAATTGAAGCATGTTTTTTTAGTCTTGAACTGAGCTCAAGATAATTTTAAGCAAGAGAGCAGCCTGTATGGCTAAGGAGAATTTTTTGTAAACTGCATTTTGGAGACTAGAGGAAGTATATGTGGCTCTAGATGATCCTTTACAACTTTTACCAGTAACTTAATTCCCAGTGGCCCCATGGAAATTAGATGAAGATTGGTAAGAGTAGACATTAAGTCTGAATAGTGGTAAATGGTACAAGTAAGATTGGATATAGGCCTTTGATGTCACATATCCTTTGGGAAAGATAATTTGCCATGTCATAGAGATATAATGCAGTAAAGAGTCTACGTTTGGGAGAAAATGGCATTCCATTGGAACCTGGGTGATGAGTTATTTATGTGGCAAGTTTGTCATTAAATTATATGGTTTGAAATGGAATATGGATGGTCCAAATAAATCTGAAGATGCATGAATGAATTGTGTATTTATAACCTCTGGTTGAAATGTTCGTATAAAGAATTAATCATGTTATAGCCTGAATATTTATTACCTTCAACTTGGAATGCCATAGGGTTTTTTTTATTGTGGATGCATGACTCAATGTCCAGTGATACTGATGAGTTATTTATGTGGCAAGTTTGTCATTAAATTATATGGTTTGGAATGGAATCTGGATGGTCCAAATAAATCTGAAGGTGTGTAAATAAATTGTGCATTTATAACCTCTGCTTGAAATGTTGGTATAGAGAATTAATCATGTTACAGCCTGCATATTTATTACCATCAACTTGGAATGCCATAGGGTTTTTTAGTGTGGATGCATGACTCAAGGTCCAGTGATATACCTCTCCCTCCAGATTCACATGTATTGATGAGCAAGATAAATCCATTCCTTATTGACAAGGTGTTCTTTAAGTTCATTAGTGGCTTTTTGATAAGCCTGGGAAAGTGTATGATGCACCGGCTTGTTTAATGTAATCCTATGTATATAACTCATTGACCAATGTCAGACATCAGGAAGGTGGAGGCAAACTGTGTGTGAGATGATATTAAATGATATTATATTTACAAAGGCAAGGTACCTTTGGACTGCATCAAGTTTTATTTGTTCCAATTTCTGCAACATAATATATGTTTCAGAGAACAAAATCTCTGTGCAATATGAAAGAAAAACTCAAATGGTTTTATGCAAATAAATGACTGTAATATATAGTTCATTAAGTATTAAGATCAAATTGAATTAAGTGGTATAGCATTGGCAAGTAAATGCAAAGATTGAAGAGTGAGACATGCTGCTTATTATGGAATATAACAAGGATAGAAGGCAGAAAGCTTTAACCAATCATAATAGGAAAGGTTATTAAATGAAGTCATTCTGATATTGATTGATAATCAACATAACAGTCTCCTATTAAAACTGTTGGATGGGTAAGAGACAAGCATTGGGTTAATTGTCAGAATAATGATTGAAATAACAGTATGACCAGTAGGGATAGAGACAAATATTTAGTTTTGAAGAGTAGTAATTTATTTATAGAGTGCACAGAAAGCTTATGTAAATAGTCTGAACAGGCATTAACATGTATTAAATGCACTTTATAAAAGTCACTATCTTGTGTCATGGTTTGGAAGATCCCTCTATCAGCAAAATATGCTTGATTATTGTGAATTTTAAAGTGCATTGAATACAAGTTAGTGCCTGTTCAGAATATTTAGTTTTGTAATATGACTGTGTGAAATGTGATGATTAAATGATTCAAGTTTTGGTAAATAATCTTGAATGATAAGAATGGGCAGCTAGAAGTGATAACAATATTAGTTTCAGATGATGGTGAAAATGTGCCCCTGTATCAGACACAGAAGCCTTGTTTAAATTAAAGTAAGCAGTGGGGTCAATATGGGATCTGTTGTACATTTTTGTCTCAAGCAATCTAAGCACATGAGGTTGTATATTGCTTATTCACTTTTGTAATTGGAAAAGTTTAGATAATGAGTTGATACATCAAACATTAATGCAATAATTTTTAGTTTCATTTACCAGGTTTTTTAAGGTAATCAATTCTAATCATTAGTGCATATAAACTCTAATGTTTTCAGGAAGGTCTGGTTATATAATTATGAGTTTTTATAATGGTAGTTGATTAGTAACTAACAATGTTTGCATTCCACATGGAGAGTGTTAATATGGTTGTTGATAGTAGATAGGGATAGTTTGATATATGGAGTCAGACAAGAGGCATTGAGTTTGCATGAAATTATGGCTGGTTTCTATGGAGTCCATGTCCAGCATAATCAGGTCAACCTCATCTATTTTTGTTTTTTAAATTGCTGAGTATTTTTGGGATGTTGTCTTTTTTTAGTTTCATTAAATGGGTGGGTGTGCATATGTGTGTATGGGGGCTAGTATAGATGAAAATATGGAAAATTTTATCTCCATGATATGCATTGAGGTTTTATTATGAATAGTGTGATCGTAGTGATGTGTATGATTATAAATAAGAGCTTCTGATAGAGGGATAATCTTTTTTGGGATAGAGATATCTTCAGTTGTTGCATTAGAAGGAGAGTTGGCTACAATATTATCTGAATCAGATGTTGTTTGTATAGCAACTGAGTTGGGAAGATTATTATTATCTGCCTCATAGAGTGTTAAATTAATAGGTAGGGGATCAAGATTGGGGGAGAGTAAGTGTATAGGATAGATAGTATGTGCATAAATAAATTCTTGGCTATTAATGGATCCAATCATGGAAGAATTTGCTACTGACTGTTCTTTGTGATTTAGGTGATCAGATCCTGAAAGTGAAGTTTGGATATTAGCATATTATACAGCTAAATGTCCCCACTGGCCACAGGAGTGGTTTCAATCCTTTGATATATAGGCATAGAATAGCTTCTTGATTAAAAGATCTCTCAGAATTATGTTTGGATCAATGTAATGGTGCAGTTGTAATTTGAAATTATAGCCATTATTAGGGATAGGGGTATCCTTTGTCTATATGAGATAAAAAGTGGTAACTTTTCCAAATGCAACTTGCATCATACACTGGAAATCTTGATGGGTGTATCCCAAGTAGATGTTTTTGAGCACTCTTGTCATACAGTTGTATCAATTTGTATCCACCATAACTAAGATAATGTTTCCAAATGATTTTATTTGTGCTTGAAATTGATCTCTTTGTAAGGTCTGAAAGAATTCCTGAGATTCAGATGATCAACTAAACATGCAATAGTATCTCACAGCTCACACAAGGATATTGCATCAAATAATCATGTAAGAAATTTATATAGATAAATGTTGATGTCTGTCACAGATATAATATTTTTTGAATGTTACAAAAAAAATGTCGAGATTGAATTATTGAACTTTTCTTGATTATCACAACAGTATCTATGTTCCAAACAGTAGGCGGAGGTATTATGCTTCTTGGATATTGAGGTCCAATTTGCTAATGATGCCAGGGGTGATTTTTATTATTATGGAGCTGACTTAGGAATAGTTGAAATATTGTTACTTTTGTTATTAACAACTATTAGATTATTATTACTTTTGCTATTGATCTGTTGAGGGTTATTTTTAGTAACATTAGCATATGCTAATCAATGAACTTTAGAAGATAATGTTAATGTAATTAGAAATGTTTGAAATATTGTTAATTTTTGTTATTGATGACTATTGGATTATTATTTTTGCTACTGATCTGGTGAGGATTATTTTGAACAATTTTAGCATCTATTTGTATTATCTTTGAATTTTGGAATTCACTGATAGTGAAATTGTTGCCAGCCATATGGTCGTGTGACAGTTCAATCACCATATTAATCTGAAAACTATGGTTAGACAAATTAATTATTTTATAAATTTTGAATGACAAATTTAAACAAATGATTTCATCAAGCAATTTAGTAAGTGATCATATGAATAATGTTTTCTCTACAATAACCTAATGTGTTGTTTTTCTATCTGCACAATGGGACATCATTACTTTTCTAAGCTTTTTTTTTTCAGTGACCAATGTCTGCATTTACATAAAGTTACTAAAATCCTAATCTCAATTTATTAAAAATAAATACATTAGTTTAAAAAATGCCTACAGGTTAATTTTTTTATAGATATATTCAACAACCTCAATACTTTCCTCATTCTTTTTAAATTCATATAAATAAAGATACAATAAAAGACAAATGACCTTCAAAATGCATTTCATACTGAACCAACACTCATCAGTTGGCCCAGGTCACTATCTCCCATATATATCTCTATTATAGGAAGAGTATTTATCTATAAAAAATTGTTCCAATTAATTCTTTTAATATGTATAAAGTAGATAAGGTGATAGTAAGAAAAGAGCAAGAAGAGCAAAAAGTTAAAATAAAATGGCAAGAATATTTTTAATAAAAAATGAGATTGTTATGAACACCTTAAAAATGGAAATTAAAAAAGTGTTTGTCGTGAAGCTTTATATGGAGTGGATAGGCATTTAAAATATGAAAAATAGAGGGGAAATGATCGAAGAATTTTTTAAATGAGTGTTAGAATAGAATTAAAAAGATCAATTGAAAGATAAGATATACTTACTGAAAAAGTAAATAAATAAATAAAAATGTTGAGAGGTTTATGTCAGATTGGATATGTTCTTATAGATAGAATAATAATGTAAAATATGTAAAAAAGTAAAGAAAAAAATACTGATAATCATAAGAAATAATTTTTTTTTTTTTTTTCAGATTTAAGTCATCCATTAATTAATAATAATTTTATTAATAACTGACTATGCTAGTAATATGATAATGATTTTTGTTTGATGTAAGTTTTTAAATTTAATGAAATTTATGTTATATATTTCAATGTAGTTCACAATTTACAAGGAGTTAACATTATTCAAAAGAGGTGGAAGATTAACTCCATCCATTAGTAATCAATGGTTCTGTTACTTTTGCCAAATTTAAAAATCACTCCTTGGATGCATTTTGATATTGTAGTTCAAGTTTTATGACTACATTACAATGATTTCAAAAGCTAATAGTAGTTTTTTTTACATTCTCATGAGTTATTTACATAGTTTCATAGTTTTTGCCTGTTTTAATAATAGTTTCTAGCAGTTTTCATGGTGATCTTCAGCAATCTTTAATCTTTGATTAAGATATGTTTTATATTTACATTAGACATGTAAATTGTACTATAATTTTAATTGCATTACTTGTTTGATTGATTATTTTGATCCTCATTTCCTCAAAATATATTTACTTTTTGATTGGTTGTACCATGAGATTATCAGATCAGGTCAATCTTATATTTCATCAATTCATTGCAAGACCAAGAATAGAACAAAAGATGCAGGCTGACTTATGCGATATCTTTTCAGACTGTTATTATTCTTTGTCATAAATTCTTTAAATATATATATATAGGTGTGCGTACATATATTGATGACTGGGTATAATAATTCAATATTCATACCATAAACACAAATATTTTAACAAATATCATTTTATAAAGTCCTTTTTTTCTTAATGAACATGTGTTTAAGTGTTTGATATATTAATTCAATGCTCATAGTAAGTTTCACTTCTCTGCTATATTGTTTTAATCCTATCCGATGTAAAATGCATTGTAAAACAATAAAACGCTCTATATTATCAAGTAGCAAATAAAAAATATGTTTAAGTTTGAACCCGGTCTGACAAAGAAATCCATAATTTAATGTCATTCAGATATGAGGAGTAACTGTAAACAGCCAATAAATAGTGAATGATCAAGAATAATTTTGACACTTCGTAGTTTCTTTCTGTTGCTTCATTCTCTTTGGTCCTACTAGTTTTATTTACTTAAGTTAATGTAAGGCCCGGTGATTATGAGCCTCTCGAACTATCAGTCTTCTCCTGCACTATGTTTGTCAATCATATTTATATCCCCACTCTCTCTTTCTCTCTTTTCAATTTTTTATTCTTTAACTTTTTTTCCTTTTGGAGTTAAAAAATTATATAGTAGTGTTTGTTAATAATGAATAACAATTTACATACTCGTTTCAGCATAATAACATATATAAAATTCAATGGTAAAGTTATTTCAAATTTTAATTCAAACTTGTATATTTTTTTCTATTCTAACAAATAATAGACTATCGTAAATTCTGTAAATTTATACATTTATTTCTACGATAACAAGTACGTGTATTTAGATTACTGATTTTGATAGAAATAGTAATATGAGTGGTACATTTGAATTTATTAATATTACAAACTACTACTTATAATTACATGAAATAAAACATTTCATTTAAAATGCTTTAAAAAAAAACTGACAAATTAAATGTAAATAAGCACGGATAATTCCTGCCCCGATTTTATTTTTTTATTGCCGCGGTGACTTTAAATTGAGACTTCCACCACTATCATGAGAATCCCTCTAGTGGTCAATCGGTGGAATGATGAAAACAATTTTTTTTTTGACATGGTAGAAAAAATAATAATATAAAGGGGATTACAAAAAAAATCTAATTCATAACATAAAATTATTTTATAAATAAATAATTTTTTATATGTTTAATTGTTAATTTATTTAACCATGTTATTGTACTAATTACCATTCAATCAATTTAATAACAAATATATCTTTTTTTAATTCTATCAATCTCACTTTTTCGTCATTTAAGTGTTTATTTATTTCATTATTGTCTGTTATATATAAATCACGAGCAGCTGTATGTTTATTTTTATGTGTTTATTTTTCCGTATAATGTGTATATGATTTGTTTCAATGGTATTTATTGCTAATATTCTGCGCTATACTAATTGTGCATTCTAAAGTTGTCAAAAGTTTTAAATAGAATAAATTAGGATTCATAGTATATACATTATGTTTGCATGCATGTAAAAAGATTTTATGTCAAGAAACCAAAATATTTCTTCTGACCTACTAAGGACATTCAAATTTATGTATACCTAATTTAAATAAGATATAGATTATCATAAATTTACTCTCTTTACTAATTTAAGCTGATAAAATATTGATATTTTCTGAATTCATTTATTTACTAATTGCTTTACCTAATAGCTCAAAGCAAAAGTTAATAAAATTTTATTTAAAAAGTTATCAAATAAAATAAATGCAAATATAAATGCTATATATAATCAAGAATTAAAAAAAAAGATTCACTGTGTAGAAAGTAAAGTTTTCATAGGTTTATAAATGTAGATGATAATAATCAATCTTTAAGGCTATCAACAATCTCAACCTGTAGTCATGGCAACTTCCTTTAACAATAAAAATGGTATCACCTTTATTTATGGCTGATGTGTTTATATAGACACTAAAAATTGCAACTCCTTAGTCAAGTTGCATTATTTAATGCTACATACCTTTACCCCTGAAAATAACACCTGGTCTTATATTAATTTTTGCTCCAAAAGTCACTATAGGCCTTATTTTCAGGGTATATCATATTTTTTCATGTACAAAATGTACATTTTAAATGTACTTCTTCTCTTTATAGAAAGCTGTAAGATTCTTACCCAAGAAGCTCTCCATAATTCTTTTCTGTATACACAGGAATAGTTCTTTCTTTTTGCACTCATCTTATCTCATTGTCAGAATATTGCTCCATTTAAATTTATCATTAAATCAAGTGTTAAAGATTTTGAGCTAGGAGTGGTTTGTCCACACAAAAGCAACAAAAAATGTAGAAAATATTCTGTATTCTTTTTAACATCTCTTTTTTTTTCTCATGTGTCATAGCATCAGCCAGAAAGCAAACCCACTAACCCGGGACAACTGCTTGTAAAGCAGCTGTCACTGACCTCTCAACCATCAAAATCACTTCTATTATTTATAGTCTTTCAAGAGAAAAAATATTTAAGTAATCAAATTAATTTTTTCTTTTGTCTTGAATTTACCATGATGAAACTCTAACACTAAATTGAACATTCTAAATTTAAGTATTAAATATAAATAAGTACTAAAAATTATAAATGAAATTATAAATTGTTTCTTATACTGATTTGTGGTAGATAAATTATTTTTCTATACAGGTAGAACTACTTTTGTCGAAAATGATCAATTGAATATATAAAAAAGCATATAATGTATATTATCATTTATCTAAAACATTAATATCAATAATATTGTTTATTTATGGAAACCATATCAGACAATAGATAAAGGTGGTATTATTATTATTGTTAATGGTGATTGCCTTGACTACAGGTTTAAATTGTTGATTGATTGTTATAAAATAATGTAAATAAATGAATGAAATATATTTACAAAAAATTAAATCAAATAGATTTTAAAAAAAAGCATATGACTTTTCTGGAACTCTTGATTCCAATTTGGATGCTCTACAAGATGTGCCAAGTGGCACAGGGCATCAAATAGATAATAAAATAGCATTATGATTTTAATACCTGAGTGAATTTAAAAATTGTTATAATTCCAAGATCTATTGTTCTCTTTTTCATATTTGAAGAATTTCTTATACAGAGCATTAAGCAATCACAATATATGGCGCGTTGGTCTATTGGATTTTCACATTGAAGAACAAAAGGACAGATTCAAAAGAATAATAAAAACATTTGATAAATAAACTCTGATTCATGTACAACAACACCAAATGCAGCCCTTTGGAATCATAACAGAATTCCAGCCTACATATCCAAAGGATTCACCAGTACCAGTGTATAATCATAGTTTTGAATTTAAAGCCAAGCTTCAAACAGAAATTTATCCTAAGAGTATACTGCCACAAATAAAGAGCAGGAGGCCATGCAGATGTTTATAATTTGTCAGTTGAAGCTACAATGTTTTCATAGTAAGATGAGAGGCATATTGCGAATGTCTGTCCAAGTCTAACAAGTACACAATGTGGCATTATTGTGACCACCTCATACCAATGATCTAAGGCAAAGATACACACACACGGCATCCAAAATATAACAAGTGAGATTTTCATCAGCACTAAATCCTATGAATGATAATTCCATAATACAATATAAACTTGATACACACTCTATAATAAATAAAAACTTGCTACAGAAATCTGCAAACAAGTATAATCCATCAAATGTTAACAGACAATATAATCATTTACCTCTCATAATATTCCTAGCAATAAAACTACATACATTTTGGACACCTCCATTATATGACTCTCAATACACCATCCTCAAATAAAAGTTAACTATGCAAAAAGTGGAAGTAAAAGAAGTTACACAACACATATACAAATGATGATGAAGATCTTTTACTAACTTGATCTAAATAAAAATATTAAAAGCATCATCAGTAGCACATAAGAATCTTATCTTGACTTTTCATCTGAAGATGATCAAGCTGTCAATGTAAAAATGATCATAAGTAAAAATGAGCTGATGACTTTCTAGCTGTGATGAATCAAAATAAAAAATCATACAATATAAAATAACAAGTAAGTTGTCTTAGTTCTGTATATAATTACTTTATATTACTCTTTATGCTTTTTAGATTTGGTTCATTAATGTTAGAAGTATGAACCACCCCAACAAAATCTTTCGGCTGTCAAATGGATTGCCATAGTTCAGCCCCATTTATTTAGTTGAACATAAATAAATATATATAATGCATTACATATAAATCCATCAACCCAAATTCATTATGGGAGTTTCTCTTTTTTTTTCAGATTATCCAACTCATCTTTGGCTAATCATTTGTTTCTTTATATCTAATTCATTCCCTTTCAAAGCATTTAAAATACATCACACTGCAACACCACCTTTCCATAGTTTTGAACATTTCACCTATATCCCATCTGTCCCACAAATAATCAATAAACTAATTCCAATTCTAAACTCATTCTTTACTTCCTTATCTCATCCATGCATACTCGTGAAAACTTTAATATGAGCTATGCAACATTTACCTCAAAATAGATTCATAAACTTTCTTTCCCTCTAATAAGTGGTGAAGGCTTCATTCCTTATAACTCAATATCATTTGATAATAATGAACTCAAATCAGTAATAGATATATGTTCATATTCCCCAATGCTATATCACATGATCAATCTATTTTTTAAAAAACTTCTTTTTCTGATGATCTAACATGGATGGCCACTCTTCATCTTGATTTCCCATAAAAAAATAAATTTTAATATTGGGCAAAAAACATCAATACAGTACTGCATAACAATACCTCTGACCCTTTTTCTGAAATTTACAGTGAAATCTTCAAGCTTAGTGAATTGATGTTTGATCCAATACCAACCTGGATCGACTTCTTAAATATTCTCTCATTCACAATTATTCATATTATCAGGGCTATACCATCACCTACTGCCACCATGCTAATGATTTTAGCAGATGAGATTCTCAAAACATTATTCAACCTATATTCTTCAACAAAGATGTCATAAGAATATCTGCAATAAAAATCTTATACAATCTATATTGAAACTCTCAGACAATATATAGTAGCAGTAAATCCCATACATGATCAAGAACTATATCTGCTGGATCCTTGGCAATTCCATTCCAGTTGGAATACCAGCAGCATTAAAAATTGATAACAGTTTGCTCAGGGAATAACATGCTCAGTCCTCTATACAACCACTACAAAAACTTACTTCAAAGCTAACAAACATTTAGTACTTCACCAAGCTTTTTTGGTATCCCAAAATATACAGTCATAAAAATCAAGGCAAAAGTAGTTTCTGCTCTAGACTTGTGTGATCCAGACATATATGAAGTCCCTCTTTTTGCATAATTTCACCTAATTCATTCCACAACAAAATGCTTAGCTATGTGATAAACTTATTTTATTTTGTGACTGATATTAAATAGATACAAATTACTACTGAATAATTTTACATTCCTATAATGAATTAATTTATTATAACTCTTTTCCTTCTTGATAATAATGTTCTAACAATAATTTAATAACAGTAATTACACTATTCAAGGTTTTTGATTATATTTCTTTAACATTATTAGCAATTAAGGACAAACTTATTTTTGTATTATGTTAAGTTCTCTTTTAAAAAACAGGCAGAATATCTAGGTAATATATATCAATAATACTTGACATTATAATTAGTATATCAAAATTTATTTATTGTATGCATGTTATGTTCCAAATGCAGATAGAGCATTTATGCAATAATTTACTGTCATTATAATACTTGGATCACCAGAAGTTTTATATTATCAAGCTTACAAAAATGTAATTGTGTTTTAGTGATTAAGGTTTTGTACAACACTGCACCAATTATATTTAAATAAAGGTTGAAGCCATATATATAAAAGATGAATAAATAATAATAAATATGGCTGAAGTATTATGTTTAATGATCTGCTAAGTCAACTTTTGATATGGAGTGTCTATATCAAAGCATAACTGAGAGATAATTGGCAGAAAGTGACAGTGTTTCTGATTATAAAAGGTTGAACTAGAGGGCATTAGGAGATTTGCATAATTACATTATAATAAATCAATTATTAAAAGCCATCTATGTTCCAGACCCAATATTTGTTGAGGGAAACACTATTGGCTCTTATGTTTATTGTATGTGTGAAATTAATTATATGCCAAGCTTCTTTGATTTTACATTTTCTATGATTGAAGCAGATTTAAAAGCATGAATTGTGGGTTTTTTATGTTGTACAAACACTGAACTATATGATTGGTTTTAGCTCTATTATATAGATAAGTGTGTTGGGATATCCTGGATTTTAAGTTGGCATGAGCCAAGGTCACTCTCAACAAACATTAGGTGTTAGATTCTGGAACATAGGTGGAGTTTAATAATCCACCTATTATACATGCAATTATGCAAATCTTCTAACAACCCTAGCTCAACCTTTTATAATTCGAAACACTGCTACTCTCTGCAATTATTTCTCAGTTATGCATTGATATAGACACTCCTTGTCAAATGTTGACTTAGCAGATCATAAAACATATTATTTCAGCCATATATATTATGTATTCATTTTTTATAAATAATATTTAATTAATTTATTATTATTACTTTTTAATTGTATGGTTATTGTTTTTTTGTTAATCATTTTATATACAAATATATAGTAAATAAAATTTTTATTTTAAAATAAATATTTATTAAAAAATGCTATAATAAATTAACACTTTCCAGAGTTTGTTTTGATACAGAATAGAAATAGCACTGAATATCATTTTGGTTTGCAATGGTTCAATCCAGAGTGATAATGCTTTGCACCAGTCATTCTTATTGTATAGATTTGTGCCATGAATGATTAATTTTTAATGACTAAAAAAATCTAGACTATATTTTATTTTTGTTCCTAGATGTGAAACATAATCAGAAGATAAGAACAGCTTATATGTGAGAAGAGATGTGTTTTTTTTTTACTCTTACCATTAATAAAAATTCAAAAGTTATTTTTTCAATATAATTTTAATATTCTAATACCTTTAAAATACTTTTGTTATTTTTATCAGTTTTAAAAACATTTTCAATAAAAATTATACTAAAAATTGATCAATTCTTCTAAAAACTCTATTCAAATTAAAAGCTACATATATATATATTTAAGCCTTAACATAGTTATGCTTAATATTTCATAACAAGATTAATTCAAAGATGATGAAGTCTAATATAGAAACAAAATTAATTATAGTCACAAGTTTTTTTTTTTTCAATTATTGCTTCATGACAATTTCTTTGCGAAAAGATTCTTTAATGTCATAGTAATCTGTTTTATGGAAATGATCATACAAATTACATGGAAAAAAAAATTTTTTTAAACATTTTACCTCTAATTAGTTTTTTTTATTTTTTTAGAGATTTTTTTTTTTTTTTGGATTTTGGGGTAAAAAGTATATAAATGGGATTGAATCAGATTATAGATTTTTTTCAATGCATTTTACATTTTTAAATCTGTAGAATCATAAACCATTTCCTATTGTAAAATTTTCAGATCATTATCTTTCACTATACACCTGGGTCTCGTTTTACGTGATAGATAGGTTCCTCAGAAAACATGCACAAAAAAAATCACACAAAAATAGATGTAACTTACCTTAAAAAGGGGGGATATGGACTATGATTTTTTAAAAATCGCATAAAAGCAAAGCACCAGCGTAAAATTACTTTAAAATTCACGCAAAAAAAAAAAAATAAGGAAATAAAATATGACTAATAAAAAATTTTAAATTTGAAAAATATTGATACAAGACAAACTTTTTTAACTATAATATTTAATTTTATTCAAAGCAATATATTTTTATGCATAATTTACATTTTTTATACACTTTTTAATTATTATCGCTATTTGCCGATAAACAGGTTTGTTTGCAAACTGGTAAAAAATCAGATTCTTCACAAGAGGAAATACAACTAGCACCAACTTCACTCTCATGTCATGTTAATGGTTTTCCAGTGACAACGTAATTAGTAATTAATCTAACAATTAAAAATTAAATTCTTATTTTTGTCTTTAATTTTTTAATTTTAAATTCTGTTTAAAAATCAAATTTCGTTTCACATCACATTAATTTCAGGTCACCTTAAGTAATTTTTAAATTATTAATTACAATTAAAAATCAAATTTTAATTTTTAATTGTCAAATTTAATTGTGCCCACTGCTATTACTCACCATTTAAAAATAAACTTGCGGACACTAAATGATTAATAATTGATTATGTTCTTTTTTAAAAAGCAAAAACATAATATGATTTAAAATGCAAAATTAACACGCACAATGTTTGAACAAATTTACATTATAATCTTGTAAAATTTAATGTGGGTATACATAAAATGTGGAAATCATGATTTTAATTTCATTATTGAATACAATCTTACTATTATAAAGCACTGAAAATATTGAAATTACTAAGAAGAAAGTCGAATTCCAATAATGTGCTATTACTTTCAATATGACGTAAGTGCGCGGAATTTATTATTTAACGTAATAGCGCATTATCGGAGTTCAACTTCCGAAGAAACATGAATTGCGTAACTTCAAAATCGCGTAAAATGAGACCCAGGTGTATATATTTAATGCAAAACCATAAAACAATACAATACTAGATAAAATTCAAACTTTACCAAAATCCTTACATGACCATGATTTCATCTACTAAACAAATAGACCTGAGATGGTCTATTTGTTTAGTAGATGAAATCATGGTCATGTAAGGATTTTGGTAAAGTTTGAATTTTATCTAGTATTGTATAGTTTTATGGTTTTGTATTTTATTTATTACTAGTAAAATGTTAGGCAGTTTTGAATTTTATATATATCAAATAGAAATTACTATTGTCAGATGAGCCAAAAACTTGAAATGCCAGAATCTTCATATCAGAAATGATATTCTGATTTCTATATATAGTGTGATTTTATTTAATTTAAAGCTTGAATTAATTTGCAATCAAATATCCCTATTTATATAGTATTTAAACTATTGATAAAAGAATAGTCAAGTATCAGCAGAATCTATCCAAATTAAAACACCCAATGGATGATTAAATATAGGCCCAAGATAATAATGCTTTTGAATAGATCAATATAAAGCAATATTTTTTCCAACAGTTTTTCAAAGAGAAACAATAAAGAAAAATACATTAGTTATCTGGTGATGTTTTAAGGAGTCTCTAACATTGCATTACCCTTTAATTAAGAATAGCTGGATCTCTATTTTCAAACTAATATTGGATTATTAACTTGGATATCTATGGGCTTTTATCAAAAAAAATTATTAGCAGTAATTATATTCTTAAAATAAAAAGTCAAGTTTTCTTTGTCTTTCATTTGAATATAGCATGGCAGACAGATCTTCTACCAATATACCATAAACTCACACATAAATACTTGCATGCATCAATGTTAGATTTTTGGGGGAAAGCATTTTAAGTTATTTCCAAGATGTGTATTAACAACAATGCAATTATCAAAGTAATAATTTTATATAAAATATACATGAATAAAAAAAACATAGACTTCCCAATTAAACAATTAATATGCCTAAATGTGCTAAAATGCAGACAATGATGAAGCTACGTGCAAATTGTATTACTAATTGGTGGAGCAGTTTCAAAAAGTTTTATATTTTCATAATCATAGCAACTGGGTTGTGTGAGCACAGTAAAATATGTATATGACAAATATTTAAATATATGCACAGTGAGTTAGAAAGTCTACTTTTTGGTGAGGGAAAAGCATGCTTCTTTTCAGTTTATAGTGTAGGTGTTGTTAGCTATAAGCAATGATTCTTTGATTTTACTCTTATAATCATGGTGTTTGATGCATGCAATGGAAACAGAAGCTGGTTCAAATATATGGCAGGTAGACCTTTGGTATTCTAAAAAGATGGAATTGTATTCAGATTTATTAAAAGCTCTTTTGTATAAGAAACAGTGCTGAGAGATGAGATTGGGGAGAGATGCATGACATTCACTATAGTATATTGCATTGCAACTGATTTGGGGGCATGTGATTTATACACTGTGTGAGGAGTCTGATCAGAGGATAGACAGTCTTTTGAACTATTAATTAATCTATTGGGTGAAAGGGGGGGGATACAAAAACTTAGCTTGAAAGAAGGATGTGTGGAAGGAGAAGCCGTGCTCTGTAATCTTTGGGAGAATTGGTATATATTTATTTATAAATCAGTATAGAAATATATTATTATGAATGAAAAAATTATATATATATAATATAAATTTGGTAGTCTATATCTAATTAACTATTAAGTTATTACTAATAAAAAATATAATTTAATATATTGATTTTTTTTTTATAATAATAATTATATTTAAAACTAATGATTCAACAAATAAAAATTGAAATATGTAAAACAATTATTTTTATATCTGATTCATCTTGTTTTATCACCTTGGTGAATCATTCATTAATAAGAAAATTTGAGCTTTTCCTAAAAGATCAATACTTATTGATGATGAATGAAAAAAAAAAAAACAAAGAGAGAAACCTTGAAACAACAATTAGAAGAATGACTGGTAATTATCAAACTATTGTGATGACATCTTGATGAACTACAAAATCCACCAGGCACTAATTAAATAACATTATAAAAGGATGATTGATTTGGTTACATACAAAATTATATTCTAAGAAATATATAAACTATTGATTACTTGAGGCAACCCAGACTATCACTTCAGATGAGCTCATACCTGCCTTAAGTAATTAATTGTCTTATCATAGTGTTGCCTAGTGAAGGTATTTTAATATACATAATGTATATGTACATATGTGTGCATGAAAATATAGATTAAAATATTGATAACTGTAAAATAACACATAATAAGTGTTTTATTTTATTTTGAGTCAGTCACTATAACTTTTCTTATTGGTGATTAAAATATTTGCCTTTATATACTATCTCTATTAATTATAAATAAGTATATGAATAGTGTAATAAAATATAAAGCAACACCACCACCATCAATAATAATAATGATGACGATGATGCTGATACCATCATTAAAACATCTTGAGATTAAATATTTACTCAAGAATTTAAAAAATGGACACTGGATAAGGCACACAAATCAATATTTTTTTTTGCATTTGAATGAATAACTATTTCAAACTCATCTGTTGCAGAATACCTTTGTTCATCTTGATTAGTTCTTTAATTCATTCTTAAAACAAGGCAAAACTCTCCATACAGTAGTGCCACCCTGTACCAACCAGAGTAATCAATAGATGCCAGAAGGCTTGTGCATAAAATCCCTATCTAGTGCCTACTCATCCAATATCCCCAGACTAGTTTCTGGCTTGTGGCCTTCATTAGTGAGGAGCCTTGGATCTGAGAGTACTGCACCTAGATCTTAGGATCTAATGCAATCCTCCAACAGCCACCATTTATCTCTACTTAACTACAAAACTATAAGAATGAAATTGAAAACACAATAATATTTTCAATCTAAGTTCAATAGCCTATATAGTCATATGGGTCTGAACTCAGTTCAGCACCCATACATTTTGGTGTCTTTGGCTCTTTAACAACCATAGCCACCACTATCCTATTAGGCATGATTGGTGTTAAACCAATAAACATCATATGATCACCATCTCATACTAGCACATAATTGTTATTAAACAAGGCAAAACTCTCCATTGATTACTCTGGTTGGCACAGGGTGGCATTATTGAATGGAGAGTTTTGCCTTGTTTAATAACAATTATGTGCTACTATTAGATGGTGATCATGTGATGTTTAGTGGTTTAATTCATTCTCCATAGTAACATAATGAATAAAATTGTGAGAACTGAAAAAAAATTCTTATAAATATAGTGTTATAATAATTTTTATAGAAATTGTAGATCAATAAAACTGTTATGCTTACATTTTGTAAAACAATGTGTAATTATTGAAATTGTATTATATATACATACAATTAAACACATAACAGTGGGTTAAATAAATATAAGCTTTAAAGTTTTGTGCAGGAAAGAAATCAAACACCAATATATACATTAAAAAGGTCAAAGTTAATGTTTCTTAATTTTTTTAATTTTCTTTCAGTTAAAAAAACAACAACTATTAAATGTCATCCCTCATTTTGTCCATTATTTTGCCATTAGCTATTTTAATTAGTTGTTGAAATCATGTCTAATATTGGTTAGAAAAAAGATTTAGTCTGTATCAATATTTGAAATACAGGTTCTCTTCACATACCTGGAGTCTAATTATAAATATAGGGGATTTAAACTCAGACTTTCAAGAACCTGTCAACTATCCACATTATCTCATACCACAAATACACATGACCACACACAAATCAGCACTCATCAATTGGTCCAAATTATTATCTCCCACACATATGTATAATCAGTGTTCAATTTATATTAAGATAGCAAATTTTTATACTTTAATGGACAGGCTTCGATCTACTCCAACCTCCAACTCTTCAGCCATCCATACCACTGAAAATCTGATGATGAAAAGCCCAATGGGCTTGAAGCCTGTCCATTAAATTATGAAGACTTGCTATCTTAATATAAACTGAACACTGATAATATATATGTGTGTGTGTGGGAGATGATAATCTGGACCAACTGATGAGTGCTGGTTTAGCATTAAATATGTATATTGGTGATTATTTATCTTTTCAACATGTCTGTATCAGTGCGATGAGATAGTGTGGATAGTTGACAGGTACTTGAAAGTCTGAGTTCAAATCCCCTATATTTATTGTATATCATTATTTATTATTAGTAGCTATTTAGAAACTTTGAAAGATTTACAAAATAGATCAGTATCTTTACTGACTGTTTTTTTTATCATAATGATAATTGGCTTTTTTAATTAAATTTTCAAATAAATAATAAAAATTTAGTTGCACGCTTTTATAAACTAATAATAAATCCTTATATTTTTTATTATGCACGTGCAAGCAAGCACAATCATACAATAGTTTAATACTTCAGCAAAAAAAAAAGCTTTTGTCTTATTTTATTAAATTAAAATTTTATTTTGCGTTATAATCACTCATAACAGTCAAACATTTTATTTATCCTGAATAACTTTCCATTAAATTTTTATTTGAATTATATTTTTTTCTGTGGATTTGTACAATCTTAGGTCTGTTTATCACTCACTGATTTCTCTTATAAAATTTAATGATAACTTTGGGTAATGAAATGTATCTTCTAAATGGCAGATGACACTTAAACACAAATTCACATTGCAATCTCTAATTTAAATTTAATCTTTAGTAATTCAATTGTTACTAATTTTTCTTATTTCTGAGCCAATATAATACCTGGTAAAATAAAAATGCCACAAATATAATATAGTAAAAATACATTGAAAGCATGCTAGGCAGTAATAAAGCTAAATAACATTAAATAAACTATCTTATCTGTGCGTATCTTCATTTTACCAGATATTGTAACGGTCAGAAACGTGTGATTCGTGAACATAGTGCAGAATTTGACCACTACACAGAACTGCAGCACCATCTAGTAGCAAAGCCACCAGTAGTACTGAGTTTGAACATAGTTTATCAGTTCCACAATATAATCTATGAAACAACGCATCTGATGCTACACTAGTAAATATTTCTTTAGGCACGGGGGTCAGAGAGATGCAAGAGATTCAAGAATTTATTTTCGAGTTAGCCAATAATAACACTAATATTAAACATTTATATTTTACAGAATCAAGGAAATATTATATTGAATGGGTATCGAATAAATAAAGAGGTAATGGCAGACATATAGTTTGACATTATTTATTTAAAACATTTTTTTACTAAATCATCTAATTAATAATATTTTATTACATTTAAAATCTCAGTAGCCATATTTCTGATACTGTTATACTTTACAAGGATATATATTTCTTTATTTAAAATATTTTATACGAAATCATTTAACCAATAATATTTTGTGATATTTAAAATTTCAGTAGCGGTATTTCCGATACTATTATATTTTACAAAGATATACATTTATGTGGATGATGTAATCTAGCTGCCTAAATTCTCAAGCAAGTATTTCATGAGCATGCCTTCAGTATTTATATCTTTGCAATGCAAGAGTCTAAAGTATGATTAATAATCATAGCGGCGGACATATTTATTTAATTAATTAAAGAAATTATTTACGAATTACTATGGACAGACATTTATTTGAGAGTGAGTTATGTCACTAAGGTAGAGACGGAGTTATATATTGAATAATAAAACTAATAATTAAAGACATGTGATCCATCCAGAAAGGCAATATGAGGGTGGCAGTATAATGAAACTGTAAAGCCATGGATAAGTTTAGAACAATGGGCTGGCATTTGCTGTAGGCCTAAAGAGGTAAGGTGTCACATAAGCATAATTAGGGGTGAGTGTTTCATGCCATGATTACTTCCTAACTGCGTGATGGTCATCAAGCCTTACGGGAACATTTATTATGTCCTCTTGTGTAGGATGACTGGGATTAATTCAAATCCTATAGAATCTGGAGTATCCAAGGTCTAGAAGAGGTCATTGCATCTCTAAAATGTAACACATGTATAATTTACAGACTATTCTGTTAAGATTTAAATATATTTTATAACTCGGCCCTACATCATCAACATTTATAAAGAACGTTTTTGGACTCTCAAAGAAATGCAATTTACAGAATTATTACTTAAAAACTTAATAAAATATAATACAAAAAGTAAGCTGGGTGAGTATTAATAACTAATATGTCATCCATTTGCTAAGTAGTAGACCCCTGCATTACAATAAATGAAGCATGGAATGCGTGTCAATTTATATTAAAATAAGTAATTTATAGAAGTAAATATTAATTAGGATTTGCAGGACACACATCCACTGTTTCAAGCAATCATGGATTTGCATTTAGAAAATTAGGGAAGATTTCCGAGTTGACCAGCCAACAGAAGTATATAATGAAATATATTAATAGGTTGAATGAACAAGATGGCAACCATTTTGATTAAAATATATATTTAAATTTGGTGAGGTCCGGTCGGAAATCTTATAAGCATGCTATAATTATATAATAAGAATGTAAAATTTAGAAATACATACCCAAGAAAAGATAGAAGTAGGTAAGCTAGATTATTAAAGAAATTTATATAATAAGTTAATCATTAAATTTATAGTTTTACAATTTAGAGTTTACATGTTATATAGAAAGTGAGCTATAGTGCGATTATTAATTAGAGTACTCTAGGCCTTTGGGTACAGGTACATGTTTTATACAAAGTTTTTAGATTCATAATTCAGTAGCAAATTGTTCATGATTTCAGAAGTAGCAGTTCTTTCCAGCATTTAGATTATTCATTTGTTTTAACAGCAGCAGCAGCTTTCTAATTGTTTGAGGCAGCAGATATTCTTGGTTGAATTTGTGAAGGGCACATGTGAAAGTTCACTAAGCTTTGGAGACTCTCAACTGATCGAGAGCACAGCTAAAGTTTAACTAAAAGTTCTGAGAAAATTCAAAATGTCCTCCTTTCTATGATGTTATCTTTTTACTTTTGTTCGATTTTATTTTTGGATCCACTCATTTGCCCTGAGGAGAATCAATACATTCTTGTAAGTTTAATTTATATAGAAAGCTGCATTTCTATTGTTCAAGTTTATTTTTACATTTTGTAATTAAAGATTTTAGGGAATTTTTCGTTTTAATTAATCTATTATCTCTCACCTACTGTTACTTTTAAAATTTCAAAGACAAAAGGGAATATACAATTATATTTACTTTTACTTAAATTATAATCAGATTTCTAAAATTATTATTAAATATGAAATTTAAACACAGCAATAAATAACGAACTTTATATATTAAAATAAATTGTTAAAATTATATATTTTTATATAATTAAAAGAAAAATACATATTACATCATTTATTTTTATTTATTGCTTTAAATTTGTTATCAAAATGTGTGTGTGTTTATGGTGGATTTTACATATTGATACATTTTTAATATAGCTATACACACAATTCGATACCAAAAAAGTTTAAATTTGGGTAGGATAGAGTGGTGGGTGAGAGACAATAGAAAAGGTGAAACTTAAGATTCGAATGTGAATCTTACTGTTTCAATATTACATTTAATCTGTAAATACATTTTTCTGTATGTTTAGAAAGTATTGATATAATGTTATTCTTCTTAGTAAAAATTCTAAAGATTTTATATATATTTTTCTAATATATCTCTTAACAAAAGCAAACTTCATAAGCATTTTGACACTTGTAATTTCCATCCTTCCATTTTCACTGCATTTTTTAGCCACTGGAAATGTTCCAGATCAACTAATATAATAGATTGACTCTAGCAATATTTCTAATTACACATACTTTTTATATCATGAGTTTCAACAATAGTGTTAATTGCAAAAATCAATACCCCCCTTCCCAATTCATGTTTTTTTAAGTATTATGATAAAAAAACTTTTAACAAAAACAAATCTCAAATTATAATTTTATCTTGAGTTATAATTTATTGAAATAAATTAGTAAAACAAAGAAATCATGATTTATTCTAGTTTAAAAAAAAAACTTTTAAAAGATTTCAAAGATTATTATTTTAAAATATTTTGACAACTACTAACTTTTATTAAAATAAAATATATGCATATATATATATGAGATGGCAGAAAATACACATCTCACTACAGAAACAATTTTAAAAAAAGATATACTTTCTTTACCTTAAAAATTTGTATTTATTTTGCCTTACTTTTATAAATATATTCAGGACATATAGCAAAAAATATGCATTGTGAGTAAAACAACTTAGAAAGAATGGGGCGTGAGCTCCCTCTTCATTTGATATCTTTATGATTAAAACAGAGTGGATATCACAAATGTTATGCTGAAAGCTAAAATCATTGAATTTACCAAGGATTGTAATATAAACAGGAATAATAATTGGATATCATCTAATAATTAAATATCAGCTGAAGTCATATATATGCAAAATTATGATAGCAAACACACAAAAAAAATTTTTTTTTAAATTACCACTGTCAGATAAGTTTCACTTCTTAAAAAAAAATAGTTAAAAAGCATAATGATAACTTTAATGATAAAATATTTATTGGTCTTTTTTTATTAATAATAATTTTTATTAATATAATCTTATTTATAATTCAGTACATTTTAAATAATATAAGAAATATATATATATATATTTTAAAAATAACAATATTAAAAACTTTTATTACTTTGTTTCCTTATATTGTTAGAAAGAGTTTATTGTTAACCCTTTTATGACTGTATGCTTTAATAATTTGAAATATATATCTTATTCTATTAATTGCAATTTTAAAATGGGGAAATTATAAAATATATGGTAAAATATTAGATTGCTATTGGTAAATTAGAATTAAATTTATTTTATCCACTTCAATGAATTAATGCTTATTTCAATAAGATTATTATTATTATTATTATTATTATTATTATTATTATTATTATTATTATTATTATTATTATTATTATTATTATTATTATTATTATTATTATTATTATTATTATTATTATTATTATTATTATTATTATTATTATTATTATTATTATTATTATTATTATATTTCAACAATATACTTTATTGGACAATAAGTAGATTACATATGGTATCACTAGAAAAGGTACACTGATAAAATAGATTTACAGATTGTACACGAGTTCATTTGTATATTTACAATCAAATGCATAGTCTTTGTTTATAATTTTTTGCAATCTGAATCTTTGTTATAGTCTTGATCTTTGCTTGATCAGGGACCAAGTGGCTGCATATATGTCTGGGGATGTGATCGATTTGTCCCTATTTTGTATCTGCATTAGCCTGTTTTGAAATGTTGAAGGGTGTCATCTAGTGTTTTTCCCAATTAGAAATTTGCACCTGATTATTATTATTATTATTATTATTATTATTATTATTATTATTATTATTATTATTATTATTATTATTATTATTATTATTATTATTATTATTATTATTATTATTATTATTATTATTATTATTATTATTATTATTATTATTATTATTATTATTATTATTATTATTATTATTATTATTATTATTATTATTATTATTATTATTATGTTTCAACAGTAAGCTTTATTTGTCTTAAAAGATTACAAGAGTTTACATAATTTGGATTGCTGTGTTTACATGGGCAATCCGTAGTTGTCAGTTTACATATATAAAAGTGAATTTATTGTTTTAGACAGGATTACAGGAATTTTTACGTGCTGTGAATTAGTTACATGGTTTTACATAACTTAAATTGCTGTGATTACATGGGCAATTCTTAGATATAGGTTTACATATATAAAGTATGATTTATTGATTTACATGAGATTACAAAAAAAATGTCATGCTGTGGATTAGTTACAAGGGTTTTTACTTCACTTGGATTGCTGTGGTTTCATCAACAATCCTTAGGTGTATGTTTATGTATGTAAAAGTTTATTTATGCTGTGGATTAGAAGAGTTTTACATAGCTTAGATTGCTATGTTACATGGGTAGTCTGTAGTTGTAGTTTTACATAAGTAAAAGTTGTATTATTGGTTTACACAAGATGGCATAAATTTTACATGGTCTGGACTACTTATTTTTATTATTAATGTAAATACTTTGATTTTCATATTGCATCAATCATTATAAAATTATTTTATTACACAATTTTTTTTACAATTAAAATAATTCATTGTACATCCCATACTATACTTCATTGTCAAAGTGAGTCATCATTTACTGAATTTATTTTCTTTGCCAAACAAGATGATTCTCTGGACCATTGGTACCATAGAAATTCATGAGAAATGTAAATATAAATTTAAACTGCCACAGAACCATTGGTGGATCAACATAATTATTTGCCTATTTATTAATTATATATTTTAATTGCCTAAGTACAACATTTATGAAATATATTTTAGATTGCCCAAATATTTAGTGCATAAGTAGAGAAAGCCATTTATTATATGTGGTTGCTCAAATCAATGAGGCACATGCAGACCAGCTATCCCTGAATTGTTATATTTTTATATTATTGCCATGATTACCCAAATCTACAACCTATTCAGTGAACAGAACTTATTTTGTCTTTACATTTTGGTAGTCTTTATTAGTTTTCCTTTATATTTGGATCATCCAATAAGGAAATATTGCTATTCATGAGACAATGTTGCTTCATTAGCATTGTTCATGTGTTTTAGAGAATATTTTTCATAACATTTTAGCTTCCCAGCTTGGGGCTCAAGTATTTAACCATGTCTGATGAGAGATTTAAAGTCATATAATAATAAGTAGATAGAATTAAAATATTTGATTAAAGAACATAATTAATATCAGCTAATTTTATATATATTAGTGTCAGATTAAACAGAGTAATGACTTAATAGATAACATTTTTATATTTGTAGTTGTGATTTGGTAAGAGTTTGAATTTAGAGTGGGTTGTGCAATTGTTTTTGAAAACAGAGGTGTAAGACTACGAGTTGAGAAATTGCAAAGTTGTAAAATGCTTTATAAGTAAAATGTTTTATAAATAGAGCAAAAAGGGCATGGGAAGACAAAGTACCAGATGGTGATGCCCAAGCTTGCCATATAATAATAAAATAAGAGTTTATGTTTGTGACTTTAAGATCACTAGATATGTGCTATGTTAGTAAAATGCCAAAAAACAATGTGTTCTCATTACTAATAAATATTATTGTGTTCATCTCATGAAGCAACTGTAAAATAAATAATGAAAGGTATTTGAAGCTAACTTATTTTATTGAAGGTATTGTATCTTAGATGTTTTGGAAATAGATACAAATGTTATTGCCCACTATTTGAATTTGTTAATAAGAGCATATTGCAAAGACTTTTGAGCATAGTCATAAAATTTATTCTATATTATACACAATGTAAGTTAAATTTAAAATAAATAAATAATTTTATACACATTGGTTTGGAATAATAAGATTGTAGATAGGTAAATCAATCACTATTGAAAAGTGATGTTATTGTGATATTTTATATTAAAAGGGCATATTACAAACAATTGAAATGTGATTGAGTAAAGATTCAATTAATTTGTACATTCAGAATATAAAGAATAGTAGGGAAAACAAGTTATTCATTGTTTGGTCTGAGATATTGAATTGAAGGGGGCGGGCACATTATTTCTTTTCTAAAATAAAATAGTAAATATAAATCTAAAATAAATTATGGAAAATAAGAATAAAATAGACATGTTAGGACAGAGAAAAGAAGTTAATGACATCTATGTCACATCAAAAAATGATCAAAATAAATCTATAATGACAATGTTGCAGAGTTTAATGATTAAAATCAATAAAAGTCAGAAAATCCAAGAAGAGATTAAACAAAAAATGAGACAAAACCAAGAAAAATGTGATCAGAATCAATAAATTTTTAAACAAGAATTGAAGCAAGGCCAGGAAATGCTAATCATAAAAATAGAAGAGGGTCAATATGAATTAAAGAATATATTAAAACAAGTGATCAAGCATGTGCATACAGAATTAATTCATGAAAAAAATATGGATCAAGAGCAAATACATAGCTTGAAAGTTAAGTTTAATAAACTAGAAAGAAAGGTGGAGGAAACTCAAAATCAAATGGAAATAAAAAAGAGACAAAATTGGACTCAAGAGATGGAAACTAAGACAGAAAATTACAGATTGCAATGCCATGATAAAGGTAAATTAATGATAAAGAGTTTAAAAAGATACAGAATAGTCAGGAATAAGAAGTCCAAAGTTTGGAAACTCAAATAGAGCAAGATTATTCATATTATATTAGCTTAGATGTGATGCAATCCAAAATATATACCGGGTTTCTTTCAAAAGAAATTCTTTCACAAGCTTAAACAGTAGTGACAGATATAATATTATAACAATAGAAGTAAAACCTTTAAAATCTGAATGGTTTCATCATCATGAAGTATATAGTCATGAATGTAGGTACCTTGACTGGGAACATAAGATTTTGTCTTAAACACAGTGTAATGTCAGTAAAATGTGTTGGATTTGGGAAACTAGAAATTTAGAAAGTATAGTTTATTGCAAGCTATTGAACAAATGTGTCAATCATTATGGATATAATAGTAAATATCCAATTTATAATAATGATATTCATAGTTTTATTTAGCATAAAAAAATCAATATTTATCTGAAATAAGAGGGTTTATTTTGTTGGTCAAAATTTATGAAATCTAAATTATACTATAGACTTATTTTTCAAATATCCATTTAGGATGAAATGGGTGCCAATGAGTATAATTGTTGTAGGATATTTGTCTTGCTAATTGTGGTCTGTTTTTAAAAAAGAAGTATAAGACACATAATTGCACATAATCATTGACTTCATAGTTGATAGTCTAGTTTTAATTAAGCATGAGTTTTTCATAGAATGTTCAGTTGGTAATAATGATCTTATGTTGTTTCAAATTTCTTTTTTTAATTTTTATTAAAAGGGAAATATATGATATACAAATTTTGCCATCTATAGTTTTTTTATAGTATATAAAGAAAGAAAGAAAGAAAACAATTAAAGGTTCAAGTATCTAATGAAAAAATATTTAGTATTCTGGATGAATCTGGAATAAGTTAACCAATTATTTATTAAATTAAAAAAATGGAATATTTTGTTTGAATTATTATTGAATGATAATGATGCCTTATTAGAACTAGAAGATAGTAACATGTTCACAAGCCAGTATTTTAAAAAAGGAAGACTGCATTTTGTGTTACCATTGCTACAGAAACAATTTTAGCAAGATATTTTCTTTTGCTTAAAAATTTCTGATAATTTTACTTTACTTTTATAAACATATTTAGGACATATAGCATGAAATAAGCATTGTAAGTAAAACAACTTAAAGCAAGGGGGTGGGGGTGGTCATGAACTCTCTCTTCATTTGGTACCTTTATGATTAAAACAAAATGGATATCATAAAAGCCATGCTGAATGCCATAGAGCTAAGACCATCAAATTCACCATGGATTGTAACAATATCAGCAGGAATAATAATTTGATATTATCTACTGATTCAAATTCCTTATGGATCCCTATATTTGTGTGTAGCTGGTAAAATGACTACCATAGGAAACATCATTGAATAATGGAATATCAGCTAAAGTCATATATATATGCAAACTATGGTAACAGACACTAAAAAAAATTTTTTTTAGATTACCACTGTCAGATAAGTTTCACTTCTTAAAAAAAAAAAGTGGTTAAAAAGCATAATGATAACTTTAATGATAAATCATTTATTAGTCTTATTTTTTTATTAATAATTTTTATTAATATAGTCTTATTTAACATTTGATAATTTTTAAATCCATATGAAAAATATATATATATTTTTAAAAATAATAATATTACAAACTTTTATTTTGTTTCCTTATATTGTGAAAAAGAATTTATCTTTAACTCTTTTATGACAATATGCTTTAATAATTTAAAAGGTGTATCATATCTATTAATTGTGATCTTAAAAGGGGGAAAAATTATAAAATATATATTAGATAGCAATTGATAAATTAGAATTATAATCTTTATTTTAACCACCTCAATGAGTCAATGTTTATTTTAATAAGTTTATATTATTATTATTATTATTATTATTATTATTATTATTATTATTATTATTATTATTATTATTATTATTATTATTATTATTATTATTATTATTATTATTATTATTATTATTATTATTATTATTATTATTATTATTATTATTATTATTATTATTATTGTTGTTGTTGTTGTTGTTGTTATTATTATTATTATTATTATTATTATTATTATTATTATTATTAACATAAGTACTTTGATTTGCCTCAATCATTATAAAATTATTTTATCACACAATTTATTTTTACAATTAAAATAATTCATTGTACACCCTATCCCATACTTTATTATCAAAATGAGTCTTCATTTACTGAATTTTTTTTTTTTTTTTTGCTAAGCAAGATGATTCTCTGGCCCATTGGTGTCTTACAAATTCATGAGTTCATTGTAAATATAAATTTAAACTGCCACAGAAACATTGGTGGACCAAAATATTTGTCTATTTATTAGTTATATATTTTAGTTGCCTAAGTACATTTATGAAGTATATTTTTGATTACCCAAATGTTTAGTGCATAAGTGAAGAATACTGTTTGTTTCATTATTTTATTTATTATTAGTGGTTACCCAAATCTTTGAGGCACATGCAGGCCAGATAGCCCTGCTCAGTTATAATATTTTTATATTATATTCATGATTATCCAAATCTGCAAGCTATTCAGTGAACAGCACTTACTTTAATTTTACATTTTGGTAGTGTTTATTAGTTTTACTTTATATCTGGCTCACCCAATAAGAAAGTACTGCTATTCATGATACAATGTTGCTTCATTAGCATTGTTCATATATTTTAGATATCATTTTCCTTCACACTATATAAATTTATTAAACGCACATTGATTACGTAAGTAATATTTACTGAGGCTATATCCTCGATAATTTGCGTGTAAAATGCGATAGTAGGGACCTCTACAGGTGTTTTAAGACCTCTTTTCTTCATAGCGTCAGCTTGTGGTTAAAACACCTGTAGAGGTCCCTACTATCGCATTTTACACGCATATTATCGAGGTTATAGCCTCAGTAAATATTATTCACACTATATATATACGTGTGTGTCTATTAGGAACAAATATATATCACTGAACAATTTTGAGTTGCTCATTTATTATTTAGAATGATTTATTCTATTAAATGAGGCTGAGTGACTTTCAGGATTATTCATGATTATAAATTGAAATAATTTTCATATTTAAAATATTTTTCAAAAACCTTGGAGTTAAAATTTAATTCTTCATTATTATGGAGAAAAAAGTTTATCTTCACAAATACACAAATTTATCATGTAGTTGTAGATTCGGTCAGTAAAATATATAATTTCCAAGGATATATGTTTAAAGATGTTTAACTGATAGTGAACATATTAATTTACTACATGAAATAATTATATATGATTCAGTTAATTGAAGCAATAATATAAAAGCAATGAAGTTATACAAATAAAAATTTATTAAAAGTTATAATTTAAAAAACAATCCATTATTCATGGAAAATACAAGTAGGGTTGGGGGGGGGGAATCTTATGCAGATGGACGGATTAGCATCTAAAATTTGGAAAACTTTTTTTTTTGGTCAGCAGGAGATAGCGACATAGAAACTGTTATAAAACCAGTTGCAACAGGATATCCCATCAGATATCAAATGTTAAACATCAGGATATCATAGAGAATTCAATATTAATTTTATGCAGTTGAGCCAGAGTTTACGCAATCAGTCAGCTAGTATTTGTTGCCAGTATTAGATTGATCTAAGAAAGAGAATACCAACAAAGTTCATCAGGGAGTTCTAATAATAAATCTTAATTATATCAACAGAGAAAACATATTCTTATATTTACAAAAGTAAGAAAATGAACTACCAGATGGAGAATACTTTTCAACATATTTCCATGACAATGATGATTGTGATGATTAAGTCTATAGCTTTATTTAAGATAAATAGCTACAAGACACATGGTGTGTATCAGCCCATTGCAATCCTATCTTATGTCAACTATGAAAATCAGATGACTTGCCAATCACTAGCTTGAGGCTTCAAATCATATATTGGTATGTGAAAATGCTATTTTGGTGAATTATTTCTATTATCTAAGATTAGATGTTAAATGATGTTAAAAAAAAATCAAACTTTATCGAAACTTTTCAAATAAATTTGACTGTTAATCATAGCACACAGTTTAGTATACAGCACAATATTTCAAGTGGAATTATTCCCTTACTTCTTCGGGTATGGTTGCTCAGGCTAATGGCCATGGGAATTGAACCTGGATCTTTAGACTTATGAATATGAATTCAAGGTGATTCCCTGTTTAGAGTTATGTTTCTTTAATACACTTGTATTGATTTATAATAAATAGAGTCAATAAATACCAATAAATTAATAAAATCTACTTGTAATGATACCAATAGATAAATCATAGATAAACCTAGAGAAATTGTCAAGCATTGGTGGCCTAGCAGCTAGCGTAGCTGCCTTCCAATCAGCCAACCCAGCTTCACTTCCCAGTCAATGCTTTGACATATAAAAAATCTAGAGAAATTGCATTATGAAAGTAATTATTATAAATTAAGAATTGACTTTTGATTTGATCAAAGAAATTAACCAATCAAAATATAAAGTAACAACTTCAAGATCCATTATAAATATAAGGTATCTAATAATTACATGTGTACTGAATGACAATGTATATAGTACTATGGTAAGAAATTTAGTTATTTTAATTTGAAAAGGTCTAGGTTTGAAATATAGATTGTAAATTTATAAAGAATTTATTCTGTTATAGATATGATATTTATCACTTTTTGTGAGGATTGCTGAATATATTTTTTTTTTAAATAAAAAATGAAAATGAAATGATTTTTCTCTTAGGTTGAACTTTTTAATGTTGAATCCTGACATTGAAAGTATAACGTAAATAAAGTCAAAACATTTATCATATATTATGTAATTAAAAGGATAGTAATTTCATATATATCAGTGTATAATGGTGAAGTTTTGGCTCTCATGAATGCAAATATTCTCATTATAAAGGAGAAGTAGAAGATTGTTATATGAATGGTCAAAGGTTTCCAATCAGACCAAACAACATTTTAACCTTGCCATGGAAGACTTTAGTGCTAGAATTTATAAATAACCAAGAATAGAGAGTACTGTAAGCAAATTTGGTTATGGTAAAGAGGACACAGAATTATGCAGTTTACAGAAAAAGAAAAAAAAACATTATATTATGAATTCTTACTTTGATTAAAAAGTCTAAATGGAAATGGAGATGAGAGCATCCAAATCAGAATACAATAGAAATAGATGGTATTTTGACCAAAAAAATTTACATATTTCAACATTACAATGTTCTTAATAAATTCAATACCGGAAGTAATCATTGATTAGGGAGACATACATGTTAATTCAAAACTAGAGAGACAAAAGTTTTTTAAAAAACAGTATTCACAGTTGATATTTCTGACCTTCAAAAATATTCCAAAATTAGAATTTGTAAATTATTTACAATCTTAACAGATTTTGAAGATGGTTCATAATTTAATGAAATTAACATGAAGGTAATTGATATACTATTAAAAACTACAACAAAGATAGCTGGTATAAAAAAAAAACAGCAATCGATCTACAAAATTTCTACTGAGATAACAATTAAGAAATGAAATATATATAAATGATCCTTTATAAAAGATTGAATAACTAGAGTTTTGTAAAATTGTAAGAAAAATAGTTAATGATATATGAAAATATATTTCTGAATTAACAATAAAAGTTTTAACAGTGTAAAACACCTTGGTATTAGTATGAAATTTATTTTTACACTATCAAGAAAAGATGAAACTATTACTAAACAGAAATATATTATGAAATCTGTAAACGAATTCTATAAAGAATTATTTAAAAATAAATAACACGAAAAAGTACCCCAACAATTACTAGATGTTTTGAATAAAAATGTAAGCATGCAATTAAATCTATGAAGGAAAGAAAGGTTCCAGGCAATGACTGAATTATAATTGATATTTAAAAATGAAGAAGTATAAAAATTGTTGGAAAAGTTATATAATAAATGTCTAAATGATAAAAATTTATTAGATGATATATATATATATAAAATTTATTAGATGATATATATATATATAAAATATGATAAAGAAGATTTAGAAATTAGAAGCTTATTGATTTTTTTTACTAAGATAATTGCAACCATATTTACTGAACATTGTCTTTTAACCATCCAAAGGAATAAACTAGATCTGAAAGTTGTTTTATCACAATGAATCAGATCCAAGTATTGATAAATGTTATAGAAAGGACCAATGAATATGAATTGCCATTGTACTTTGGATATGTGAATTATGAAAAAGCATTTGGTTCTATAAGCATTTCTTAAATTATTAAAGCATTGTATTATCAAAATATAGACCCAGGATATTGTCACATTCTGAAGAATATTTGTCAAAATGCAAAAATAATGAGTAGATTATAGAGTGATATTAAGAAGATTAACATTAAGAAGGGTGTATGACAGAATGATTCCATATCTCCAAAACTTTTTATAACAATTTTACAAGAAATATTCTGTGGATTAAAATGGGGAGCTGAGAGTATAAAAATAAATGGAGATCATTTAAGTCATTTAGAATTTGCAGCTGTTGTTATTTTGTAATTAATGCTTCAGAGCTTCAAGAAATGTTGCAAGAGTTATCAGATAAAAATAAGAACGTAGGACTAAAGATAAATGCTAAAAATATTACTGATTAATGGATTTTCTCAAAGAAAAAAAATTGTTGATGATGAATTATAAAAAGTTAGTAGCTACAGATACATTAATAAGATTATTAATATAGATGAAAACATTGTGGATATAATTAATGAGAGAATTAAATTTGAATGGAGTGCTTTTTATAGAAATAACAATATTAAAAAAAAATATGCCAATATGTTTGAAAAATAAGTTTAATAATAAATGTGCTTTACCAATTCTTATTTATGGATCTGAGATTTGAACACTTAACAAAAAAGGAAAACAGAGACTTCAGAACACTCAACAAAGGCTGGAGAAATGTATATTATTAGTAACAAAATAATCAAAAACAAAGTACATGGGTTAGAAAAAACAGGTATTATTGACATCATTAAAATAATTAAGAAACTGAAGTATAGCTGAAATGGATACATTAATAGAAGAGATGATAATAGATAGATAGTTGAAGTCTTGAACTGTATCCCAAAAGATTGCTAAGAACCACACATAAGATAGATGGCTGAAATAAAAAAAAATTGTTGGTGTGCACTGGAGAAAAGAGGTTAGAGATCAGAAAAACTGGATTAAACTTTGAGAGACCTTTATCCTATAGTTGATTGAGAATGCTTGAAAATGATGATGAATAAATGAAATTAAGTAAGAATAATTAGTGATTAACTAATATATATATATATATATATATATATATATATATATATATATATATATATATATATATATATATATATATATATATTGTAAGATGTGGTCTTACCTCCCACCAAGAACCAGTAAACACCTTTAGCTACTTCAACCAATACCCACTGTAACAACATTTTATACATATAATATAAAGTATGTTGTATAGATAAAGAAAATGCAAACCAGATATAACCTACTCCCGAAAGATGAAAATGTTCTCAAGCATTTTAGCTGAAAAACATTTAATTGTTTTTCTAATTAAATATTTAACAAACTTATGATAAGATGCACCATCCAACTAAACCATAAAATTTAAATATTGGCACTTACCCTTATTATAAAAACTCCTCCTTAATTATTATTTAATGTACCTCACATTACAACACTACAAGAAAAAGATGAGCGAGAAAATCACAAAAACTTAAATGAAAGTAATAATAAATAAAAATTTTATTATTATTAATTCAACAGATCTGTATAAAGTGTGATAAATGACATAAATAATTCATTCAATGCATAAATTCGAACTTGCTATTTGAAAGAGCCAAATTAACAGTAAAAAGAACAACCTCATTTTGGTGATTATAAAAATATATATACAAATGACCTTCTCAAAAATCATATCAAAAACTCTTTTTGGCTAACCAACATGTATACTTTGTGAGTGAAAAATTGAACTTGTCATTCAACCAGAAAGGTATGCAGTTATCAAAGTCAAAACCTTAAACAAGAATATCTCATTGAATACAGATTAAAGCTAGAATACAAGCATAAGAATTTAAGTCTAGCAAACTAAGGAATTTTAAATTATAAATCCCAGAAATAGCTTTACATTTATTTGATACTTTAAATATATTTTCAATCTTGAGCCAGATAGTTAGATCAACTTCAACTTGAGATTCACAAACTCAAATACTCTGATCAATTACATTTAGAGACACAGGCAACCATGCACTGCTAAGCATGAAGGTATTTCATGGAAAGAGTTTTGTCATCCATGCTGTAACTGCCAAAACTGAATTTGGCTAGACACAGCATCTATTCATCTATGCTTAAAACTGCCAATTTAGTAGTTGGAGGTGAAACTGTAAACCCAACATCTCAAGGCATGTTATGTGGAAGAGAAAAATTCAGATCACCATCATGTACATTCTAGAAAAGTGGTTGCCAAAGTGGTCCCTACAAACCCTCAGGAGTTCTTGTGACCACTGAGGAAGTCCATGACAAATAAAAATAAATTTGGGAGTGCATGGACAACTTCGGGGATATGAGAGAGGTTTAATATAATGTAAAAAAAGGACACTTTTTTATTATTATGAAAGTTAAGATAAATAGCAGTAAATAAATTGGGAGCCATTTTTATGCCCTGAGTAAAATATAAGTATAGATAGGTACATAAAATACAAGCAATGACAAACATCGGACAGGAGGAGTTGGGCCAACCATGAACGTATATCTATGCAAGTTCAAACAGGAACAAAATTTCACTGCTACATGCAATAACTTGTCTGAAGATGACACACAAAAAGAACAGCCAGTTATCAACAATTTAGTAGTTTATGCATGATGTGAAGTGTATGCAACAAATTTTCCTAGTTTTGACCAAAAAGCAGTATTATTTTTTGTATTGGTATGAATGTAGTGTTGTTACCTAAGTATTTTAAATATAATTGATATCTTTGTGTGTTTTAAATTTATTTCAACAAAGTTATACTTATGTTAAAGTTAATTAATATTTTGTTTTATTTTGAAAATGAAATGCCACAACGTAACACTCGCATCAAATAATTATTTAAAATATAAGGATGAAATTTCAAATAAGTTTCACAAATTGTATCGCTATGCATTTATCACTAATTTTATTATTTATTTTTCAAGAAAAATAAATAATTTAATTATTATCGAATAAATTAATAAATAACAAAATTTAATATTGATAAGTATTATATAATAAAACTAGTGTATTAATAAAGTGTTTTTTGGGGGAAATTTTTTTTGTTTAATTTCTTATATCTTAAATTTGTATCCCTTTTCTAGATAATGGTATGAGTGAGATGAAGAAAAAATGCAGACAATTTAGTGATGAGTATTTAAAATATGGCTTCATTTTGTTACCAGAAAATAGTACTTTACCTATATGCCTTTTATGCAATAAAACTTTGTCAAATGAATCAATGAAACCTTCTAACTAAAGGAACATTTGACAAAAGTCCACAGCGACAAAAAAGATAAAGATTTAACTTTTTTTAAAACAGCCAAAGGAAGATATTTGAAAACACCATTATTGTGACAATTCTTAGAGACAATTATCTGAGCAAGATGACAATGGACTGTGTGCTTCTTATAACATTTCTTTACTGATTGCAAAGTTTGGAAAGCTGCACACCATTAGTGAAGAACTTATTCTACTAGCTGTGAGATAATATGCACTGTGTTCATAAACCAGCTTTCAATATTATAAAAAAAAATCCATTGAACAAGACTATAGTACAAGAAGGATTGATGAAATGGATCAGTATGTAGAAAATTCTTTGAGTACTTAAAATCATCTAAATTCTCTATATAGCTTGATGAATCAACTTTTCCAGGAAAAGAAGCTTTACTTTCAGCCTATGTGAGATTTATAAACAAAAAAATTTCCCAAGAATTGTTATTTACCAAATGTTTCAAAACTTATATTAAAGGTGAAACAATATTCAATGGATTAAAAATATTTTTTGATATAAAAGCTATACCCTTTTGTAATATCCTCTTCATTGCTACTGATGGTATTCCGGCAATGGTAGAATGGCAATGAGGCTTTCTGGCATACTTAAAATAAGCTATATTGAATGTATTATTTGTACATTATATCATTCATTGACAACATTTAGTAGCCAAAAATCTTAGTGAAAGCTTGCATGGCTCACTAAAAAAATGCCTTAAATGAGAGATTATTTGCTCAACTTCGTATAGAAAATGGTGAAAATTATAATCGTTTACTACTTAACATGGAAGTTTGTTCGTTATCTAAAACTGCATGATTGAGTTTATGCACTCTTTGATTCAGTGTTGGAATTCTTTGAAAGTAAAGACAATGATTTGCATCTTGATTTAATTAATTCAAAAAATGACATAGCTTATATGACTGACTTATTTGCCAAGTTTAACGAAACCAATTTGAAGCTACAAGGTGACCAATTAAATTTAACCAAAACTAAAAGTATAATATCTGTGCTTGTTGCAAAACTTATGCTATATAAACAAAACATGGGGAGAGGAGAATGCTCTCAGTTCCCAAATCTTTCAAAATTGCAAAAACAAGATGAAGATTTGCTTGCTTATTGTCAGCACATAAGGCCTCTTCATTCTGATCTCAGCCAAAGATTTGAAGACATTCTTCAGTTGATTATCTCTGGTTGGGGGTTAGACCCTTTTTCAAGCAGACCCACAAACTCAGATGAATTCATACTAATACAGGAGCAACTTATTGAATTATCTAAAAATGAGGAGTTAAAACCAATGTTTGTACAAGGATGCCATAAATTCTGGTTACAAAAACAGATACCAATTTTTTTATTCTGCCTTATAATCACTATACAGAAGCTACTGATTGCTTTCCTGTCTTCCTATTTAGTAGAACATGGATTTAGTTCAGTTATGAGCCTCATCATAAAAAAAAGAAACAAACTGAAAATTAGTGATCATGGAGACTTACGAATGTTATTCACAAACATAGAGCCAAATATAAATAATGTCATATCATCTCATTGAAAAAAATGTGTTTTTGTAATTTAAAATAAAAATTATAATTTAAATAAAACTACTTTAAATATTAAAATGTTTTATTTATATTTTATTTTTATATCACCATTTACCATTTAAAACATCAAAGCTAACTTTGTAATTTTTATATTATGCAGTTATGTTAAGTTATTACACTTGGGGATTCATGATCAGGTTTTTACTGTAAGAAGAGGTCCATGAGCATATTAAGTTTGGGAACCACTGCTTTAGAACATTCAAACACCACCATTTGGATCATGAACTGTAGCAGTGAAACATTTATAATCCTTTTAGGATATTTTCCTTTATAGACACATGATTTATCTTAGGTTGACATCATGTTTTTATTTTATGTATCTATATGTTTTGTTTATTTCTTTCCTTTACCATAGGTTGAGGGGGGAGTATAAATTCTTGATATTTTAAAAAAGGGTAAAACATTATTAGCCTTATAGGTCAGATGTGAACTTGCTTGCAGATGAATTTAATTATGACTAGGGTTAGAGATAATGTTTTACATTCTTACACAATAAATACCAACACTTACACAGTTACACTGTTATTTGTTGTTGTTTGTTTGTTGATACTAATCATTTTATCATTTATTTGTTTTGTTTTTTTCAGTATATATGATTAATAATTTCTAATGTGAATGGTCTTTCCTATCATTGTAGAAACACATCATAATAGAAAGGAGGATACCATATCATCACCATATGTTAAGTGGAATTAATGAATAAACATATTGGCGACAATGAATTACAATTTTACTAAAGTCTAAATTAGCAAGCAAGTGTATATATAAATAATAACATTTTTTTTTGTTAGTATTGATATTGAATGATTATTCTTTGAGAGGAAAAGAGAGATTGGATTAATAAGTATTAATAATACTAATAAATGAATAGTCATAGATATCAAATAAATTAATTACTTTTGTTATAATCTCTCATTGCATAAATTATAATAATTATGAATAAATTTGTTAATCATATGATTTCAAATCGAAGACTGTTATTTGCATTTTTCTTTATTCATTTATCAATTTATTACATGCTTGCACAATAAATATAATAATATAAATATTCCCTAAGTAGACTATTATGTGTATTCTTCCTAAGTTTAAATTCTGGGATAAATGGAAATTAAGGATGGAGAAAAAAAATGAGTATACATGTAGATTTTTGACATATATTCATGAGACAATACGTTATCTTCTAGGGGTGAGATCAAGCTGGTTATGAGTGTAGAAATTTATGAATCCTAGACACATTTCTCATTCACTCTGATGGCCTATCAAGTCTATTGTTATGCAAGATGAGGACCCATTCCATTGCAATATGACAAATGTACAATTTCAAACCACATAATGTACAGATATATATATAATCATGGTGTAGTTATACTAATTATTTATATTATCAATGTAAATAAAAATGTTAATCTGTCAACGCAATATATTCTTATTTTATTTTCATTTTTGCATATGTTTTTCTTTCATGATTAATTAGTTAAGAATAATTAGTGTACACTCATTCTTCTTTATACAATCTAAAACACAAAAACAACTTCAACAAAGATTTAATATAAGTAGGATTATCCATTAAATTTCCAAAGGTGGTGTTCAGTTAAATAATGGTTATCAACATTAAATACAAATGAAAATATATTTTTAGAAGAGTATAACCTTTGCCAATCATATACAGCTAGGGAATACGTCTAGAAATGTAAGCAGTATTTTGAAAAATTATTGTTATAGAATAATTCTAAATATGTGATGAATGTTTGACTTAATCATCATCATAATCTTAAAATTAGATGTTTAATATTATGTTTTGCTATGATTAAATATCCTAAATTAATGTAACATTACTGAGATATATTCCATTTCTTTTACAAATGGTCATTAATAAAGTGGCATAATTCTCAGTTACTATATCTTCATGTAGAAAAATTTCAAATAATGAATATATATTATAAACAATATTTCTGAGAAAATAAAATGATGAACTCAAGCAGACAGAAAAGTGTTAAGTATTCAACTGGATTTTTGATCCTTATTGAAACAAAACAATATATAAATATTATAATATTGTATTATCATGGGATTGATTTAAAGAAAAAAACTTTGGATACTTTCCATTATGTTATTTTTTAAATATAAAATATGAAGTATAAAACTAATAGTTTAAATACATCTTATATAATATTATATATATATATATAATTTTAATAGTGACATTTTTAATTTGAACCAACTGAGAATAAAAACAAAATTTTAACTAACCTTACAATATACTGATGATTATATTTAATAATGTTAACTATTTATATTTCTTCTATACAGAATATAATAAATGTAATAAGTGAACTTATATGCAACTATAGATAAACTTGGTATTTCTATAAATTAAATATGTCTTAGCACTTTCAAGAACTTATGACATTCTCATATTCATGACAAGATGAACTATAGTTATAATGAAGAGATGATTTGTAATTGTATCTTATTCTTGTCATGTCAAAAGATGGTTTCCAATAGTGAAGTATTTAGTATAATAATTATCTTTCAAAAAATTTAGATTTTTAAAATCAGCCAATGGCCTAAACAATAGCAACAACTTTATAATCAACTTTTACTTTCAATGATTGTCAACTTAATATGTAAATTAATTTAACATTTAGGCAGGGATTGATGTTGAGGTGCAATATAGATTCCAAAGTACTGCCACCACATTTACCAAGTTAAAAAAATATGGTATTTTAATATAATGATTTAATTATCGCAACAAAATTACTTACATATAAAGATATTACTTTGCTCAATTTATTATAAATGAATAAAATGAGATTTCCTATTGATGTAACACAAAGGCATTATGAAGTTTTGATGATTGATTATAAGAATAAAAATTTGATAAATGTGGCATCATGAAACCTTATTATTGTAAATCACATTGTTAATAAATTAGGTATTGAAGTGAAGAAGCAGCCATAGATTTTCTATAAATATATTTTTGTTTTTATAAGAGAGGCAAATTGATATAAAAAATGTTGTAATGAAAATGGTGCTGAATGACATTAATATATAATAATGGCATACTTTTATTAAAGTGTATACAATACACAAATTATATCTTTATGTATGTTGGTGGTTTACATAATTTCAGAAGATTATAGAAGGTTATGAATTGCCAGATTCTTGAATAATTATAATAAATCTGTAGTTTTTTTTTTTTTCAAACTCTTCACCTAAGAAGTGAATCGCAAAATTGTCTATTAACAAAATGTGCAAACCTTATACTTTTAAGATAAAGTTAAACCTTTCATTCCACCATGCATTTCTGAAAATGAAAATAAAGACATTTGAAAAAGAAAATAATCACCAAGCACATTTTATGTTGAATCTGTACTCACTAGTTGACCCAAATCTCTATATTTATTATAACTTCATCATTTGTCCAGTATTTATTAATATTAAATCATTCCAATTTGATTTAATATATAAACTTTCTATAATCACAATTTTTGACACCAACCACTGATTATTACTAATCATTAATTCACATAGAATTATATGGGATAGAGATAATCTTTATATTACTAAAGGCTTAGTACTGATTATTGATGTATCAAAGTTAAGTATGTGGAAATTTTGATACTTGTAAATTAAAATAACCCTTATGAGTTTTAACTGAAATATACAGGCTTATTATATACCTGTGTCTATATATTTAATATATAGGTTATATGAGCACAGATTTTCACATGACCCACCATTCTCCACACTATCTCATAACACTGATACACTTGAACACATATATATATAGAATCTTGCCTCAGGGTGGTCTTTGAGCATTCCATCATCAGATTTTCAATTGGATGGATGGTTGAAGAGTTGGAGTGTGGAGTAGATTGAAGCCTGTCCATTAAAGTATGAGAATTGGCTATTTTAATATATATATCTGAGCACTTATAGCATATATGCGTAGAGATGGTAATCTGGACCAACTGATGATTGCTGGTTTAGCATGAAATGCGTATATTGGTGATTATTTATCTTTTCAACATATGTATTCAAGTGTATCAGTGTTATGAGATAGTGTGGAGAATGGTGGGTCGTGTGAAAGTCTGTGCTCATATATTTTAAGAGTTTTAATGTAATAATTTTTACTTACATATTTTTCACTATTATAATTTCAATAAGAATAATAAATTTTTTATCAGTTTATATATATAAAATAGAAGATATTGATTATTCATCTATATATTTATATAAAAACGTTACTAAAATAGAACTGACTTTTTATGAAATTTTCATAAATTAAAATTAGAAACCATTGTTAACAGTTTTAGAAGAAAAAAGAATTCATTATTGAATAACTGTATCATTTCAGTAATTATTTATTGAATGTTCTTTCTAATTTTACTGTTAAAATAATTAAGTTTTGATTCAATGAAACTTCATTATTCTTTTTTTTTACTTATTGTTATTTAGTATAAATGCTATTTGAATTAATGACCTTTTCTTTTAATTGTTTTATTCAGTTGACCTCAAAAGAAATATGCGCATGCTCACATAGATATTTTTATACTCACACATGTAATCACAATCTATATTATTTGCATATTATATAAAAAGATAGTAAAATAATAAAAATCTACAAATATTTAGGTTAAATAATAATTAAAGCAAATAAAAATAATTTTATATTAATTGAACTTTTATTAATTAAATAATTTATATTTAAAGGTGAAAAGTTTTAAATTGATGTATAATAATTTTCGTTCGCATCAGTCCATCCCCTCTCATTTGAAAACTTTACTTATGAGTGCATTCTTCTTTTTATTAATTTTTTTTTCTTATAAATTTTTATCAACAATATATAATCATATAATGAGCTTTTATGGCCATCACAATTTTTTGTTCCTCTTTATTAGTATTTTTAATGTGATGGAAATGAGGAATTCTATACTGTATTTTATTCTAATATTTATAAGATGTTTTTTTTTTTTGTCTTTTAAAATGATTCCAAAAATTTTGATTTAATGACTTTTTTAGATAATTTTGAATTCTTTATTTAATGATTTAATTAGAGATAAGTTTTCAGCATTAACTGATATATAGAAGGCCATATGAGATAGAAAAACTTAAAGAAAGACAATTTTGATAATCTTCTCAACAAGCATAAAAAATATTAAAATTCACTCATTTTTGTTTAGTGAGAATTATAGATTTCATGCTATAAAATAAAACATAATCGTTTTTTTTTCTATACAAGTAATATTAAATGTGCATAAATTTTTATTTCTGCTAATAAATTATGAAATAGTAAAAACAGAAATATAGCTGGAAAATAATTATATTAATTAGTTAAAACATATTTTATGTTACAAAGTATTCTAAACGTTTTGCTAATTTTTTCTGTACATATTAATAAAATAATTAAAATAAATTTCTTATTTGTAAAGGTTTTTCTATTTTAAAATTGAAATATACTGTTTAATTAATAATCATTGTAAAGTGTAGTTTGTTTGTATTATTAATATATTTCACAATTCCTTATTAATAAATGTCTATAAAAGAAACATTTTTAAATGGTCAACATGTTTTATTTTACTCATTTATTATTAAAATGGCTTTAAAATTATTATTGTGTAATCAAAAATAATAGTTAATAAAATATAATAATTATAAATTTGTTTAGATTAAAAGTTTATTTACTTACATGAAATTATAACTGGTAGAATCTAACTGATAAATAATATACCATTTGAAAAATATTGTTGTACAATGAAACTATTAGAATTAATTAATAAAATTTTAAATTGCAAAAAAAAAAAAAATGTCAAAGAAGGTGATTTAGTAATTATTTAATAATATGCAATGCTATCCAAAAAATTACTACTTAAATTTGCATTCATGTCCAATTCTTTTGGTATTATGAAACCAGTTTGTTTCATCATTCATCATTTTAACTGTATCTTTTAACTCATTTATAAAAACAAATGGAATATTGGTAGACCTGGTTTACTAATAACATTCCATGATTTGACATGTTCACTTAAATAAAAGTCTTTGTTGCAGTCAATATATTTTCTGATTTTCTTAAAATTATCCAATATCTATCAGTAATAAACTTTCTAGTTTCTTAAATTTTCCTGAAACCAGCTCATATACTGATAATATTTTTCCAATATAAATTACGGAGTAATATTCTTTCCATAAGATATAAAAGATATGGTTTACTAGTTTACACACTTTACTATAAGACAACTTTATTTAATATACAAATGTAAATTAATTTCTTTTAATCTTGTGAGGATATGATTCATTTTTAATTTAATAAAAAATATCCAATAAAATACTATGAATTAAAATGGTTATTGTTTTGTACTATATCCCCAAAAGAAAAATGTTAACATTGCTTATTTAAACATTTTTCAATGAATGATATCTATGTCAGCAAAATTATCTTGGAATGATGTATTTGTGACATAGCTCTTCTGTGTTTAAACCACAGATAAAAAAGACTACTTCCAATATGTTAAAGTCAGCATATTTGGTACAAATAAACAGGCACATACTCCTTTGAATTAGGTATTTAATATATATTTTATTTTAACTTTATAAAGCTAATTTTAAGTATTTAAATAAATATATTTTTAAGTAGCTCTAAACCAATGCACTTTTATAAATAAATAGCTAAAAATATTACTAACATGTATACTTAATTTTTAAAATTAAATGAATCAATATATTATAAATTTAAAAAATAATAATTTTCTATCTAAAGAATAATTGCTTTTGCATAACAATATCCAAAGATTAAAAACATTAACAAGTGAAGGTTATAATTTAAATTGGCATTTAAGTGCACATCCACAGAAAATTTATTTTTTAATTATTAGAATAAAAATAATAATTATTTAATCAACTATATAATTTCTGTACCAAACAATGTTATTTACAGCAATACAATATTGCTTGATTCTTTCACTTTGCTACAATATTATAAACAAGAGCATTTCTCCTTTTCTTTACCCTAGTGTTATCTATTGTAAGTTTGAGTAATCATTGTTTATTAGATAGTAGATCAATTTAACACACATGTTAAATCACTTTCAAAATTTTAGACTTTTGTCAAATAAAAAAACAAGTTTAAGCATCAAAAATGTAGAAATGATCACACTCTGTACAATTTAAACTCTGGAAACTACTATTTATAAACCTTGCAGAATGGCCTTTTCCAATGAATAACTGAAATTGAAAATAGTAATTTAATGCAGGTAAGCATCTGAAAGATATTTTAACTCCTTTTTTTATTATTAACATCATAATCAGGAATAAAAATATATCCTAAGATTTTGATTCTAATCAAACTTGATAATACAGTTGTATAAACCGACATGACAATCAGTAAGTATATGTTTTAGAACCTCTATTATAATTATATAAAAAACAATCATCCTTCTTGCTACTGCCATTAAACAGTGGCACTCACCACAGAAACAAGATGGAGACTTTGAGAAAACGAGAATGACCATCTTACTTTTAAACTCAAATATTATTATATAAGTCAATCTTAAGTGTCTAGAATTGAGAGCATGAATATATAAATCATTTATTTAAATCCATTTATTTTTTTAATAATCTTATTAGCACTTATGAAATATTATAATTTACTTTGTTCTAATATTAAAAGATGTTAATTATACAATAATCAATAAATTTTTATTAGTACAGTATTTAAATTGTAATTATATAGCAGATAATCATCCCTTCTTATTATTGCCATTAAACAATGATGTTAAAACTACAAAAATACCCTAGAAATAAGATTAAGATTTTGAGAAAATGAGAATGACCATCTTATTTTCCAAACTCAAATGTAATTATATAAGCCAATCTTAAGTGTCTAGAAGTGAGAGCATGAAATTACAATTGAGTTTGAAAATCAAAAGGTCATTCTTATTTCCTCAAAGTCTCTATCTTGAATCTGGGGGTGAGAGTATCCTTGCAGTATTAACATCACTGTTCAATGGTGCTACTGAGAAGGATGATTACTTTCTATATAATTACAATCTAAACAATGCACTAATAAAAATTATTGATTATTAAACCCCATTTATATTCATACATTTAGCAACTTTTTTTAGATAGCTTAACATTCAGAGTACTATGGTTTTTTGAAATTGAGAAAATTAGCTTGATAGTAAACAGAATTTAAAGATGGATGTTATATGTATAAAAGATTCCAATTTGCAATTCTTAGTCCTTATTGATAAAGTCAAAAATCAGAAAGCAATTTGGAAAAGGGGATTAAATAAGACTATGATCTAGTGACCATTCAGACCTTAGATTTTTTAATATCAATTAAACTTGTTATATAATACTAAATATGCCATAACTAGAGATTATGTGGTTTTCAAGCCATCTGCAGTGAATAAAATTATGATACAAAAACAATTTCTGTCAAAGAAAATTGCTAAATCTTATTTATTTCTGAGACATAAAATTCTTAAAAATATTTATTTAAAATTTGTACATTAATTTCTTTATGCTTAATTTCAACATTTTGAACTTTTTTTAAAAGTGATCTCCAAGCTAAGAAAGCTCAGAGGAATTTTTCTTTTTTAACTTTAATTTCTCCATTGACATAATGAGCCAATTACCTTCTCAAGATACATAAAAACTCTTTATTAAAACATATTAATTATTAATAATTAAATATGATTTTGTCAAATAAATATTTTTCCTTTGGAGGCTTTCAGCAAGCAAGAATAAAATAAATGTAGATCATTTTTGGTTTATTGATGTACCTGTCAAATATCTGATATAGTTTATCTGTATCCAAGATGATTATTCAGCTATGAAAGCAAAATCATAGTTTATTTTTAGTAGCTATGAATAAAACATCTTCATGACTATTAAGAGTTCTAGAGCAAGTTTTCATTATTGCTAATAAAATATAATAATTTTATTTTTATTCACTTTAAGATTGCCTAAATCTCTAAGTTGACAAAAATAACAAAACTTTCCACATTAGTTTAATGCAAAAAATCAACATTTTATCCAAATTATATATGCATATATATATATATATAATTTGTTTTACCTTACTTGAAAATAGAGTACACAAAGTTCTTCTTGTATAATAGTCCCAAAACCATATATTTCGGACATTGTATTACATGGATATAAAACAACATCATAGCTCCCCTTCTCTTTTTTCAACATATATAATAACAACATATCATAAATGGAGGGGGGGGGATACGTTAGATTTATTATCATGCAGTGGTATAGTTAAATGGGTGTTCATAATACATATGCTTTGTGATGGACTTTAGTTTTCTAAAATTAAAACCCCCCAACCATAGCTCACCAAAACAGGGCTTACTAACAACGGTGGTTCGGTTCGTTATAGCCTAGATGAATGAAATATTCACATTGCATCCACTGAATAAATTTTTTACTAACAATCATTTTATATTTGTATTGACTTTTGAATCATTCCTTCTTTGTATACATCACCCTGTAACCTCACCTAGTTAACTCTTGCTGCTCTCTTTGCATTCGCCTATAGGTCAAATAAAATTATCTTGAAAGTAAAATTAAAATATAAACATAACTTTAAAAAAATGTATTGGCTTACCAAAATAATGATGATGATGATTATTACTGTTAAACATACTATTGTTAAAGTAATATTGATATTATAAATTACTTTATAAAAATGTCTGCCCATAATAATTTTTTATAGCATTTTAAAAATACTTGTATCACATTTTAAAAATCGCGATTTATATTTAATTATAAACACTACCCCCATACACGCACACACACTCATAAAGTTAGTTTTAAAATAACAGTATATTGATAAAAATGCATAATACTATCAATATATAAATAATTGAATTAAAATAGGATCAATAAAGCAATACTTATATTATTGTCTATATAATATTAAACCCACCTTATAATAGTGACAAACTTTTAATATAATATTTGAATATGTATATGCATGTATAAATGTTTGTATTCCTTTGACATAGTTAAATTTAAAAGTGTTTTTTTTTTAATATTTAGATAAAATTGTTATTATTATTTAATAAAATGCAATTTACAATAAGATTATTAAATAAAACAAAATTATTTTAATATCTATAGTGTAAATATGTATTTTAAGATGATAAATGTATATATTGATTTTATTAAATAATATAATATTATGTTCAATGCATTTTAAAATATTATTTGTAATTTTAAAAAGTTTCATTGTAAATTGGTGCTATAACTCTTCAAAACTTCAAAAAATCTTATAAGTACCGTACGCTAACCAATTGCCCACTGGGGCCAAACAAATATAATATATATATATAAACTTCAAAAAATCGCCTGCCAGATATCATATCTTAGCAACATCTGACCAAATTTTCCTGTACAATGCTAAAAGAATGCAAAAATTCAAGTTAAAACAATAGTGAGTTTGGTCGTGCAACTAAAACTTATAATTAGACATACTCAATAATAATCTTTCTTTTTTCACTGCTAGCTATCTATAGGAAAACTGTATAAAACTGAATTTAAATTAACATCTTGGCACCCAAATGTGCCTCTGACCTGCCTAAACTGAAAATAAAAAGACATTCATCATCTTTAAATGCATGAAAAAAAAAAAAAAAAACTTAAATTTTTTATTAAAATAAAAAAGTTAAAACTACTTTAAAATGCAATTTTTTGTTAAGCTATTTTGGAATACTAACTATTCAAAATCATCTAATATTACATTTACTATAGTTAACTTAAAATATTTCAAAACTAATGTATTTTCTCTTTGAAAGAAATGCTATAATTAATGATGGTCATCTCCCAAGAGATTAATAATTACATGTTTTTTCTCATATGTCATAGCATCGGTTGGGACGTGAACCCATACCCATCTGCAACCAACTACTTGCTTGCAAGGCAGGTGCGATGATTTCTCGGCTAACAAGAACAAAAAAGCAACTTATAAGGAATATTTTAAATTCACCTATAATGGTTTTTAATTCAAACCCAAAATTTCATTATTATTTATTCTTTCTCAACAGATGTTTTTTTACTTTATCCATTAGGATTTTACAAATAAAATGCCCAATAATTTTCATCATTGTAAAACATTTGAAAAGACTGTGCCAGAATAAAAATATTTTAAACTTTTAAAAGATTTTAAGTGAACTTTGAGTTATATGGATATATGTTTATTTATATCAGAAAGTTAAGACTGCGATGCTATTCCTTTAGCCAGCATGACAAAATAGCAAAACAATGCATTGAAAATGAAATTATATAAGATCAGCCAACAGATAACCAACATGTACAACACTCACAAGAAAAAAAAAACTATATATTCTCTTTCCAGTGGCTCCAATCTAGATAAGCATAACAAAGTCAACCCTAATCAATAATTCAAAAAAACATCAAAACCCAATCATAGAAATACTGGACCTATCACTTAAAAAACAAATAAAAAACACCAAACATTATAAGCTTAGCCCAGATAACTCCACACATACACAAGAACCATGTGATACCCTTGCCCCATGGACAATGGAAACAATAACGAATCAAAAACAAATAGTGGCAATATCAATAACACTGACTATGATACTAAACAAGTACACACAACTATGGTAATCAACAAAACATCAATAATGGTAATCAACAAAACATCTATGCACATAACAGAGGTAATCCCTCCATGCCTCCCCTTATGGAAAGCAGCAATGCCTAAAGCCAGAAGGCATCTAGGCCACCCACCAAAGACAAATCAACTAAAAATGGCTAAAACAAAAAAAAATCAACTATATAGATGACATTGTTCAGATAGATCTTACTCTTGTAAGCCATGATTATGATCATGAATCACTCCCAGTACTATGCCAATGCACAGAAATCACACCTACCCCCAACTTATACAAACTTGATGAAAGTTAAAATAACTGCATTTAATGTGAGGGAGTTGAACTCCATCAACAAAATCAATCAACTAAAACAATGGCTCAAAATTACACAGTCTCATATAACTTGGTTTACTTGAGACTAAAGTCTATTCTGGCTCTCAGACTGTTCACAGAGTTTTCTATGCTTGCTCCAGTGAGTCATTATCATCATCTGGAGACACTGTATTGTTCATTGCACCAAAACTGCCCACTCTATTCATTCAAGATAATATTCTCAAATTTTCACCAGACAATATTGACCTTCCATCATTGAATTACTTCAATTAATATAATTTTCTTATATTTACCCTTGCATCCAAATCTTATTTCAAATATAATACTTACCTTTAATTCACTACTTGAAGCTACTCCATATACAACCATTTTTATTGGGGAAATTAATATGAAATACAAAGATTTTATCACCCAATGGCTGCATCAAATAGTTTACCTCTCATGAGTGCTAAAGGCTTTCTGCCAGACAATGCAGTCACATTCCTCAATGGCTAGTATACCTCATTGATAAACCTTTATTTTTATTTGCCTACATTGAATCATTTAATTACCATAAATCTTACCCCCTCACTATTCTCAGATCACTCAGTGTAAATGATAATTATTAACCTCATGGAGATACATCTACACTTCCATTAATTAAAACAATAAGAAACTTATATTATGCTCAATAAAATCAAGAACATGCAGCTCAAACCTATACACAACTGCTTAGCCTTTATTAACATATTCTCATCTAACATTGATCACATTACAAGAAAAATATCCCCTCCCTCTATATTACTAGCCCTGGCTGAAGAACTGCATAGGCAAATTACCATGCTAAAATTTTCACATTATACCCAACAATATATATATATATATATATATATATATATATATATATATATATATATATATATATATATATATATATATATATATATATATATATATATATATATATATATATATAAATTTACACATACAGCAGTACATGCAACACTTAAAAATTATCTAAATTATTAAAAAAGGCCAAGATATGCTTTACCCAACAGCATACCTAGACCAGAGGCTATATAAGATGGGCATTAGAATACTCATCTACCATTCCTTTTAATTGTTTCATCTGCTTAATAACATTTCTACTGCACTAATTAGACCATTGTTTATTTTTAGAATTTAATCTTTTTTATCTAATTAAACTATAGTTTTTAATTTCTACTTTAAAAAAATGTATCTTTAAAAATTCTTAAATATTTTTACTTGTAACTTTTTTCTGTCTAAAAGTTTCTACATGTATATATGTGTATGTAAGAAAATGTAAACATACACATATGTAACAAATAGCAGTCCAGCTTGACATTGACATAGCTTTTGACTCCATTGATCTCCATGTACTTATAAACATGTTAGCCTGTACTACAATTCCCAAAACTCAGTTATATTTACTTTCAAGTTTGTTACTGAGCTGTAAAATTCATATGACACTCAATGTCAACATCTTTCGATCATTTGTACTCATGCAATCTATATCAGAAGGATCCCCATTCAGTTCTCTCTTATTCACACTATACATCAACCCACTTCTACAAAAATCCAGCAAATGTTTACTGGTATCCAATACCAGACACCTTACAATGCATTGTGTACATAGATAATCAAATTTGAATATAGAGAAAGACCATATCATTGCCCTTCTTAAAAATACTTATTATTCCATTGCAGATTTTGTCAAACTAATGGATCCATTTGGAGAGATGATAAATTTTCAACTTACTTATATTAAAAATACACTCATTCCAGTTCTCAATAACAGTTATGTATTTAAAGTAAAAATTTACAAAAAAATGTAAATTCTGATAATATTCTCACCCAAATAACTGATCAAGAAGCAACCTTATTTTTAAAAGTAAACAGATTCCAACCCCAGTCACTGCAAAGAATGGAGTCACCTTATTAGCAACTTTTCTTGGCTATTCTACATTCAATACAAGATGAGAGTAACCCCCATTTAATCAATGTCCAAAAAATGCAAGCTATAGTCAACAAGTAGAACTTGCAAGTAAAAATTATCTAGAATTGACATTAAAACCAGAAGAGAATATAAAAAATAGCATAAGCAATAGCTCCAGAATCAATCAATCTTATAATTTAATCAACCTTATGATTTAATGCAAAATCCTCCTGTTGATATAGCAATTACAATAAGTCTCCTAAACAAAACATCACTAGATATAATGGACACTCTCACTATCTGTCCAGCAGAGGTAATTATAAATACTCCTTAGTTAAGGAGAAAACCAGGTTGCCTATCAGCAAAAAAATGTAAAAAAGTGACGAAGAAATACCCTCCACATCAATTGAACAATTTAAAAAAATAAAAGTTTGAACAATCCTAAAATTTCTGCCAGCTCGTCATTATTATAAGATGAAGAAAAAAAGTTCTATGACAGATATAATCCAATATACAAAATAAAATCAAAAACAATAAAATGAGATCAGGTAACAAAAATTATAGACTATCACCACACTTAAACAATAATCCAATACACAAATGTATGCAGCAAAATTATGTGTCAATAATTTTATTATATTTTCTATTTATCTTTTATCATATTATATAGTCATAAAATCTAATATAATACACTTTAAAATGTGCTTGTTGAAAGTTATAGATAATAAAATCAATAATGCTGGCAAGTCTACTATATATATATTAAATAAACACGGAATAAATGAAACTTAATATAGAAGCCTTTAATGACAAATGTTACGATGTTGCACAACCACACACACATACTTGGCATTATAAAAATTAAAATTTACAGTAGATCACAAATTAATCCATTAGACAAACTAAATAACAAAGGGTTCACAGCTTTTTCAAAAAACATCAAACACACAATCAGCAGGAACAGATGTCATCAATAAAAAATGCCCATTCAATTCATTTAAAATATTATATATTGATGCACATATCCTAATTATCACACTTCCCACAAAGCAATAATTCTAAACATAGCAATTGTATATACTCTCCAGATAATAAACTGTTAATTGATAAATTATTCTGATTCTAAACTATATTGTGCACCTTTCTTTCTTTTACTTAATTTTTAAAAAGCTGTTATATAAATGTTAATAATGTCTGTGAAACTTATTCTAATGCTATATAAATTCTTATGTTTTGGTGCAGCAATTTAGAATTAATTTGATTTTCTCTTATTTTATTATTCCAATTCATTTTGATATGCCAAGAAGGTATACAATCTAGCAAGTGAATTTAAACCCACCGTCAATAGTTTTCTCTTATTAAAGTATGGAGATGTAAATTTTTTTTAAAGTTTGTTGTTATAAACTCACTTGGTTTTATACCAATTATTTTATAATAATTTTATTCTTTAAATGATGGGAAGGTCTTAATATTTATGTTTAATCGTTATCTCCAACTAAAAACTAATCCTCATCTAATCATTAAAGTGGTTTTATCATTTTGTTTAATTACATCTTACCAGAAGTGAATTTAATGATTTTATTTTGTAACTAATATAAGTTATCTGTACAATGATCGCTTATAGAAATGTAAGGAGATATTTCAGAGGTGTGGGAGAGAGCAATTTATTCCCTTTTAGTTTTAAACTCTGGCCTCTTATGTGCTTTTTATTAATCCATAGTTAAGTGCCCAGGATAGTTTGTGTTTAAGCATTCCATTATGCAAGAGAGTGTCATATAATAATCAGGTGTTTATTAATTTACCATAGTCATTAGTGATAAGAACTATTCATTGGTTTTAGGCATTATAGGTATATCATTGCAATCATTATTTATGATTTTCTTGCTTTGTCATGTATTTTGGGATCTTCAGAATGATCAATCTCACTCTTCATTATCCCTCTCAAAGTAGATGCATTTCTTTCTCAGGATCTTCTCCAGGCACCTCCAATGAATAAGTGTATGGAAACATACAGATGAACCATTCCAAAATGCCACTTGTGCCACTATTCTTCAGAGATATGACCTTGGCCATTGTGCAGGCATACTCCTTTTATACAAATATGACAAAGCCACTGAAGAGCATCTTAAGTGACCACCTCTCTATATGCAATTATGAGCAATAATGTGATACCACCTTTATTATTACTATTAAGTTGTCTACCCACCTGCAATGCTCTCTGTCAGCTGTAATTGCATGTTATTCGCCATCCATTCAATTTAATTTTCTAAGTCAAATTATGAATTACAGCTTCTTTTAAGATGAGTTATTTGACTCCTACACATCTGAGTGATCTCCCAAATATTGCACACTTTTCAAATCACACATCACAAACTCTTATTCATATATATGTAATGACTAATAAAACTCATTAGTGTGAATCTATAATATACCTGGGTCTTGTTTTATGTGGATTATTTTAAAACGATTTTGAAGTTATGTGATTCATGTTTCTGCTTAATATCTTTGTATGCGGTTTTCTTTTATGTGATAAAAATTATTAGATCAGCAGTCAAGCTCTGATAATATGCTATTACTTTAAATATTATAAATTTCATGCAGTCACACATCATATTTAAAGTAATAGCACATTATTGGAGTTCAACTTCCATCTAATAATTTCAATATTTTCAGTGCTTTATAATAGTAATGCTAATAGATTTTATGCAATAAAGAAGTTCATAATTCATTTAAATTCAGGAATTTTCCTATTTTATATACACACATTAAATTGTACAAGATTATAATGTAAATCTGTTCAAGTGTTATAGATGCCTATCCTATGCATGTTGTTGTTTTTGCATTTTAAATCACATTCTATTTTTGCTTTTTAAAAAAGAGTATGTAATCAATTAATGATTTAGTGTCCACAAATAATAAATTTTACAAGATTATAATGTAAATCTGTTCAAACATTATAAATGCATATACTATGCATGTTGTTGTTTTGCATTTTAAATCACATTCTATTTTTGCTTTTTTAAAAAAGAGTATGTAATCAATTAATCATTAAGTATCTGCAAGTTTATTTTTAAAAGGTGACTAACAGTGGTGGGCAAAATTAATCTTGACAATTAAAAATGAAAATCTGATTTTTAATTATAATTAACAATTTAAAACTTATGTAATGTGATCTGAAATTAATGTAATGTGAAACAATGAAATTTGATTTTAAAACAGAATTGAAAATTAAAAAACTAAAGACAAAAATAAGAATTTAATTTTTAATTGTTAGTTTTAATTAAATTTTGCCCAACAGTGGTGAGTAGGTGTCTTTTTATTATCATAAGTCTAAGTTCTTATTTTTATTTTAAACTTTTAGTTTACCCTAATGGAAAGGAAAAAACATCTTTAAAAAAAAAGGAATTTCTTTGGAAACAAAAATTTCAATTTTAGATCACTTAGTGAAATGGGAAGGATCAATAGCGATTGGAAAACATTTTAGTTTGGGTGAGTCCACTATAAGAGCAATTAAAAAAAATAAAGTTGGCAGTAGTTGTATTTCCTCTTGTGATGAATCTGATTTTTTACCCATTTACAAACAAACCTATATATCATCAAATAGCAACAATAATTAAAATACTGTACATGTAGAAAAAATGCAAAATACTGTAAATTATGTATAAAAATATATTGTTTTGAATAAAATTAAATACTGTAGTTAATAGAAAAAGTAAAAAAAAGTTTGTCTTGTATCAATATTTTTCAAATTTGAAATTTTTTATTGGTCATATTTTATTTTCATATTTTTTTTTATGTGAATTTTAAAGTAATTTTACATTTTTGCTTTGCTTTTATGTGATTTTTGAAAATTACAGTACATATCCTCTATTTTTCAAGGTAAGTTAAGTCTATTTTTGTGTGATTTCTTTTGTGCACATTTTCTGAGGAAAATATCTACCACATAAAATAAGATGCAGGTGTATATTAAATGAGGGTTAAGCTATTAGATATTATTGATTGCCTAATTAATTTATTTGATTCTTGGCATATTAACTGCACAACCATATGTGAGAAACTGCACAAACTACTCTTGTTTTATATATTTAGTAATTGCACCAACTAACTTTATGTAATACCACAAAGAGTTTATGTATTTGTGTAAATTCAATGATTTATTAACTTCATCCATAAAATGCATGATTGCAAATTAAACAATAATCAAATTTGTAACTACCATTGTACAAACATTCTACACAGCTATTTTGTTTATTACTGTATTTAATTGTTTAATAAAATTTATATTATATCATTTCTCTGTATTCTCGCATGTCATTCATTGCCCGAATCTCTAGTATGACGGTTTGATTAGATTAAGTTATTTCAAATTGAATAAAGATTTTATTAGTAGTATTAATTAAATTTCCTTTGTTTAATGTTGCCTTGAACAACATTATGGATCTGTTATTAATATATTAAGCAATAGTCTGCACCACCCTTTAAGTATTATGTTTTGTAATAATCATTAGCTAATTATTTGAAAACTATTGATTCCCAAGTCTCTTTACTCACCTTACTCATTGCCAGGTCTGAAGTAAATGAAAGCTTGCTAGTATGCTCAAAAGCATTGTCCATATAGACAGAGGCCCTGGAGCACAGGCAAATAGGTTAGCATTTAGTATTGTTCCAGACCTAGGTATCTTGCTCATGCTAGATTGCTATAATTTGTTTGGATTCTAGGTCTTGAATAAACACACAATTTTGACCAGTACACTATTTACTGCCTTAATAAACTCCCTAATTAATGCCACAAAAAATGAATAACCTGAAATTTACATACTGTGCAAAACATTGATATTTCATGTATAGCTTACATGAATGATCTCTCAATCTTTTTCCATCCAAAACACATATTCCAAAACTTCTAAAGTTTCTCTCAGATTATACAAACAAATATAAGTTAAAATTTAACATGATAAAAACCTGTGTCTAACACATTTGCTCTGGCAATATTATAACAAAACACTTTAAAGACAAACCAAACCCCTTCCTTGGATTCCATTTTTACTTGCATCATTCACCAATGCAGTGACTTATACAAAATTGTCTAAACTAGAAATTATAGTCAATTCACTAACAAAATCTTATCTATCACTTTATACTATGTTAGTACATTTTAACATGCTGATCATGACTAAAGTCACACAACATACTCCAACAATACTTTGCATTTAAGCCTTTTTTAATCAAATAGACTTACTTTGCAGGAAACTCTTGTAGGGCAAAAGTAATCTCAATATTCATAAGATATCTCAAAAATTCACTCTCACAAAATGTTCTAGAACTTCATTCAATTCACACATTCATAATCCAAAAAACAATTAATATAATCTCTGCATGTGCAAAAAAATTTGCACATCTGCAAACAATCTATAAAATCACTCTTACAGATAAACCAAATTCTATTCAATGATACCTGAAGACACTACTCATTCCATTATTGTCTATAAAAAATTTGATTTTCAAACCACCTCAAAATAAATTCAAGTACTGGGAAATTAATTCACTTTACAATGTAAACAAGATGATGACAACTATAATCAACATCACCAATAAATAACTTTGCCATAATTCAAATTCTGGATGCTTGAACCCAAATATTTTGATTTGTTATTTAAAATTAACCTGGATTCACTACCCAGGAACACTACCAAAAATATTTTAAAAAATTTCAAAATGTATACCATGTAAGTGTTCTTTGCTACAAAAATCCAGAAACACAGAATCTTCTATTTTTTTCATGTCAAGGACTTACATTTGTTCAATAATATACATCACACTCTTCAAAAATTATATATATATATTGCCTATTTGATTAATCAAAAAAGAAGTTCTGGTGAAATCAGGATCAGGGTATTCATCCTCTATGCCTTATGGTGTACAAGGTGTAAATTCATATATAACAATAACCCATGAACATACTTGAACACATTCAAAAATAAACTGGATAGTATATATAGAAACAAAAGAATAACAAACCAAACAATTTTCATTGACCCTTGGTCTCGATTGCAGTCACCTACAAGCCTATAAGAAAAATAAATACTAAGATTAATAATAAATCTCAAATAAAAAATAACTACTTGCCACCAAGCAATACCTCTGATGGAAAACAGCTCATCCAGTTGTGAACTTTTGCTAGCTTTCAAACAATTGTGTTATTTGTATTCCTAATAATCAATAATAATATGTATATAAAAGATATAATGTAACCGTTTTTACTTTGTTGAATAAAGTCCTTTGAAAGATAACAACAACAACAACAACAACAACAACAATAATAATAATAATAATAATAACACAATAATAATGTGCATATAAACGTAAGTGTTTTTATATATCATTTTAAAGATTTAATTTTGATTTAAACGTTTAATAAATGTTTTAGTCAATAGTACAACAATTTTAAATCTGCCATTTTTAACCAAGACGATTTTGTAAACTGAATATGAACCTAATATATATATTTTCTTATTTTAAATTTACTTAAATATAGAATAAGCCATGTTATTTAAATAACGATTACTCTTATAGATACACGTTATTTTTAATTTACTGTATATACTACACATATATGTACATATAGGTAAGGTGATATATATATACAGTAGTTAGATCTATTATGATAAAAGGTGAGCTTCATATTACCGTCTTTGGATGTTTTTTTTTTATCTTCCTGCCAGGCAAGATTTCTAATAATTAATTTTCCTGAAATGGGTACGTCAGAAGTTCATTAACGTACCGGAGGTTTCCTTTACCAGGAAAAAAAATTATCTCTGTAGGAGATGGGGGAGGAGTAATAGGTTACACAGTTTGTTCTTGGAATATTTTTCTCTACTGGTTGTCAAAGTTGTTTTTGAAAACTATATTGAAACTAACTTGGAAGAGCTTCAATTAGAGTAGACAAAAGCTTAAATGAAGACAAGGCCAGTATTATATATCTTTAGTGGACAGTGTCCAGCTAACATAATGCATTTATCCAGATGAACAATCATCTAGCATGACAATAAAAATTTATAATTAGCAACATGTTGGCCTTTTAAAATTGAACAGATAATAATTTATACAATTTTTAATCATTTACAAAAATCTTACTATAGTGTCCAAATTTATTTTCCAACAAAAATGAAAAAAACAAAATACAGTTGTTGGAGTTAAAATATCAAAACATCAGTGCAAAAACGAACTTAGCATTTTAAATCTAAATTTTTTTGTCACAATTATATTTGGATTTTGTATTATTCCCATTATTATTAAAATAAAATTTATAAAGGCATAAAATATGAACTGGAATAATACAATATTTATTATTTAAATATTTTGAGTAGAATTTACGTTATTATTTATCAAAATAAGATGTTATTAGATAAGACTCATAGACTTATACATAAATGTTAATAAAGCTAAATTATTCTTGTATTTTAATCCAATTAACTATATATATATGGACGTGTGTGTGCTATTGGTAGGCTCACTGTTTAAAGTTTTCTATTAATTACAGCTTCATAAACAAATATTTAGATTTTCATGAGCTCCATGATGATCAGCTTATATATAGATAGATAGATATTTAAATGTGTATGTGTATATATATTATGTACATAAATATAGGTAGGATTAATTTGAGATAACTGTTTTGGTGACATTAAAATTGCAGCATCAGATTGGTATTTTTATATAAATATTGAAAATGTTCTACTTAAATTCAACATTCATTTGGTAATCTTCTTTAATATTGACTGCACTGAGTGTATTCTAAATAAAAACAGTATCATAATATACTTTTTTTTTTAATATTAAATTTATCTATGACATCACCCAAACACTTTAAAAAAAATTGTCCCTATAAGATGTCACCCCTACTAATTGCATACAAATCTCTAAAACACTAGTAATGATAACAATTATATGGTCAGTTTGAATACAACAGTTCCATTCAATTGCCCAAAGTAATATTTTTTCTCGCTTTCATCGCCTGAGAATTTATTTAGGAATCTTTAGCTATTGAGCTCACCACTCTTATTACTGTCTTAACAATACAAGACTTTAAGGCATTAAAAATTATTCAATGTATCATAAGTCACATATCATATTTACTGTCTAATAAAAATATTTAGAGATAATAATGATCTCTATATATTATAAATAGCATCTCATGAAGCTGGCCAATAACCAGTCTTGCTACCCATTCAACATTGGTCAGTAAATTGGTATTGGCTGTCCTTGTCTAGATGCAAAACAAGAAAGGAAACTGTTGCACTTGGCAAGCAGTGTCCTCCTCTTCATTGTTCCTCTATGAGTCATTATTGGAGAGACTCTTAAACTGCAGTGGCTATTTATTAAAAAGATTTATTTATATTATAAAGAACATTTAATTGAGTTGATACTTTAACTAAAAGACTGATTTAATAGATCTATAGAATATTTTACAGCGTAATAAAAAATAAATGAACATCCCTTGCAAAATAATATCAAATTATAAATTTTATATAACGAAATTAATAACTTCCTATGAAATAAAATTTTCAAATATTTTAAAAGATAATTTAAAGTTTAATAAAATAATTATTTAAAAATAAAAACTATAAAGACATTATTAGTTAGGTTCTTTGTTTGAATGCTTGGAGAAAAAGATCACTATTATTTAAACTAGCTATTACCGGTTACTTTATTTGAATACAAATTTTTATGTAAAACTTATTTTGTAATCATTTATATATTACTAAACAATTTTCTTTAAAACCTTATTTATACATGTGTATATATTACAAAAATATTGATTTTAAAATGATTGTTAATGGGAGCTTGAGTGCTTTGATGGAGAACATTATTATTTTACTAAAAGACAAGGATTATATTAATAACTACTAATTTGGTGACTGATTAAAAAGAGGAAAAAAATGGGGATAAAAAATATGCCTCTTTAGCTGCCATGTTATTAGCCTTATAATTAGCTATCATAAGTGCACTTTATCAAATAAATATTAAAGAATGTAGCTTATAATATTCTTAAATAAGACTTTTTTCTAAACTGTAATAACTGATTAACCAGATGTTCTATACTCAGACAAATATCAGTGTTGTAAATTATTAATTTAACGACAATAAAGAAGCAAATTGCAATTTTATCATCCATTTGTAGCTTATTTAAGATTTTATTTTTTTATAAACCTAATTATGTAACATGTTTTAAAAAATGCAGACACACACACACATGTTTATGCAGCCTACCGGGTAGCAGTTAATTTTTTTTTTTTATGGTTTTCTTGTTTTATACTCTAGCTAAAATATTAACATATAAAACAGGAAAGAAAACCCATAACACTTAACTTAATTGATAGATACAAGCATTATGAATGATGTTTTATATTTAAATAGTGGGAATAGCTATCTAATTTAATTGTTGGTCAAACGTCTAGAACATTTCAAAGTTTTAACTGGATTTAAATCCAGATGTGGAAGGCTTTAACTACTAAACTATCACTTCTTATATGTATTTATTAATAGCCACACAAAATAAATATGTTAATTCTAACTATAGAAAATAAGAAAATATTGTACATTAAATGACAGTTTTGTAATAACTATAAAAACCATTTTTTGAACAACAAATGGTCTTTTAGATTTGTGTGTGTAACTTTGCAATGATATCTATTAACTTTGAAATGGTTTTTCGTTCCTGAAAAACTTCAATATATTTACTTCCTATAATTCTCTACTGAACTCTGTTCCTAATCATTTTCTGCCAATGATATCACTCAATGTTGCATTTTCTTGGAGTGTTTCCTCAGACAATCATTAAAATTTCTAATTTTATTTTCTTACCTCATATAAACCATTCTTGATTTTAGTATAAAACATTTTTTTAAAAAAAAATCATTATTATTTATTTTCTTCAAATGCCTAATCTAATAAAGATATGCTATAGTAAATTCTAATTCATCACATCTATAAAAATTGTACCAATATTATATTTCATATTGCATTTTCAAACATTTTGCATCATCCTTAAATAAATTTTCCTACTTAATTATTGTTCCTTCACTCTCTTCGTCAGGTGTTTTTTGATTAATTATCCATTTTCAGGAGCATTGAAGTACTTATTTGTCTTATTTTCTCAAAATTATTTTATTAAACATGTGTTACATATTAAGTTTAAAAAGTAATATTTTTATAAATGCCATTCACAACATTTAATGAATTAATTTTTGTAAAATATATTTTAATGTACAAGCGTGATTTTTTTTATGTTTAACGTAGCATTTGATCAAGCTGTTGGTTAATTATTTTTCCTAACTTTTTACAAAAATGATTAAAATTTGGAATTTACCAGTGACAGAAGAAGGTGCAGTGAATTATTTTCAAAATTAGAGAATAATAACGCCTGTGTGAAAAGTGTGTGCTAATGGGCATGATATGAAACTTTTAAGTATAAATGGAGATAATGGTGGTGTAACCTCAAACTGTGTTCAATGTGAGTATTCTTTCATCACGTTTATTTTTGTTTATTGCAGTTATAATAAATTTTATTTAGTTACAATTGTTTGGAGTTTTGTGTAATTTATTGTTTTTATAATCACCTTAAAAAAAATATCAATGAAATATTTGATATGATAATCATCTTAAAAAAAAATCCCAGCCATATTATTTAAAACATGATGCCCCTGAAAATGAATAATTAACTAAAAAAGCCTGGTGAAAAGAGCAAAGGAATGATGCATAAGTACCTAAAAAAAATTTAATTGCATTTATGTTATTTCAGTAGTTGATGAGTATCTCATTTCCATACACTAATTATAACAGATAACCATTTTCTATTTAACTAACTTTGCTGAAATAGTTGTACTTATATGATAAAACATTCTATAATTTTTAAATTC